>SNQJ01S0004231.1:188333-236568 GCA_010110895.2 Picea sitchensis
AGAAAACCATTGTTCCAGACTAAAGTACATTTGAAATCAAGCATTACATTATCCATGATGAAGTCAAGAAAGGAGAAAGTGGTTCTCCAATACATATCTCCACAGATGAGCAGATAAGCAGACATTTTGGTAAAGCTTCTATCCAAGATGAAAGAGTTTATGTACTCAAGCTGGAGCTCGTGGAGATGACTTCCTTATTGAAAAAGCAAGAGATGACTCCAGGTTGGGAGGGAGCACTGAAAATATTATTGAGGACATTCATTCTCAATATTCAAAATAGTCCAGCTTGGACAGATTTTTTCCGGTTCGAAAAGTGGATTGAGATTTCTGACGGACAGCAATTTCCCATTGTGGTTAACATGGGAAATGGTCCAGATTATTGATATATCATAGACAACAACTTCCCATTGTGGTTAACATGGGGATTGGTATAGGGCAGTATCTCTTCTTGAGGGTTACTCAAGAAGACTGGCCCGCCTCGCCGGACAACGATTTCTCATTGTGTTTAACATGAGGAATGGTCCATTTTGGAGGTTGATACAGGACAGTCTTTTCCTCTTGTGGTTAACAGAGGAACTAGTCTGGACAGTCATTCCTTAGGGTTTATACATTCTCTCCAGGGTTCACCTTGATTAGTGTAGGAGGAATGGCCTAGGGTGGGGAATGGTCCAGGCTCAGCAATCAGGATAGGCATTCCTTAGGGTTTATACATTCTCTCCAGGGTGCACTTTGATTAGTGTAGAAAGAATGGCCCAGAGTGGGGAATGGTCCAGGTTCAGAAGACACGATAGTTATTCTTCCTTGCTTGAGACAAATAGTCCAGATATCTCATTTTTCTACTCTGAGGGAAAATATTCTTTCATATCTCACAGACGTGAGTGAAAGATTGGCCCAGATGATTCAGTTTATATCATAACATTGTTTCTGTGCAGGTTGATATCAGATGATTGTTATGAAGATTGTATAACAGTAGATGTATACTACTGTGGTGGATGTGTTCCACTTTTTGTGACTATACATTATTGATCAAGTACTTTTTTGCTACTTGGTGTGGTAGTGTACCACTAGATTGTAGTTATGTACTACTATGGATAGACACAGTTGTGTTCTATTTTGTTCTGATTGTCTTGAAGACTATCAAGCAGTTTATTGGAAATAATTATCAACCAGATGAATGATGAACATATATTTTCCAGACAGAAAATGGTTCAGAACATTTACTCTTATAGATTAGAAGAATGGCTCTTGTATCACTCTGTGGAGTGAGCATCATGTCTGATTACTCAGATAGAGTATGGTTTCAAGAGATGATGCAGCTGATGATGATGATGGTGCTCATGATCTAGTCTATATAACTATGTTGATGCTACCGGGTGAATGGTATGTTTTTTTCTCAAAGACCATTACCTGTAATACCTCCCTAGCTAGGAGGGAGTGTTGATATTATGGTAGCTAGGGGAGGTATTTACCTCCACATGTAAACCTGACAAGGATAGAATACTCTGGGAAGCAAGAAGAAACCCTAATGAGTTGGTTAATAACCCTAGAAGACTTGTTAGCTCAAGAAGATAATTTATATTAGGTTATTAGCCTCCAAGAGAAGAATTTGGCCAGAAATAATATTATATACTGAACAGACAGATACCCAGAATGAGAAGTCAACCCTGGAAGTTAGCCAAAATTAGTATAAATACAGAAGGCCAGTTCTCATTCTGGCGGGCAGTCTCAGAATTGCAGTGCCCATTCGTGTGTGCACTATAGTTGCCCAGCTTCTGTGCAGGTTTGGAGGAGATTTTTCGTTGCAGCTGCTGCAACTAGAAGTTACGCTTGGACTATCTCTTGGATAGGTTTTGGACTATCTAATCAGCTCTTTGTGATGCACTATCCTTGGGGAAAGGTGCACTACCCTTTGTTTGGCTATCTAGCCTAGGGTTTTCTTCCAGAGTGATTCTCTGTCAAGGTTAAGGTGCTCGAAGGGTGGCTTCGGCCTATGGTTGGGTGACAAGAGCATTGTCAATGGTAAAATGAGCACACATCTTTCATATTCTAACAGTGTGGTCCAACGGTCTAGTGATGATCCTTTAATGCTTTTCTGTACATTTGGGGAGGAAGTCGAACGGGTATATCGGTCCAACGGCTATATTGCTTCAGCACGACGAAGTGCCATAGGTCGATGTTCTAATATCTCGGTGGAGCTCCCATTCTGCAAGTTTTCTTTCTGCGATGTTCTATCTGGAATCTTCTGCAACTTTTCAATCTTTGCCTTCTTCTTACTTAACTTCCTAGATTTCTTTCCAGTGATCTTTGTTTCAGTAGTTCTTTTCCTGTTCTGGCTCTTATTTTCCTTGGATATAGTTACTTCATGCTGCTAAGGTTCTTTCTTGGTGGTTATGTATAACATCTCTTCTTTATCTGAGATATAAACTTCAGTCTTCCGTGAGTCCTCTGGTGTTCTGATAACTTTGACATCTGGGTTCCTAGTGTGATATAGCTTCGATCTATTCTCTTTTTCTTCAATCAACTATGCGATCCTTCTGGTCATGAAGTATTTTAACTCTTGTCTATGTCGTTCTAAAAAAAATTCTTCTTCCTTCTTTCTAGCTTGATCTCTTTCAATCCAAGGATTTCCAAGTAACATAGTAAATGGGGCGTTGTCCTCAATAAATTTGATAATCTCAAAATATTCTTTTGTTGAAGTTCTGTTAGCATTCATAGATATCTGATTGAGCCTTCCACATAGGTTCACTAGTTTCCCTCTGAATAACCCTATTCCACTTAGTGAAGGGGTCATAACAGGCCTCCCTATAACTTCCTAAGTTCTTTCTATCATAACATTCACCTGTGTTTCCTCATCTAGAACACAGTCAATTTTGAAGTCTCCTATTTTTACCTCGATGCATTATTTCTTGTTAAAAACCATTGATAATATAACATGCCGGTGATCATTCAAGGTGTCTTGTATATGTAGTAACATCTTGTCTGATTCTCTCTGAGGTTCTATTATTTATGGATCTGCCTCAGGGTTTTCTTCTTTCAGATTCATGCCTTCCATTTTAGCAATCATTCTAGGGAAATCTAATACTTCGTGGTCCAAATCTTTACAATAGAGACAACTAGGTCTTCCACCAGGGAATTCCTTAGCAAGATGTCCCAGTCTTATGAAACTATAGCAAAGGGTTAATCCTCTCTTTCTTTTAAATGATCCCCAACCTCTTATGTACTGTGCACTAGGGTTATGGTAGATAGCCTGCAAAAATTTCTTTCGAGGATCTTGCATCCACTTGTTAGTCCAGACATTCTTTCTATGCATAGGTATAACATATCTATTCATATCAAACTTTCTTTCATATATCAAAGCCCTAGTTTCCAAGCTAGGACAGAATCTATCAAACATACCTAGATCCATACTCTAGAAACAAAAATTTTCACTTATTTTACTTTTGCAGAGCACAAAGCTTCCAGATCTAAAAACTTTTGACTATTCTTACCTCTATCTGAGCACAAAGCTTATAGATATTACCTCTTTTCTGCTGATCTGACCTTTCTTTCTTGTCACAAATATTCACAGGTTAAGTAGAACACTACGCACTAGGGCAACAGATATACGCATAGAGCTTTCATGGTTTCTAGATCAAATATTTGCACAAAGATTTTCTTTCTCAGTTCCTAGCAATCACAGTTCTGGTCTCGGAAATGGAACCATTTGTTGGCACAGGGGAAGACCTAGGGTTCAACGCTACAATAGTGCACCAACAAAACCCTAACTACCGGCCCTTTCAGCAACACCTGTGAAGCAGATGAAATCTCACCTGAGGTAGAGGCAGGGGTGGTTGCAAGACTCAAGTTTTTGCAACCTTAGCTGGGACACAAATCTATGATGATACAGCTTACTAAAGCACTTAGCACTGTTATTTCCTCAAGATACATTCAATAACCACTTCGCTTATAAGACAGAGCTTCGCAACCTTCACACTTAATATATATTAGTCAAGCACTTAGCAACAGTAAAATAGATCAAACCCAGTAGATCATCACTAAGCATCTTCATACACATCAGATCTAACATTCATACACATCTAGGAGCACAAATCATAAGCAAATAATCCTAAAAATATCAAAGCAATTAGCAGAAGAAGTAAGCACATTGAATCAAAGCACAAAGCATATCACACACAGATTTATGTGGTTCACCCCCACCCTGGGGCTACGTCCACCAACTCTTCTTCTTTATTATCTCGATCAAGCAGTTACAGCACATAGCCTCAAAAATCCTTACTTTGCACAGGACAAAAGATCTACGTAGCTCACTAAATCCTTCTTCCTTGCGCCTCAGCACAAAGCCTTTCACAACCTCCTACAATGACTTGCACTTAGCTCTGCAAGTCTCTTACAATCATGCACAGAGAATTTACAATCCACATTCGATCACACAGATCCAATTACTAGCACTAATCCATCAGCTCTCTTCTACCTTGCCTAGACATCTATTTATACATACAAAAGTGAGCCTAAGCATGGGTAAACCCACAGGCCGACATCCCTTTCCCATTACATTATCCCAAAACCCCAAAAGGACCCAAAGTGGGTTGATATCCTGTGATATCTGCTTCGTCTTGCGCACTTCCTTCGATAGGGTGTCAAAGTCCCAAAACGGTCAAATATGACCAAGTATCTCCCACAACTTGGTCAAGGGCCAATGGGAATTATACATGTGCAAGATATGCACAATCATTCAATTTACGACCTCAGTTTGGCCATCTGTTTGGGGGTGGAAGGTTGTGGATTTGGTGAGCTTGGTGTCCAACAGTGACTAGAGGCTCAACCAGAATGTGTTGAGAAATCGACTGTCCCGATATGAGACAATGTTTTGTGGGATTCCAAAATGTACCTAGACTCATTCAAAGAAGATATTGGCAATGTCCTCTTTTGTGATGCTCTTCTTGCAAGAAACCAGAATCGTCATCTTAGAAAAGCGATCAACAACCAAAAAAATAGTCATTTCCCCTCTTGGTGGACGGGAGGCCCGATATGTAGTCCATTGAGATGGATTACCATGGCCTTTCAGGAGTAGGCAGAGGGGTGTATAGACCAAGTTTCTTAGTGTTTGTTTTGGCAATAGCACAGGCAGTGTAGGACCTGATATACTTGTTGACCTCCTGTCGAAGTTTCGTCCAGTATAAATGTTTATGTAGCATCGCCACTATCTTTTCGACACCGAAGTGTCCTGCCACCTAACTATATTGGGCTTCACAGATCATCTTCATTTTCTCATTCTATGGAACACATATATGGCCCATACAACACAACAGTCCATCTTGAAGATGGAAATTATTGACAGTTGTGTTTTCACCCAACATTTGGTAGGTGGTGAGTGTCGCGATTGGTGGTCTGTTGAGGCAATCAATGATGCGGTTGGTGCTTCTTGTTTTATACTTCATTTTGAGGTGGAATTGTTTCAAGTATGTGGACCACTTTTGATGGCGGTCATTCTGCAATTTTCCTTGTGTCTGCATCAACTACAGTGGCTTATGATCAGTGTGGATGGTTGTCTCCTTCCCAAGAATGTAATGTCTCCACTGGCGGCAGGCTTGCACAATGGAGTACTTTTCTTTGTCGTAATAAGGATACTTACGGACAACATCTGATAGTGTCTCACTATGATATGCCATGGGGTGGTCATGCTGAGTGAGAACGACACCCATAGCATAGTCTGAAGCATCTGCCTCGATCTCAAAGGGTTGTTGTAGGTCTGGTAGTGAAAGTACTAGGGATTAGCACAATCGCTACTTCAAATCATCAAACACTTATTGTTGGGACCATCCCCACACAAATTTCACCTTACCACCACTCTTGGTTATTTGGCTAAGGGCCCATGCAATATGGGATAATCCCAACACAAACATGTAGTAGAAATTGGCAAGGCCCAAGAAGCTCTGAAGCTCAGTGAGTGTGGTTGGAGATGGCCAGTCATGGATGGCTTGGATGTTGGTTGGATACACATGTACGCCATGTTGATCAATGATGTAGCCTAGGTAATGGACCTTGTCCATGTCGAAGGAGCATTTTTCCAAGTTGGTGTATAGCTTGTGTTGTCGCAGGGTGTGCAGAACCTATTGAATATGTTGCAAGTGTTCTGCCCAAGTCTTGTTGTAAATGAGAATTTCATCCAGATACACCACTACAAAAGTATTGGTAATTGGTTGCAGGATATCATCCATTATCCTCATGAAAGTGGGTGGAGAATTTTTCAAACCAAAGGGCGTGACCAACCATTCAAAAATGCCTTCCTTTGACTTGAAGGTGGTTTGCCATACATCTGTATGTTCTATCAGGACCTGGTGGTAGCCAAACTTTAGATCAATATTACTGAATTAGTTGGCCCCCATGATTTGATCAAGGAGGTTGTTGATTCATGGAATCGAGTACTAGTTTCTGACTGTGATTTTGTTTAGGGCCCAATAATCAATGCAGATTCGTCAAGTTCCATCTTTCTGTTGTACCAACATGATTGGGCTCCCTCAAGTTGATGAGCTAGGATGGATGTGCCCCTTGTGGAACAGTTGTTGGATCTTTCGCTTGATATCCTCATTCTCTAACATAGAGCGACGGTATACTAGCCCATTGCGAAGCAATGTGTCGAGGGTCAGATCGATGGGGTGCTTGACTTGACAATGTAGAGGTACCCCGGTAGGTGAGGAGAATATATATGAGTATTCTTCCATGACCTTATCTACTTTCTTCTGTTGTATGGAGAGGTTGGTCGCAAAGACTCTGGATGTGGCTATGATCTTTCACTCATTCTAAGAGAGAATCCCGAAGAAGACAAACTTCCCCATCCGAGAGATGACCTTCCTCAATTGCTTAGCAAAGATCAAGGAAATAGCACTAGGTGGGACTGCCTCGAGTATCCTGTACAATTTCTTGTTCAAATTAATAATAACATTGCGAGACCTAGACTCATATACGTCATGGCGTTTCCATAAATATGGTTGTCCCAAAATAACATTACAAACTTCGAGAGGGGAAACATCACACAATACCTCTCCTTTAAAGGGCTTGATGTCGTATGATATGCGACATTGTTGGCTCACGTGGATGTCGCTTCCTTGGCAAAGTCATCCGATGGTGTAGGGCTACGAGTGTGGTGTTGTTGGCAGGGAAAGTCACTTGACAACCTCTACTGAGATGAGGTTCTTCTGGATATCGCTATCAAAGATGAACTGCAGTTGGGTACCCTTCACCCACATCTGTGAATGAAAAAGTCGCTCTCCTTCCTCTGGCTCGTCTTGTTCACCGAGCTAGAGCTTGGTGGTAGCAACAGTAGAACTGGGTTCTGCATCAATGATCTATCTCCCCCTTTCTAGTTCTGACTCGGAGTCAGAACCCGCATCTAATTCAAAGTTTTTCACCTCATCCACCAACAACTGCTTTGAGCGACAATCAACAGTGTTATTCGAAGGGCTCTTATGGAATTCGCACCACTTCCTGGTATATTTCTTTGTCTTTCTAGTGTCCTTCTTTTCTTGTAGCCTAGACTGGTTATCCTGAGGTAGCTCATCTTTTCTCTTTCCTTTGTTCTGTAGGTTGGGGCCACCTTTTCCTGGATTTTCCTGTGAGGGGTTCCCTGACCCAAATTGTTGCATCTTTTTTTTTAGCTTCTGCTCGATTTTGACGGAATATCGGTAGGCCACGCCCAAGGATGAGATGTCCAAAAACTCCATTTCAGTATGGATGTATCTATGCAGACCGTTGCGATACTTGAACACCATATGTCACTCAGAATCTTTGATACCCATCTTGGTGCACAAGGTATGGAAGATATTTGGGAACTCAGCCACTACTTGGTCTCTTTCCTATAGCAGTGTGGTCCATTTTGTGTACAGATCATCATAACTTCCAACACGGTAATATTGTTCCTTAATAGCATTCTTGAAGGACTCCCAAGTGATCGCAACTGTAAATAATGAGGGTTCATCTATTTCCTTTTTCTCGCAGAAAGTTTCCCACCAATATTTGACATGGGGAATGGCTTTAAGGAGTGAAAAAGTAATCTTTTCTCTTTCGAGAAGTTATGGACAAAAAAATACCCTTCTAGCAGATTCAACAATTTGTCTACAGCATATGCATCTATATGACCTTCAAATATAGGAATATCTAAGTTCATTTGTACCTTGAAGGGGGTGGTGCCTCCGTTTGAGGAAGATGTGTCGCCTATTGGTAGCTGCCAAAGGATTTGCGCAAAGCTATCCATCATCTTGTTCCTCTGTTTCGTGAGGGATTCCTTGAGAAACATTTTGAAGGGATCTCATGTCCCATCATATTTATTTTCTCCCACCATGAGAGGTCACTTGGGTGTGCGAGATATTTTTTCCTCAAGAGAAACAAGCTCGAGACCCAATTCTTTGTACCCTTACCTCATTGGGGACATGCATTAAGAACGACAAGGAGAAGACCGCTCTGATACCACTAATCTGGATTTTGTGAGAAAAACGAAATGAATACAGATTATTATCAAAATATGCTTGACACATAATAACATATATACAATAAAATTGGTTTCTATTCAATAAGGAAATAAGCCGAAACTATAAAATGCAGTGGAAAACAAGCTTGCTAGACTGGTGGTGGCTTATCTCTAAGAAGATATGTGACGGTTGCGCTCATTCACAAGAAGATGACTACAATGAGACTCTGAAGGCCTTTTAAAATAAAGATGAATTCCAAAACCCTAGACATCCAAAAACCTAACCCTAGGAGATGAAGCGCCAAAAGTCATGTGGGCCTCGTTGGGGTAAGTTAGTACATCAACTTCATGGAGTCGTAACTTTTTCATACGATCTATGTTTTAGGCGCACAATATCTCGTTGGAATGGTATAAATGAGAAGAATTATTTTAAACTGGCCCAAGTAAGTGCCCATGGCAGTCACCTGGGCCCCAAATCCCCAAAAACAGTTGTTTAGGGACTCAAAATGACCCTGGAAGTTTGGAACTCAGAAAACTACCAAGGTGGAAAATTGTTTTTCGAGCCAGTGGAATAGGTGGGTGGCCACCGACATCCAACTAGATCAGGTTCCCACCATTATAATTGGTTTGTTTTTCATTTCTTGTGCTTATCATTGCATGTGTGTTATGAACCAATGTCTTGAGAATGATAAAAATTCAATGAATAACAGTCCACTTCAAGGGGGAAACCTCCTTTTACAATATATTCAATGTACAAGCTAAGATAAGATGATACTAAGACTAGGTCTCCTTGATATATATATATATATATATATATAGGATAAAAATGGTACAATTATAATGAAAGGGTACAATGAAGGGTCATAACCTACATACAAATGTAACACTAGAAATGTAATAATTCAATATCTAGGGCTTAATAATGGGTTTTATACTTAACATGGGGATTTTTCTAGGGAATAACATGTCCCTCCCCTTCAAACAAGTTTTTTCCTAAACACTTGACTGACTACGGGTGTTTTTGCATGAAGAACTCATCTTTCCATGTCGCCTCTTCCACTAGTAGGTTATTCCATTTGATGAGGTACTTAGTAATCTCTCGATTTCACAGCCTCTTAATCCTTGTTTCAAGGATTGTTTATGGTTCTAGTATGATTTTCCTTTCTTCATTAATCTATTGTAAAATAATTTGGATTGGGATCTTGTCATTTAGTATCTTGTTTAATAAAGAAACATGGAAGACCAAATGTACACATGAAGATGGAGGAAACTCTGATGTGTAATACATACTTCCAATCCTTTCAAACAACTTATAAGGGCCATAATATTTGGGTGTTAATTTATTTTCATTCTTTTGTTGATTGAGGGAGATTTTTTTGTATGGTTGTAACTTCAAAAATACTCAATCCCCCACTTCAAATTCCCTTTCACTGCGATGTTGATATGCTTGTTGTTTCATCCTATTTTGTGACATAACTGTTGAGGAAAAGATATGAAATGATCTTACTCAAGCATTTTCAGATCCTGCTTGGCTAAAGAAAAATATACGGGAATATCACCCTATGTTTATATCCATCAAAATTAGTATCCTAATTCACAAGTATTAATTACAAGTGCTTAGGCTGTTTTTTTTATAAATAAAAGCCTGCTGAAAATTCATTATTTATGTAATTTTATGAACATAACAGATGCTGAAATAAATATAGAGACAGAATTAAAGACACCAAGTCAATAATCAAAACAGATGAGACATAAGCAATCGTTTATTTCATTCCAATTCATCAAAAGAATCGTTCTCTTTACAAAATTTTATGAGGAAGTATTGGACCAAAGTCAAACTTAGATGTCCATGATGAATCATACAAAAGGACTTCTGACAGAAAGTAAAAAACTGAACTTTAAAAGCTGGATCAACTTGCCACATATTGATGCCTACTCGACTCTTCACAATATCCTTTGTCATTCATGATATTTAATTCAAAAACAGACAAGTCTACAAAGACTATCAAAGATAGATCAACACCTCTGAAAAACAAGTGTCTGAATGATGTAATTCAGCCCTGAATCTTGATGTCTACAATAGGACCCTGCTATCATAAAAAGGAATTAGGCTTCTAATGAATTAAGGAATGAATGAAAACTGAATTATCTCAACAAAACTCAAAGAGCAAACCTTAGTATGCTTCTCCTTCTATTCCCCTCGTGTTCCTCCTTTTCCTTTTTCCTTTAAGCAAATTAGAATTGGTTGAAGTAGTTGAACTACTTCTTTAGTTAAGTTAACTAAAACTCAACCAACTTTTTAGTTAAGGGGGAAAAGTAATAAAATCATAATAAGGGTTTTAAATAAATAATAACTAGTAGGTGGGACCCCTTGTGACTCCCTTTAGTTCTTTAACAATCATAACACAACTAGTTAATCCAACAAAAAATCCCTCATTGTGACTCCCATCATCACTTTCATATTTTGAAAAGTTATATCAATGATTTAAATTATTTCCAAAAATATATTACCCATATATCCAAAAATAGTGTGTTGTCCAAAATTTCAGAAATCAACTATTCTCAACAATTAGTAAATAAAAACTGAAAATCCATATTTGCCACTCTGGGAGGCAATCTTTCCCTTGTTGTTGTTGTCACCTTTTGATCTCTCTGAATTTTCCTTAGGCTGTGTGGAGCATTTATGCCTAATATCATTATCACATGAGAGCAATCATCTCTCAAATGCATGCGAGAGGACATGGATTTGGCAGAGTCATTTGAAGGTGAGGAAGGGTCAATAGCGGCTTTTCCTTTGTCAGGAGCATGGTGGACCTCGGTTTTTAACCTTTTTCTTGCATGAGATGATTGTACTAGTGAGTGGACAGGGGAAACTTGGACAATTTGATTAATAGGTAGAGAAGCACGTAGAGACAAGTTAGGCCAACCACGATGTTGGGAGACTATCGGGTGGACAATCTCTTGCCATCCGTCATTTTCAAGGACTTCAGGTTGCAGTGAAACATGAGGGGGCACTGGGATACCAGGGACCTATGGGGCTTGGAAGGGAGGCCTTTCAGGCCTAGGTTGGACCACTCGTTGCCCAATCCATTTAAAAAATACAGCTTGAAATAGATGACCTAAATCTTGCGAGTCTGCATCAAACTGTATAGAGAATCTTGGCCTTCTAGGGCCCTTGTTCCAATTTCCTCTTCCTCAGTTAACCCGGCCATGGCTACCTTTGCTGAAAAAACTCATTCATGTATGCATTATTAATTGGCAAATATTTTCTTTAACAACCATACATGACAACTCTTTTAAATATGAAATAAAATTTTGCTCGACAACATATCGGACTCATGCAATCAAATCCATACAAATCATTTAATAGTTGTCAATGAGAAGGGGGTGAACAAGGGTTCTGGGATATGTGAGGGGTTGTATTGAGCGAAAAATGTTAAAATGAGGGGGAAAAGATCATGATTATTGCTCACAAACATCAAACAATCAATTGTATCGTAAACCAAAAGAATATATCAATGTAGTTCATCCCTGTGATCCTCTAACTGTCATAATACAAAATTTGTCTTAACTATAATTAAATTTTAGGAATAGGTAGTGGAGAGTGAATATGGGAAGGCGAGGGGGATTGTAATGTGTGAAAAGTGAAATAGTGGTAGGGAAAAAAAGCGAATATTGTTCGTAAAATCAATTAAGTAATCCATAAAAAAGTTATGTATTTAATGCAAATGATCCAACACCAATTAAACAATTAATGTGACCAATTAAACAATTATTGTGTGTTAACTTGTTCATTGTCCCACATTTAAATCTTCAACCCTTTTTATTAACACAGTGTATCATCATACTTAGAATCACTATGCCTTTCAACTTCCTGTTAATAGAATTATATTTCTTTTCATTTCCTTCTCTTTTATATTCAAAACAAAATCAAAGGAACACACAGTCATATTGCTTCAACTATGTTCATCATATAAAAACATCAACCATTGCCCATAATTTCTAAATCCTCAAATCAAACATAGACACGAGCCTTTCCTGAGTTGAACATACTCTTTTAAAACATGCCCGATTCCATTCCTTTGACAATATTAAAAATTAAATTTGCAATGAAATCATACTGCAAAAACCCCGTGCTTCAACTCTGATGGTGCAATAAAACAAAATGATGAACGATGTCTCAATAAATCATACACATTAGACAACCAATTCACAATCATCAACTCTTTAACTTGCAATAATCTCGAACAGGACAAATTAAACACACAACAACCACCAACTTCAATTTATACCACACTATAGGAACACACAGACCAACGCATAACGCAAGGAGGCATCTATGTGAATGTACATTACCGTTTACTCCCAATCAATCAATTTATAACAATGTTGAGTTATCGATTCTACTGTCACAACAAAAGGAGGCAGCAATTGCATACCAATTATCATTTCCAATTACAACTCTCCAACAACTCGATCAAACAGAGACGAGCCACTAATCAAAGCCACTGTCAATAATACTCAACCAACTTATGAAAATCAACAAGATACCTGACAGAGTGCAACTGGTTGAGTTTATCAAAATCGGGCTCTGTAACCAATGAACATAAGAAATAATCAAGGGTTCGCTCGGTCACCAAACACAGGGAGACTAGAGGTTGACCATATCAACAGTAGGTGAGAACCTTCGAGAAAAGAATGGTGGAACCACAAGCCTTATAACCCTTATCTTTGTAAAATAGGGTGGCAGTTCAACACCGGGTAGGGTAGGCCATGATGCATAAGAGAAACGATTTCTTATTGGAGAGTAACCAGTACCAAGAACGTGCAGAGTCATAACCCTCGCGCTTCTCAAGAGCCGAACCACTTATAACAATGTTGATGGAAATTCAAAACCCAGGTACTACCAAAAACCCTAAATCATACTTCTTGGCATAATGGCCACCCCATAACCATTGTGCTGATGCCAATACCGCAAAATAATCCCACGACTAGGTGAAAACGATATACAGTGACCAAAAGGTTGTTTGAAACATACACAACATCCCCATAGCACCAAATACAACTGGGTGTGGTTACCATTAATTGTGATGAGGTGACCATCAAGGCTAAATAGAGTGAAACACTCCAACAAAATACCCAAAAATACAACAGAGATCCATCACAACTTCCATCACACAGAACAGCGAATGAAATCACAACTTCAACCATCGATTTTTTCAATTTGCAACGAATAACACACACAGTCATTCCAGAGAAAACACCACGCGTTTACACAGTTTCCAATCTCAAGAAAACACAGACCAACACATTACCAAGCCAATGTTCATTTTATACATAGAGTGAATTCATGGATGGGCAAAGAGAACCATATCTGTAACCAATGGCTTTAAAAATGCGAGTTGGTCGAGCAGTTCCTTCCACGCCTGAAACTCAGAGCTTAACCACAACAAAACCAAATGAACAATAACCATGCTAGGGTGACGGCCCAGTGGGAGAATTATGGATTGATGTGCATTTACTTCACGTCACTTCCATCCTCCACTCCATTCAATTTCCTAGTACACGACAGCCAGCCAAAACAATACCATTAATCCCATGCCATTAATTCTATTCATTGAAACTTGCACATATTGCTTGCCAATTGCGCCACCCCAATTCATGTTAACCATTGCCAAAACCATACCATAACATAGATCAAATGCGCCCAATATAACTCAATATAAATCGTATATCCACTAACCATTTCTAGTTAGGACTAACACTAATTCCTTTTATTTCATTCGCACATAGTATAACATAGTATAGTATAGTTCCCTTTCTTGGATTTTTTTCATAAGTCCCTTTCCATTGCTCTTATTTATTGTTGTTACTAACATGTGTCTTGTGTAGGTGTAATAGGTAATTAATCATGGCTACAATAGAGAATGTAATAACAGTGAATATAAGTCATTCATAACATGGAATTTAGAGCTTAGAATAATAGAATCAACAAAAAAAATGCATTATATATCTGCCATTTTGTCACAAACAAAACTAATACTTCATCATCAATCATGTAGAATCCTGTAAGAAGCATCAAAATAGCAGCATAAAATGTGTGATAAGGCTATCTCTGATCCTCCAGTCTACAAGGGGGTCCCACCTACTAGTATTATATATCATTAGCATATTTTAAATAATAAGCTTTAACAATACTTTGCGGGCGAAATCCTCGTTGTGATTTTTATCTTCAACAATAACCAAGTTTTCCTTCAATAGTTTGAGAGCCTCTTGTTGGTGACCTATATGGTCCTTCACTGCCTGAACCTTTGAAGTCTCTTTCAAGGGAGATGTGACGGATGGAGGATGATATCCATAAAGTGTCAAAAATGGAGACATTTTTTATGAAGTATGGAAGGATATGTTGTACCACCATTCTTCCAAGGGAAACCACTTTACCCATTGAGTTTGTTTATCATATGCAAATAAACAAAGATACCCTTCTAGATATTTATTCACAATCTCAATTTTCCCATGGGATTGAGGATGGTAAGATGAGATGTGAGCCAATTAAGTAACCAAACCGGAAAATATTTTAATCCAAAAATTTCCAATGAAAAATGGATCTCTTCCACTTACAATAATATTGGGAACTCCATGTAGCTTTTGAATTGTTTCCATGAATGATGTGTCTATTGTACTTGCTTTAAAAGGATGAGAAAGAGAAATAATGGGTATACTTTGTAATTCGATCCACTACTACCATGATGACAATATTTCCTTCATATTTGGGTAAACAAGTAATAAAATTCATTGAAACTTCTTTCCAATGTTGACTTGGTATAGCTAATGGTTATAGGAGACCTGGAGTCTTGATTGTATCTACCTTATTTGTTGGTAGACCACACATTCAGACACAAATTTTTGAACATAATTTTTAATAACTTCCTAGAAAAAATCCTTCTTGATCATGTGGTAAGTATTCAAGAACCCTGAATGTCCTCCTATAGGAGAAGTGTGCAATTCCAGAAGGAACTTCTGTTTGAGTTGAGAATTCTTACATAAATATAGGTGATCATGATACCATAGCAAATAATTCTTCCATACAAATTTATCTTTTTCACTGGGGTCCTCTTGTAGTTGTTGAATGATCTTGCATACCTCTTGATATGTCTTCCATTCTATCCTTTCTTCTTCCACCCAATCAGATTGCAGAATAGAAATAGCACATAATTAACCCTCTATTTCTTCGTCTTTCCTTGAAAGTGCATTTACCAAAATATTATGTTATTGTTTCTTGTAGATAATTTCAAATTCATAACCTGCCATCTTTGTAACCTGTTTTTGTTGCTCTTCTGAAGATAATCATTGCTCCAAGATGTTGAATTATTGTAACTTCAAAGAATATTCTATTTATATTTGATTTATTATCTTATAGATCAAAACCCCTTTCGCAGATTGATCAAACCATATTTGTATGGTGGTATTTGTAAAGTCGTCCACTAGTGTTTATAAAGTGGTTTTAACCACTTCTAGAAGAAGTTGGCCCTACTGAGTGAAGAGACATAACCCTAGCGCCTCCTCAACTAGTATTTATATGTAAGGGTGGTGCCTCACTTCAATACACTCACACTCACTCATCTAGTGTGCATATATTGAAGGAATTTGTAGTTACAGGAGAAAGGAGAAGAGAGGCGCATGCTTAGTATTAGTTTATCTTTGGTGTTTTGGTCTTAGTCTTGGCATTGTATTGGAAATCTATTATTGAGGAATTTTTTGTCAGGTTTCCTCCCCCATGAGGGTTTCCCAGGATAAAATGTTGTGTACCTTGTGATTGTGTTTCTTTTAATGATCCTCTTTATGTTTTTGTTTTTGAAATGCATTGAATGCTCATGTAATTTGGAAATAACCTAATAATAGCACTAAACTTAACAGGGTATCAGATCTCAACTGAATAGAGAATATTTCATTGGGTATCTAAAAACGTCATTGTTTCCATACAAGAAAATTAGGGCTTTTTACTAAAGAGGAATTTGTGACCAAAAAACTATCTTGGGAAATGCGCCTTGCCCTAGCACATCTTTGGTGAGTTTAGGAGCAAAACTTTTACCGATTGTGATTCTGGAAATTCAAACCCTAGTTTTGACTAGTATTAGAAGCGAGGAAACCAGAACAGGTACGGAAAGTACGAGTCGATAATTGTGCAGGTCAAGTTTCAAAAGGTAAAACTTGGGTACTAGGCAGGTCAAGTTTCAAAAGGTAAAACTTGGAATTTTCTGAAATAGTCATCTCCAGCAAACTCGCCTCGGCCCAACACATCTCCTAGTAAGCTCAGATTCATTTTCTTAGCACTTTCATTTTCTGGTCAGTTTCCCAGCTCCAGGTCAAGATGTCTGCAAGCACAAAGCTTGTTGAAAAGTTAGAAGGTGTGGAAAAATTTTGTGCCTGGAAGTACATAATTGGAATCATTCTTGAAGAGAATGAACTTGCAAAAGTCATAAAAGAAAATGTACCGAAACCCAAAAACGATGAACCCAAAGAGAAGTACAAGAAGGATATGATTAGGGCTAAAAGAATAATTGCATATTCCATTAAAGACCACTTGATCCCTCAAGTGTCTTCTAAGAATACTCCAAAATATATGTTTGATGCCCTAACCAGAATGTATGAAGGAAATAACATCAACCGAAAGATGAACTTGAGAACCCAACTCAAGAATACAAAGATGCAAAAAGGAGAAACAGTTCAAGACTATTTCTCTAGGGTTTCTCAATTCAAGGAACAATTAGAGGCAATTGGAGACAACTTAGATGAAGATGAACTCATAATGATAACTCTTAATGGTCTCACAAGACCTTGGGATGCCTTCATCCAAACTATGTGTGCAAGAAAAGAGAAACTCCAATTTGACAGTTTATGGGAAGAATGTGTTCAAGAAGAAGCAAGAGTGGTCAACCGAGAAGTCGTCCTATTAAGAGATAAAGATCAAGCCCTAGTTGTTCATGTTAAAGGAGGAAATAAAAAGTATCATTCTCAAAAGGAGACCCACTTTCATAAATAATCTCACCCTCCAAAGAGATTCCAAAAATGCCATAAGGGTCAAAGAAAGGGAAAAGATTTATCCTCTTATCAATGTTATCATTGTGATAAGATGGGACACATTGCTAAGAATTGTCCTACCAGAATTGAAGAATACAAGAAGATAAATAAAAAAATACATCATGCCCATGCAGATGAAGATGATGAGCCACCCAAGAAGTTGACTAAAGAAGAGATTGAAGATTATGTTTTGTTTTCCGCCCTCTCAGGATATGTGACACCTGGAGAGGATACTTGGCTCATATATAGCGGTGCCTCTAAGGAAATGACAGGTCAGAAATACATTCTCTCTAGCCTTACAGAAAATGAATTCCCCCAGAAAGTTTCACTTGGAGATGATTATTAGTACCCTATCAAAGGAATGGGAGAATCCACCTACAAACTTGATTCAAGAACTCCGATGAGAATGAAGGATGTACTCTATGTACCAGGTTGGACAAAGAACTTACTTTCTATCTCATCCCTAGATAAGAAAGGTTTCAGGGTTGCATTCATAGATGATAAAGTTCTTATGTGGTCGAAGGGAAAAACTATAGAAGATGCATTTGTTTTTGGAACAGAAGAAGGTGGTTTGTACAAGTTAAAAGGTCACTCAGATGTAGCCTTAACACACTCTACTAAAAGTCCTTGTGAACTTTGGCATAGAAGACTAGCTTACATCAACTACAAAGCCTTACCATATGTAAAAAAAGTAGTTACATGTTTACCAAAATTAAAGTTTGATCATGAAGGTGTATGCAAAGGATGTGCAGAAGGAAAGAACATAAAGAATCCTTTTGCCAAAGAGTGACAGTAAAGCAGAAGGGATCTTGGAACTTTTCCACTCAAATGTATGTGGTCTAATTCCATCAACCTCTCTAAGCAGGTATGTATTGTTAAGATCAATGTTGTTGTTAGGTTATTTTCAATTTTCTCAATGCATTTCCAAAACAACGGGATAAAGAGGATCACTGAAAGAAACACAATCACAAGGTACACAACATTTTATCCTAGGAAACCCTCATGGGGGAGAAAACCCAGTAAAAACTTCCTCAATAATAGATTTACAATACAATGCCAAGACTAATACCAAAACTCCAAGAATAAACTAGGAATGAGCATGCACCTCTCTTCTCCTTCCTCTTTCAACTGCAACTTCCTTCAAAATATGTGCACTAGATGAGTGAGTGAGTGAATGAGCAAGTGAGGCACCATCCTCACTTATAAATACTTGTTGAGGAGGCACTAGGGTTATGTCTCTTCACTTAGTAAGGTTGACTTCTTCCAAGAGTGGTTAAAACCACTTTATAAACCCTAGGGGACAACTTTACAAATGCCACTATATAAATATGGTTTTACCAATCCACAAAAGGGGATTTGATCTATAAGATAATAAATCAAATATAATTAGAATATTCTTTGAAGTTACAAAATTTCAACACTCCCCCTTAACGGGAAGGGTATTCTACTTATATAACCCAATACAACATCATTAGGAGAGAGAGAGGGCAGCATCATCATCAACATTTGGAACATTGACTGGCACATCTACAAATCATCAGAATTTTTTCTCATCATCAATATCATCATTGTTCATAGCACGGAGCTAGAGCATCATCATCATCGACATGAAGATGAAACATCAACATAAATTAGAAGAAATCTAGAACAACAATATCACCAACCCGAGGCTAGTACACCATCATAAACAACATGAGACTCATACAACATCATCAACAACACAAGGCTGAAACAAAAACATCATCAGCACGAGGTTGAGATAACAACATCAGCAACACGAGGTTGAGACAACAACATCATCAACAACCTGAGGCTGAAAAAAAAAAACATCATCAGCATGAGGCTGAGATAACAAAATCATCATCATATGGAAACAGAATGAGGTAGGTGCAACAATAAAATTTTCTAGTACTCTAACAGACTGTCCTTACCGAACCTTTGGGATATTCCCAAGAATCATAATGTTCCCTAGGATATAAAATCCTAACAAGATACCACATGGTACTCTGAAATACCATCCTTACCGTACCTTCGGTATCTTCCCAGGAATCATAATATTCCCTAGGATATAACATCCTAATGAAGATACCACTACTGACCATGACTGCCATATACATGCACAAGTACTCTGACAGACCATCCTTAACGTACCTTTGGGATCTTCCCAAGGATGATCAATCCCCTAGGATATAAAATCCTAATGGAGCTACCCATTGTTGTTCATGATATTATAGTATCATCAGCATCACTCCCCCTTTCAAGAGAGGTCCTTTCGAACAACACCAAGATTTTCTCAGAAGTACTCAAACTTCACATGAGACAAAGGCTTGGTCAACACATCTGCAACCTTCTCATTTGTGCCAACATATTGGAGCTTTAGAGCTCCCCTCTACACCATATCATGAATGTAGTGATATTGTATCTATATGCTTCGACTTATCATGGAACACTAGGTTCTCCATCATCTTTATGCAACTCTGGTTATCACATAGAATCACGATGGCTTCCATATCCAGATCGAATAGACATGTCAACAACTTTTGAAGCCATATGGCTTCACAACTAGCGAAACATGTTGCAATATATTTCACTTCTGTCGTGCTGAGAGATATACTGGATTTCTTCCTACTTTTCCATGAAGTCATCGCTGACCCCAAACTAAAACAACATCTTGAAGTGCTATTTCTATCATAATCACTTCCAGCCCAATCTGAATCAGTATAACCATACAGTCTAAAGTCATGATCTCCAGTATAACAAAGACCATAATCCAACGTACCCTTAAGGTATCTCATCACATGCTTTGCAGATACAAGGTAAACACATATGGGTTCCACCAGATACTGACTCAAGGTGTTCATATCAAAGCATATATCTGGCCTATTATTCATCAAATATATAAACGATCCAATAATATGTCTATATGGAGTAGCATCAACTAACTCTGATGAAGTACCAACCAGGAGCTTCAAATTCGTTTCCATGGGTGTGTTCATGGCTTTACATTCCAACATGTCAAATTTCTTCAGTATTTCAACTGCATACTTCCCTTGGTTAAGGAATATCTTCTCTAGACTCTGCCAAACTTCAAGACCTAAGAAATAATGCATCATGCCTAGGTATTTCATTTCAAACTCTGCAGTGAGCTTCTTCTTACAATCTTTGATGAGATTTTATTCTCATGTTAAGAATAATTCATCCACATACAATAGAAATATAATTGGCTCATCATTCATAACCTTGAAGTAAAGGTTATAATAAGGTTTACTCTTGGTAAATCCCAAGCTCGTCAGGAAACTATCAATTCTACCATACCAATCTCTAGGATCTTGCTTTAACCCGTACAGAGCTTTCTTCAATCTGTATACATGAGTCTTTCTATCTTAAACTTCAAACCCGCATGGTTGTTCTATATACACTTATTCTTCAATAAAACCATTTTAAGAAGGTTTTTTTCACATCCATCTGCTGTAAATTCCATTTCATTTTCGCTGCAAGAGCTATGATGGTTCTGATAGAAGTGTATCTAGATATAGGAGCAAATGTCTCTTCATAATCAATAACTTTCTTTTGAGAAAAACCACAAGCCACAAATCTTGCCTTGTGTTTTTCAATACTTCCATCTGATGCATGTTTTATCTTGTATATCCACTTGGAAGATACCATATATTTGTTCTTTGGTCTAGGAACTACTTCCCATACATCATTATTTATAATGGACTAGTATTATTTTGTCATGGCATCCACCCATTCTTTCTTCTAAATGGATTCTTCAAAGAAAGTAGGTTCATTTTCTATGAGATCACACATCAAGCCATATAGTTGGAGAATGGATTAGGTTTCTTGCTTTGTCTCATGGTTCCTTCTGGGGAACCATACTTCTCTGCATATTGAATAATTTCTCTCACCCAAGATGGCTTTCTCTTGTGAGAGATCGTCATACAGGGAGGTTCTTGAGATTCTATCATATCATGATCTTTTGGAATCTCATCATCAGGGGTAACTGTAACTTCCTTCATGGGCTCTACAACCATGGGAGCTACAGGTTCTTATTAATATATTTCTTCAAGATGGAATTTCCTTAATCTATTGAGTGTTGCATCTTCATCAAAGGTTACATCTCTTCTGATCTCAATATGATGGTAACCTGGTATGTAAATTTTGAAGGCCTTAAAGACCTCATAATATCAACCAAATATTCCCTTCTTTCTTGAGGGATCCAACTTAGTTCTCTTTTCTTTTGGAATGTGTACAAATACATGGCAACCAAATATTTTGAGATGGACTGCTTTTGGATTCTTTACGGTGAACATTTCTTCGGGGGTTTTGAATCCAAGTGCACTATGGGATAATTTGTTTTGGACATAAACTGTTTTTCTTGCTTCTTCAGCACATAAGTGCATTGAAAGATCTTGATCGTGAATCATAGTCTGCATTGCTTCCATAATTTTTATATTCTTTCTTTCTGCTACACCATTTTGTTGAGGATTATAGGGAGTGGTGAGCTCCCTCTTAATCATGACATCTCTGCAAAATATTCCAAATTCATTTGAGGTGTACTCTCCTCCATTATCTGACCTGAGTTTCTTGATTTTTCTTTCGGAGAGGTTTTCTACAAAGGCTTTGAAGTCCTTGAACTTTCCGAGTACTTAATCTTTTGATATCAATAAATAAACCCAAGTCTTACGAGAGTAATAATCAATAAATGATACATATTATACATACCCTCTTAGAGAGGTTGATGGCATTGGACTGCATACATCTGAGTGGATGAGTTCCAATATTCCTTTTGCTTTACTGTCGCTCTTTGGGAAAGGATTATTAATTTATGTTTTTTCCTTGTGCACATCCATTTCATACACCTTCATGATCAATCTTAAATTATGGTAAATCTATAACTACCTTGCTTACATATGGTAAGGCTTTGTAGTTGATGTGAGCTAGTCTTTTATGCCAAATTTCACAAGGACTTTCAGTACAGTGAGTTAAGGCTACATTTGAGTGACCTTTTAACTTGTACAAACCTCCCTCTTATGTTCCAATAACAACTNCGTCTTGGGAAGACCATTGAGTACTATGTTTACCAACTCCTTTTCTGAGATGATCTCTTCAATAGCTTGTAGTTGATCTCTTAACTGAGAAATTCTCACAAAGTATGATGTTATGCTATCATCATCATTCATCTTCATGTCACAGAGCTCAATCTTCAAACTCATTACTTGTCCAATGTTTCTGACTGAGAAGAGGTTTGTTAGGGCATCGTACATCTTTATCGATGATTCAAGATGGGAGATGTAGGGTATCAAGTGGTATTTTATAGATTCCACTATGATACTCATAGCATTGATATCATTGTCTTTGAACTTCTCCATGGCTACAACATTCTGCGGTTCCTTCTCTTTTCCTTCTTCAAACTCTGGCTTCATGATCTTTCCTTTCACGATATCCAACACTTTATTCTTGTCAAGGATGAGGTCAATTCTTGTCTTTCACGCTCTGAAGTTAGAGGCTCCATCTAACTTGTTCTTTGACTTCATAGAATAAGTCATGGCTATTTTGACTTGGTCAAACCCTAGATTTTATCACAAAATCAAACTTGACGTCTTGGTTTGCTAAGAATACTAGGAGATGCACTAGGCTAGGGAGCACTGATCTGTCCGGAGATTAGGTCAATATCTTCACTTAAGGTGCCTCAACGAGAGGATTATGGTTTCTGCAACTGCTCCTACTAGTAACCCTAGTGGCAGTGTCTTGGAAGTTGCTTATGCTAGTAACCCTAGCGGCAGTTCCTCAACGAGCTCAATATCCTAGCGGTTATGTTTCCTTCCAGCGTTTAGACTGAATGAAGGAGGTGTGGGCCCATAACCTGTTAGAATATGAAATATGTGTGCTCATTTTACCATTGACAATACCCTTGTCACCCAACCATAGGTCGAAGCCACCCTCCGAGCACCTTAACCTTGACAGAGAATCACTCTAGAAGCAAACCCTAGGCTAGATAGACAAACAAAGGGTAGTGCACCTTTCCCCAAGGATAGTGCATCACAAAGAGATGATCAGATAGTCCAAACCCTAGCCAAGAGATAGTCCAAGACAAAACGTAACTGCTAGTTGCAGCAGTTGCACCAGCAGCTTTCCTCCAAACCTGCGCACAAGACTGCAACTGCACTGCGCAGAACTAGCTCTCTACAACTGCTGAGATGTGTCAAATGCGAGACTGGCGCCCTGTATTTATAATGGTGACTTATTGGGGCCGACTTCTCCTTCTGGGTATCTGTCTGTTCAGTATATTATTATTATTTATGGCCAACTTCTTCTCTTGGAGGCTAATAACCTAATATAAATTATCCTCTTGAGCCGACAAGTCTTCTAGGGTTTTTAGCCAACTCATTAGGGTTTCTTCTTGCTTTCCAGAGTATTCTATTCTCATCAGGTTTACATGTGGAGGTAAATACCTCCCTCAGATACCATAATATCAACAAGAGGTACCGCTATCTATGATCCAAGTATCCTCTCCAGGTGTCACAAATCCTGAGAGGGATGAAAACAAGACACAATCTTCAATCTCTTCTTTAGTCAAATTCTTGGGTGGCTCATCATCTTCAGTTGCATGGGCATGATGTATTTTGTTATTTCTCTTCTTGTATTCTTCCCTTCTGGAAGGACAATTCCTATCAATGTGTCTCATCTTATCACAATGATAACATTGATAAGAGGAGAAATGTTTTCCCTTTCTATGACCCTTATGATATTTCTATAATCTCTTTGGAGGGTGAGATTCTTTATGAAAATTGGTCTCCTTTTGGAAATGAGACCTTTTCTTTCCTCCTTTATCATGATAAGATAGGGATTTATCTTCATCCCTTAATAGTACGACTTCTCGATTGGCCACTCTTGCTTCTTCTTGAACACATTCTTCCCATAGACTGTCAAATTGGAGTTTCTCTTTTCTTCCACATATAGTTTGGATGAAGGAATACCAAGGTATTGTGATACCATTAAGAGTTGTTATTATGATTTCATATTCATCTAAGGTTCTCCAATTGCTTCTAATTGTTCCTTGAATTGAGAAACCCTAGAGAAATAGTCTTGAACTATTTCTCCTTTCTACATCTTTGTATTCTTGAGTTGGGTTCTTAGATTCATCTTCCAGTTGATGTTCTTTCCTTCATACATTATGGTCAGGGAATCAAACATATATTTTGGAGTATTCTTAGAAGACACTTGAGGGATCAAGTGGTATTTAATGGAATCTGCAATTATTCTTTTGGCCTTAATCATATCCTTCTTGTACTTCTCTTTGGCTTCTTCTTCTTCGGGTTCTAGTACATTTTATTTTATGAATTTTGTAGGGTAATTATCTTCAAGAATGAGTCTAATTCTGTACTTCCAGACACAAAAGTTTTCCACACCTTCTAACTTGTCAAAAATATTGGTGCTTGCAGACATCTTGACCTGGAGCTAGGAAAATGACCAGAAAATGAAACTTCTCAGAAAATGAATCTAAACTTACCAGTAGATGCGTTGGATTGAGGTGAGTTGGTTGGAGCTGGTTGTTTCCGAAAATTCCAAGTTTTACCCCTTGAAACTTGACCTGCGCACTTTTGGACCGGTACTTCTGGTACTAGTTCTGGTTTTCTGGTTTTCTGGTTTTCTGGTACCAGTCAAAACTAGGGTTTGACTTTTTGGATAATTTGTCCACTGAAAAGGTGCGCTCAAGCTTCCAAAGGATGCTCTAGGGTAGGGCGCACTTCCCTAGATAGTTTTTGGTCAGAAATTCCTCTTCAGTAAAAATCCCTAATTTCATTGTATGACAACAATGACATTTTTAGATACCCAGTGAAAGGTGCTCTATTCAATCAAGCGTTGATACCATGTTAAGATTAATTTTTTTATTAGGTTATTTTCAATTTTCTCAATGCATTTCTAAAAAAAAAACATAAAGAGGATCATTGAAAGAAACAAAATCACAAGGTACACAACATTTTATCCCGTGAATCCCTCTTGGCGGAGAAAACCCAATAAAAAAATCCTCAATAATATATTGCCAATAAAATTCCAAGACTAAGACCAAAACTCCAAGAATAAACTAGGATTGAGCATGCGCCTCTCTTCTCCTTCCTCCTGCAACTGCAACTTCTTTCAAAATATGCACACTAGATGAGTGAGTGAGTGAATGAACATTGAGGCGCTATCCTCACTTATAAATATTTGTTGAGGAGGATCTAGGGTTATGTATCTTCACTTAGTAGGGCTGACTTCCTCTAGGAGTGGTTAAGCCCACTTTATAAACCCTAGGGGGTGACTTTACAAATGCCACTATATAAATATGGTTTTACCAATCCACAAAAGGGGATTTGATCTATAAGATAATAACTCAAATATAATTATAATATTCATCGAAGTTACAATATTTCAACATGTATACTATGTATCCTTTATTGATGATTACTCTCGTAGGACTTGGATTTATTTCTTGAAGTCAAAAGATGAAGTACTTGGACAGTTCAAGGAATTCAAATCTTTGGTATAAAACCTCTCCGAAATAAAAACCAAGATACTCAGGTCAAACAATGGAGGAGAGTACACTTCAAATGAATTTGGAATATTTTGTAGAGATGTCGGGATTAAGAGGGAACTCACCACTCCCTATAATCCTCAACAAAATGGTGTAGAAGAAAGAAAGAATAGAACGATTATGGAAGCAATAAAGACTATGATTCACTATCAAGATCTTCCAGTGCACTTATGGGATGAAGCAGTAAGAACAATAGTATATGTCCAAAAACGATTATCCCATAGTGCACTTGGATTCAAAAATCCTGAAGAAATGTTCACCAGAAAGAAGCCATAATTAAGCCATCTCAAAATATTTGGTTGTCCAGTATTTGTACACATTCCAAAAGAAAAGAGAACTAAGTTGGATCCTTCAGGAAGGAAGGGAATATTTTCCGTATACGGTGAGGTATCTAAGGCCTTCAGAATTTACATACCATGTTACCATCATATTGATATCAGTAGAGATGTAACCTTTGATGAAGATGAAACACTCAAAAGATCAAGGAAATGCTATCTTGAAGAAGTATATGAAGAAGAACCTATAGCTCCCAGAGTTACATAACCCGTGAAGTAAATTACAGTTACCCCTGATGATGAGATTCCAGAAGATCATGATATGATAGAATCTCAAGAACCTCCCTGTATGACGACCTCTCAAAAGAGAAAGTCATCTTGAGCAAGAGATCTTATTCAAGATGCAGAGAAGTATGGTGCCCCAGAAGGAACCATGAGATAAAGAAAGAAACATGAGCCATTATCCAACTATATGGCCTTAATGTGTGATCTCAAAGAAAATGAACTTAATTTCTTTGAAGAATCTGTTCAGAAGAAAGAATGGATGGATGCCATGACAGAAGAATATCAGTCCCTTATAAAGAATGATGTATGGGAAGTAGTTCCCAGACCAAAGAATAAATATGTGGTATCTTCCAAGTGGATATACAAAACAAAATATGCAGCGAACAGAAGTATTGAAAAACATAAGGAAATATTTGTGGCTCGTTGATTTTCTTAGAAGGAAGGTATTGACTAGGAAGAAACATTTTCCTCTGTAGCCAGATACACTTCTATTAGAACCATCATAGCTCTTGCATCCAAAATGAAGTGGAAGTTACACCATATGGATGTGAAAACAACCTTATTAAATGGTGTTATTGAAGAATAAGTGTATATAGAACAACCACAAGGGTTTGAAGTTGAAGATAGAAAGACTCATGTCTGCAGGTTGAATAAAGATCTGTACGAGTTGAAGCAAGCTCTTAGAGCTTGGTATGGCAGAATTGATAGTTTCCCGACGAGCTTTGGCTTTACCAAAAGTAAAGTTGATCCTAACCTTTACTTTGAGGTTATGAATGATGAGCTAGTTATATTTCCAATAAATGTGGATGACTTATTATTAACAAGAGAAGAAAATCTCATCACAAATTGCAAGAAGAAGCTCGTTGCAGAGTTTGAGATGAAATATCAAGGCCTGATGCATTATTTCTTAGGTCTTGAAGTCTGGAAGAGCCCAAAGAAGATCTTCCTTAACCAAGGGAAGTATGAAGTTTAAATATTGAAGATATTTGACATGTTGTAATGTAAATCCATGAACACACCCATGGAAACGAATTTGAAGCTCATGGTTGATACTTCGGCAGAGTTGGTTGATGATACTCTATACAAATAGATTATTGTATCATTGATGTATCTAACGAATACCAGGCCAGATATATGCTTTTCTATGAAAACCTTGAGTCAGTATCTGGTGGAGCCCAGACGTGTTCACCTTGTAGCTGCAAAGCATGTAATGAGATACATTAAGGGTACGTTGGATTATGGTCTCTGTTATATTGGAGATCATGACTTCAGACTGTATGGTTATAATGATTCAGATTGGGATGGAAGTGTTTTTGATAGAAGAGAACTTCAGGATGTTGTTTCAGTTTGGGGTCAGCCATGACTTCATGGAAAATAAGGAAGCAATACAGTATTTCTCTTAGAACGACAGAAGTGAAATACATTACAACATGTTTTGCCAGTTGTGAAGCCATATGGCTTCGGAAATTGTTGACAGGTATTTTCAATCGGGAGATGGAAGTTACCGTGATTCTATGTGATAAACAGAGTTGTATAAAGATGACGGAGAACCCAGTGTTTCATCATAATTCGAAGCACATAGAAATCGGGTATCACTACATTCATGATATGGTGCAGAGCGGAGCTGTAAATCTCCAATATGTTGGCACATATGAGTAGGTTGCAGATGTGTTGACCAAGCCTCTGTCTTGTGTGAAGTTTGAGTACTTCTGAGACAAGCTTGGTATAGTCCAAAAGGACCTCCCTCGAAAGGGGGAGTAATGTTGATGATACTATGGTATCCTGACCAACAGCGGGTAGCTCCATTAGTATTTTATATCTTAGGGGATTGATCATCCATGGGCAGATCTCGAAGGTTCGGTAAGGACGATCTGTTAGAGTACCCGTGCATGTATATGCTAGTTGTGGTCAGTAGTGGTATCTCCATTAGGATTTTATATCCTATGGAATCTTATGATTCATGGGTAGATCTCGAAGTTCCGGTAAGGATAGTCTGTCAAAGTACCACATGGTAGCTTGCTAGGATTTCATATCCTAGGGAATCTTATGATTCTTGGGCAGATCTCGAAGGTCCAGTAAGAATGGTCTGTTAGAGTACCACAAAATTTTTTGTTGATGCACCTACCTCATTATGTTTCCATATAATGATGATGTTGTCATTTCAGCCTCGTGTTGTTGATGATGTTGTACCAGCCTCGTGTTGTTGATGATGTTGTTGTTCTAGCTCCATGCTATTGATGTTGATGTTTCATCTTCATGTTGATGATGATGATGATGATGATGTTACTCCAGCTCCATGTTGTGAATGATGATGATATTGATGATGAGAAAAACTTTCGATGATTTATAGATGTTCTATTCAATGTTCTATATGTTGATGATGATGTTTCCCTCTCCTTCTCTTGATGATGTTGTGTTAGGTCATGTCAGTAGAATACCCTTCTCGTTAAGGGGGAGTGTTGAATTATTGTAACTTCGAAGAATATTTGATGTATTATCTTATAGATCAAATCCCCTTTTGCAGATTGATCATGTCGGGTCTTGTATAAGATCAAATCCCCTTTTGTGTATTTGTCAAACCATATTTGTATGGTGGTATTTGTAAAGTCGACCCCTAGTGTTTATAAAGTGTTTTTAACCACTTTTAGATGAATTCGTCCCTACTAAGTGAAGAGACATAACCCTAGCACCTCCTCAACTAGTATTTATATGTGAGGATGGTGCCTCACTTGAATACACTCACACTCACTCATCTAGTGCACATATCTTGAAGGCAGTTGCAGTTGCAGAAGGAAGGAGAAGAGAGGCACATTCTCAGTCTTAGTTTATCTTTTGTGTTTTGGTCTTAGTCTTAGCATTGTATTGGCAATCTATTATTGAGGAAGTTTTTGTTGGGTTTTCTCCCCATGATGGTTTCCTAGGATAAAATGTTGGGTACCTTGTGATTGTGTTTCTTTCAGTGATCCTCTTTATGTTGTTTTTTTGTAAATGCATTAAATGCTCATGTAATTTGGAAATAACCTAATAACAACACTAAACTTAACACAAGGAGTAATTCAAACTATCATGATCTATTTTTACTTTGAAGTGTCTTCCTATTAAGCAAGGGCGCCATTTCTTAACTGCATGTAGTACGGCCAACATTTTTTTTCATAAATGTCTGAGTAATTTTTTTCCTTTAAGTTGGTTGCTTTCAAAGCCAAGGAGCCTTTTTTATTACATTAAAATTGCACCAATTCCATGGCCTACGGCATCACACTCCACAATAAATGTTTTTGTGAATTCGAGTGTGGCTAAGATAGAAGTTGTACACATAGCCTCCTTAAGTTTTTCAAAATATTTGGTTCCTTCTTTAGTCCAGTAAAATGTTTCCTTCTTTAATAATGTTGTTATAGGTGCCGCTATTTGACCATAGTTTTTGACAAACTTGCGGTAATATCCTGTCAATCCTAAGAATCCTCTAAGCTTCTTCAAGGTTTTGGGAATTGGTCATTCCCTAATAGAATTAGTTTTTTTAGGGTCCACTTTTACACCTTCATGAGATACAATATGACCCAAATATTCCACTTATTGAACCCCAAAGATAAACTTGGAAGGCTTTGTATAAATTTGCAGCTCTTCCAAAAGTTGTTATTAATACTCTGTCAACATGTTGTACATGCTCTTCCCACGATTTGTTGTACATTTGTAGATTAGTATGTCATCAAAAAATACTAACACAAATTTTCTAAGGAAGGGTTTGAAAATAGAATTCATCAAGCTTTTTAAATGTTGAAGGTGCATTAGTAAGTCTAAATGTCATAACCAAAAACTCATAATGACTCTCAAGTGTTCTAAAAGATGTTTTAGGAATATCCTCCTACCTCATTCTAATTTTATGATATCTTGAATGAAGATCCAACTTAGTGAAGATTTTTTCTCCATACTATTTATCTAATAATTCATCAACGAAATGAATAGGAAACTTATCGTTGATGGTCATTTGATTGAGTTATCTATAACCTAGAAACATATTCCTCGAACCATCCTTCTTTGTATCCATGTGCCTCAATCTCACTCTTCTGTGCATATGGATACCTATCAGGCCTAATGTTAGGTGGTACACTTCCAGGTTGCAAATGAATAGTATGATCATGATCTCAAGCAGGTGGAATACCCTTAGGAATCTCTCCAAATACCTTGGAATGGTTGTTTATAACCATTTGGAGATCCACCGGAGAAGAGGATATAGATGTTTGAACATCTAGTGAGAAAAAATGTGCAATTACACCATGGTGTCTTTTTTTGAGTAATTGTTTCATGCTATTAGATATTATGAACTTAGAGGGTTTCCCTTGGATGCCTCTAAGATCAATTTCCTTGACTTATGAAGAAAATCTCATGAAAATATATTCAAAATTAAGGGACATTATTCCTAATGATTGTAACCATTGGAGCCCTAATACAAGATTAGCACCACCCATTTGGATGGAAATCATGGAGCTATCCAAAAAATAATCCCCTATATTGATATTAATACTATGGAAATTCCCAAAACAATTTATGGTACGTCCATTTGCAATCATTACTTGAAACTCTAGTGTTGGAAAAATAAATTGATTAAGATCTTTTTCTAATTTGTAATTGATGAAGTTATGGGTACTACCAGAATCAATCAACATTGTTACATTTTCCTTTATGATGTATCCTTGTATCTTGAGGGTTTGTGGAGTATTGATTCCTACCAATGCATCACAAGAAATCGTTGGAGTAGTCTCTTCTAGATATTGATATTGTGATGGTTCCAATTCTTGATCTTCTTCCTCTTCATAGTCTATGTAGAATAATTTATTCTTGTTGCATTTATGCCCCTTACTGTACTTGTTGTCACAATTGAAACATAGTCCCTTCTCTCTTCCTTCATCCATTTGTTGAGGTAACAACCTTGTCAATTGTGTGATTTTAGGAGAGGGAACATGGTGCTCTCTATAGTTGCTAATGGCCACCCTTCTAGCAACAATATTTTTGTTATCCACTTTCCTTGCCATACTGAAAGCTTACTCTAAGGATGTTAGTTTAAAACGATGCACCTCGTGTTGAATGTTCTCATTTAAAATTCACATAAATATATCAAACAAATTATCCTCAAGAATGTTATTTACCCTAATAATGATATTTTAGAATTGTTGAATGTGCTCTGTAATTGGAACTTTTTTTTGAAGATTTATCAATTGACTAAAGAATGTGTTTCTCTTAATATTCCCATAATGTGATATCAATCCATTTGTAAAAATGGACCAAGAGATAATATAATTATTTTTTCTTCACAAATCCATTGATACCAAACAAATTGATTGTTTTCTAAATACAAGGATGCAATAAGTACCTTTTGTAAGCTTGGCACTTGGTGTATATCAAAGTATTTCTCCATCTAGAATATCTATGTTATAGGATATTTACCATCAAAATTCCTCATATTGATCTTTGGAATGAAGTAGTTCCTTGGTGCCGCATTGAAACCTCGATGGTGTGGATATTGAAGTGATTAATAATTATGATTATGGGACTAAATATTCATTTCCTCTACATTTTCATGATTTCCTTGCATTTTGATATCTCTGTAAAGGAGTCTCTCATCTAGAGCATGTAGGATCATGGAAGACATGGAAATTTGCAATTCTAACATCTTGTTTTACATATGCTCCTGATTTTCATCCATATTTTTTTCCATCTCTTTCATGTTTTCATCCATCTTATTTTCCACCTCATACATCTTACTTTCCACCCCAACCATCTTATTTTCCACCTTTCCAATTTGGTGAAAGATTTCTTTTCTTTCTGCTTGAGTCATGGTTGAACTCTCTGGAGGTTTAGTTGGTGAAATAAATTTGTAGGAACCTTTGGAGCCACGTGAGAAAATAAAAAATATCTCCTCTTTTTCTTCTTGATCACAAATTTTAAATCATAAAAAATAGATCTTCCAATCAAAAGTTATGTACCTTTCAAACCCTTAATTTGGAGTATGTCTAGATGGTTGACCTTAGTTATGATATATATATATATATATATATATATATATATACTTTGAATCCTTTTGAATCTGAAATTTTGGCTTGTAGTATTTTGATATGACTTCTTATCTCCTGAAAATTCCACAATCTGAACCTTCATTAATAAAAAGTTATAGCACAAATACCAAAATGACTTGTTTAAGACTAATTTCAGAATTGGTAAAAATCCCCAAGTTCCACAAGATATATCTCACAAATTATAATGCTTAAAATTCTAAAACTTCTTCCATGGGTAATTCACTATGTATCCTCGGTATTATGAAAATTGCATAGTATGAAACTTCATTGAAATTGTTTTATACCGAAAATATAAGGATGGCTTGTTTGAGACTAATTTCAGGACTAGTCACAAACCCTAAATTCCATAAGAGATATATATGAAAATGTACTAAATCGGATCCTAAAAAATTTACCACCTTTTCTTTGCTATATTTTCTTAGTATCCTAAAAATTTTGTTGTTTGAAACTTTCCATAAAAAAACAAAAATCCCAAGATGAATCGTTTAAAATTGATTTCAAGATGAGTCAAAAACTCTATCTTCGATAGGCTATATATCTGAAAGTGTAAAGAACCAGGACCGAAAATTTTAATCTAAAGTACTTGGATATGTCTCTTGAGTAACCTTCGAATTTTGTTATCTGAAGCGTCCCAAAAAAAAACATCGTAGTGAAAATTCCAATATGACTCATTTGAAGAACAAAAACCATAGGATCGATTCTCTAATACCAAATGTTATGAAACAATTCCATGAGAATGATAAAAAGTCAATGAATAACAGTCCACTTTGAGGGGGAAACCTTATTTTACAATATATTCAATTTACAAGATGAGATAAGATTATCCTAAGATTAGGTCTCCTTGGTATACATATAGGAGACAAAGGGCACAATTATAATGAAAGAGTACAATGAAGGGTTCTAGCCTACATACAAATATTATACTAGAAATGTAACAATTCAATATCTAGACCTTAATAAGGGGTTTTATATTTAACATGGGGCTTTTCCTAGTGCTTAACAATGCACTATTTTGTTTAATTCCTTGTTGCAGTTTTCCGCATTATGCTTACAACCTTTGTGTTCTTAACTTCCATTTTCCTTTGCATTCTTAACTTCTTCTTGCCTTCGCATTACTTGTGTCTACATTTAGACACACTCTACACTAGAGAAGACATGTTTATGAGTGTCAATTTCCTACCTAGCACTTTTTTTGCATTTGTTTTGCATAGGTCTATTCCATGCATTTGGACCATAATTACATGCTAGGAAACACTTGTCTCTTCCACTGTACTATGGAATTCTTTTATTCCTTTTCAGGATTTTCTAATATGAAAAGGACCAAAAATATTATATTTCTAGAAAAAGAGAGAAGGGGCGAGGAATTGAGATTTCTATAATCCTTGTATATGTGGCAACAATCATGGTATTTTAGCTTTAACAAATCACTAGTTTTGCATCTATTCTTGAATAATTGGGTCTTGGTATTGTTTTATGAGCTAAACCATGGTTTTTATGTTTTTACACTCCTCTAGTTGGTTACTCTTCCAATCACTACGGAGAATTTTTTAATGCCTCCTACATTGCATATTTATATCATTGGTTTGTTTTGGTGTCAATTATTTCCCAAGTAATCACCATGTTGTGCTTATGTTCAAGGAATGTCTTTAATATTGTGTCATCCATTCTTTATATTTCCTATCTATTCATGTCATCCTTCCCTATTGTCTAGTTGTTCTCCATTTTTTCAATATAACTAGTGTCTTTCTCATGCTAGCATGGGAGGATTCATCATTGCCTTGTCATTGGTGAGTCTACTCTTATCGACTAGGGCACATTGATTTAAGAGATAGAATTATATTCAATCACACCCTATGACTTTCTTTCAAGTGAATCCTTCTGCTCAATATATGAGATTCATCATTGGTCATTGACTAAGTGATTTCACCTATGTTTGATGGAAAGACATTTTATTCACATAATTAAGATTTGTGTTGTACCTTGGATTCCATTTTCCTTATTGTTGGAATACCTTGCCTCTAACAATGTTTTTCCATTATTGGTCATTGATCAAAGGATCTTCTTTGTGCATTATTTTCAATAGGTGCATATAGAAAACATACTTGATGGTGTGGTCTATCCAATTACTATCCAATTCCTTGAAATCGTACCATGTTCCTTATATTTTCTCATGTAGGTTGATGGGGGATGCCTTATTCCCTCCTTCCAGTGGATCTCTTCCCGTTGACATCAACTCATTTTCTCTAGTAGCGAGATTTATAGATCATATAGTACCTTGGACCTTGTAGAAATCAGTGGCAGGTTCCTTCACTGTTGATAATGGGTATACATTAATTACTCTTGATCGATATATTTTACAAGTGTTCGACATCGGGAAATCATTTTCACTTGATAAAATGTACTATATACCTTAGCACCCATTGTCATAACCATTGGGTTGTCTCATGTTTAGCAATGATGTGCATGAATGACTAGTGATCAAATGATGTCTTACATGTCTAACGTCATATCATTTATTCATTGGTGTGGATTTGTACATTCAAAGGATTTGGATTGAAGACCTTGATTTTTAGTAGCATCTTACTCCTATGTTGTTGCCCAAGTTTCACATATAGTACCACCTACCTATATGACATTGGTACCTTTTGGAGAACCTGTTTGTACTTTCACTTAGTTCCATTTGTTCTCTTGATGTAAACTAAGACATAGATCCACTTTGTATTTTCTCATGGTTATGATATATATTTGACATGGATCCACTGTGTACCTTTTCTTGTCCATGATTTTGAATTCTATATACTTCATGGATCCACAATGTACTTGATCTAGTAGTCATTCTTGTTTTTCCACCTGAGCATGGGTATGCCCACCTCGGTGGAAGAGAGTAATTTGATAGTTTGGTTGTGTTTGTAGGAACCTTTTAGATCCTAAGTTTATTGGATTTCACCTAGTTTCACTTATCAAATTCCTCTGCACTGTTATAATATATTTTGACCATCATCTTCCCTTATCACCTCATACATTAGGGGGTATTTGTTATTGCATTATTTGTTCACCATTCACCATGGATGCCTTGTTGGCCAAGTTATCATCCATTTCTTATTTTTGTTTCACATGAAACATATGTTAAATTGAATTTTTGACCTCATGCATGTGTTTTCCCATAAAGAAAAGAATGGGTACCTTCCCTTGCCCTTCAATAAAGGCACAAGTGTCTTCCAAAAAGTTGAAAAAAATAATAATTTTTCATTAATTGTGTGCTCATGAGAGGGGTTTATCAGTTCCATATAGTCGTATAGCCCTAATTTATGTTTCTAATGAAATTAACCAAATCTTGATAATAAAAATTGGGGTTAAATGTCGGAGAAGAGGCAATTACCATTCTAGTGCCCTTATTCTAGAGCATTGTCTTGAGAATTTAGCCCTAGATTTTTATGACCATTCCCTTGTACAAAAACACTTGTTGTTGGAGTCAACTCTTTTGCCTAGAGTTGGGATTTAAATCCTTGTTGATTTTCCAATCCACATATGGAAAGGAGTTTGAAGTGGAGTTGAAGTCTATAAGTGGTCTAGGAAGGAGGAATCTAGACTCTACTGATGAAGGTGCCGACAATGGATCATGTATGATTCTATAACTGCTATTTCACATTTAGATTAATATATGAAGATCTCTCTTATTTTCCCTCCCAAAACTGTGTTGAAATTTACTTGATTATTGATATATTACATGATTTGAGGAGTTAACCTCCCGATATTAGTTAAGATTAGTTAGTTATAAGTTTTCTTGTTTTATTGTCATTGGTATTTTATGCTTTAATGGTTTAAGAAAGGTTGTGTCTTGTCGACATGCAGATTTCTAGATAAGTTTGCAGTATTCAATGCCTTATCCAAATGAATAACAAGATACACAAAAGGACCAACCAACTTGTCAAAGGTATTTTTCTCCATCCATTTCCTTTAGCATCAACATAATAATTGAATCTAGAAAGTTGAGTAGTATTTCGTCTATCCACTCTATTAATGACCCGACCCTAGTCACTAGGAATTATTTCCTACAACAACTAGTCATCATGAACAAAGTTATTATAAATTCATAAACCACATTTCTTAATTTAGTAATTTACATACATTCCTTTTGACATATGGTATCGAAATACTAGGAGAGATTTGGAACTAGATTTCAAGTTTGTAGATAAGCATGAGAATTTAAATATTCATGTCATATTTAACCAAATATTATAACCTAATTAATATAATTATCCACTAAAATGTTGAGAAAATTATGAACTAGTAGACTACTTCGAGCTCATACTCAAGGATGATCTACTTGATGTTGAACTAGAACTCATACATATCCTCTGGACAAGAAACAATACAAAGGAAATACTTATGAGTGGATATCAAAAATATATCTAATAAAAATATGACATTTTTCCACAAAAATATGTTTATGAAATTTAGTTTATTGTTAGATGAACTTACAAAGCCAAATTCTAAATTAGATGAAGATGAGGAACTTGATGAGCCCACCATTGTTTACGTAATTTGGAATGAATATTGAAAAACAGTTTATTAAAGCGATAAAATGGGGTTATGTGGGTGAGAGTTTACAATGATGAGGGAATAGGGTTATAAATATTGAGGGATATTTCTAGGTTAGGGATTACAGATGTTAAGGGTTAAAGTGGTTATAGTTGTCATGGATTAGGCATAATGATGATTAAGATGGTTTTATGCTAGTTAATAAATGTATAAATAAATGAATATACTTTTAAAAGGTGAGAAATTATATGTTCAACACTCCTCCTTCAAATGGGTAATACTCCCAAAAAACCAACCAAACCCTCCATGTGCACCTCATGAAGAATGTCACCATGTGGCATAGGTTTTCAACCTCTTAAGGAAGTGTGCCACATAAGCATTGAGTCAAGGCATACCAATCCATGAGTAATCTATCTCCAATTTTTACGTCCACTAAGGTACAACCAAGGGAAAAAAACAAACCATGCACTCCACATCACATGAAGCACCCCCAAGCATAGTGTAAACACTCCTCAACACTCATCCAAATGGGTCATCCTCCCAAAAAACAACCAAACCCTCCATGTGCACCTCATGAAGAATGTCACCATGTGACATAGGTTTGCAACCTCTTAAGGAAGTGTGCCACATAAGCATTGAGTCAACGCATACCAATCCATGAGTAATTTATCTCCAGTGTTTATGTCCACTAAGGTACAACCAAGGGAAAAAAACAAACCATGCACTCCACATCACATGAAGCACCCCCAAGAATGGTGTAAACACTTTCAGAGTAACCACAAAATTTAACAATCCCTCTTTACGAGAAAAGGGTTTTTACAAAAACCAATCTTCTCCTTCAATATTGTGACTAAATGTTGGAAATATTGTTGTCATTGATGTCAAAGAAAGGGGGAGACTACATATGTTCAAGATAAATATTGCAATATGGAGATTGTTAGAAATATTATTTTTGTATTGTTTATGCTCATTTTGGATACCCTATCTTTGAAAGCCTTTCTACTCTGAATACCTAGCTCAAATGGGAGCATAGGATATATGGTTGAAAATATTATTATAATACCTTTCCAACAGTATGTGGCACTCCATATAACTCCATAGGAATGAGGAGATATGAAATATTCTGTCAGGTCAGCCCAGCCAGGAAGTACAGGTCGACCCAACCAAAAAGTACAGGTCAACCAGTTTTACAATTCGGCCCCATAAGTGAACATAGAAACACTATAAATAAAAGATAGATGTGTGCATTTGAAGAGCATCCAAGCAAGAAAATCAAGCACATGTGTGCATAAGATATCTAAGGCGCACAATAGGATTTGGGGAGTATTCTTTAGGTCTAAAGGTGCGCAAGAGAAGTTTTCTTAGAGTTTTAAGGGTGTGCTATGAAGGAATAAGGTGTATGAGCTAAAACGTGTGTTGTTTTGAGGTTTTGAGGTTGTAATATGGAATTATATTTTTGGAATGATACTATGAGATTCGTTAGGGAATGAAGGATAAATTTGACTAGGGTTTAAAGCTATGTATGGGGTATGAAGCAAGGAGAGGAACTAGAGAATGAAAGTTAAGGTTATGTTGATGATGTGAAATGCATGAAGTATGAAGCATGTAGGTGAAGTCAAAAGTACTATGTGTATGAAGATGTTATATTGGCTCATATACATGTCTTACTAAGTTGGTGCTCAATTGAGGAGATTGGTGTCTCCAGTAGGTTAGTGCCTACACAATATCTTGTTGAGTTGGTGCTCAACTAAAGAGATTGGTGTCTCTAGTAGGTTGGTGCTTGCAAGATTTGTAACAGTAGGTTGGTTCCTATAGGCATTTATAAAGATAAGTATTTGTGGTTTTCTCCCATAAGGGTTTCCAAATTATACTTTGTGTATTGTGATTTGAGTTTGTTAATGAATGGTTGATGAATTCTCATTCAAATTAAAAATTATCTTATATTGATTCACTCCCCCCCCCCCCTCTCAGTATAATAATAATTTCAACAATTGGTATCAGAACAAATTCCTTTGGAAACAATCTAACCGCTGGAAGGAAGATCTTGGGAGAACACATAACTAGTCAAGAAAGTTTCTCCACAAAAAGAGCTTCGTTGTTTGAAAAAGAAGAAAGTGATGGATATGTTTTTATATCAACAAAGAATAATTCCCCTTCATGGCCATGGACAGAAAGTATACTAATACAGAAAATGAAGATAATCAAAAAGAAAAATCAGATTCAAAAGAAGAAGACATTGATGGGGAAGTGAATCTTCAAGCAGAACTCATTAGTGCCTTAGAAGAAATAGACAGACTCAACGGAAAGAATAAAAAAGAGAAAGAGCAATTGCAAAAATATTAAAAGAAAGATCATGATATTGATTAAACAGAAAAAACAATTATCATTTTGAAGAATCAACTAGAAGAGGCAAAAAGGATAGAATAAGTGGTGAGAACCCAACTGAAAGAAAAGGGAGAAAATTGTGAAAAGTTAGAGGAAGAAATTGTTTCCTTAAGAAAGGAACTAGAGAAAACAACTTATCATTTGAGTTGAATCTTGAAGTTTGGAAAAATTACTGAAATATTAAATACTATTCTTAGTCACCAAATGTCACCATTCATCAAGATAGGTCTTGGCTACGACGAAAAACAAAACACCCCCAAGGGTGAAGCAACCTCTGCGGTCACAAAACCATCAGAAATGAAAAATGAAGAAAATACTAAAATCTATGCTAATATTCTCAAAGGTTCCATCAATAATGAAAGAAACAACAAGAAAGGAAATGATGACCAACAGAAACCCAATTCTTCTCACAAGAACAACCAAAATGAGTTTAGAAGATATGTTCCGCCAAGAAGACCTTCCACAATCCAGTACCAAAATATCTTTCATGGTTATTGTTTTTCTTGCAATAATTTTGGTCATAAAGCACTATATTGTAAAGATTATGCAAGAAGTGATCATATGAGAGATAGAAATAGAGGTTCTTATCAGACCTCCAAAAATGATCATGTGAGCAAGAAAAACCAAACATTCTCATGGGTTTGTTGATAGAAACTACAATTCATTTTCTCCCCTACTTGATTACAATATTGAATGTTATAAGTGCAATAACTATGGGCACATAGCACATGAGTGTAGAAGCAAAATAATAAAGTCTCCTAAACAAAACAAGGAAGGAAATGGTCTTACCAAGCATAGAGAAGAACACACAAAGGTGTGGAAAAGGAAACAAGAAGAACCAAAGAAGGAAGAATGTGGACTTGTAATGTATGCTCAAGACAAAGGAAGCCAATGATACATTGATAATGGATGTTCAAAACACATGACAAGGGATCATAACAAATTTCTCACCCTAAAGGAAGAAAAAGGAGGAAGTGTTATCTTTGGGGATAAAACTTTTGCAAGGATAGTTTGAAAAGGTACCATTAGTCTTGATAATGGAAAGACTAAAACACATCATGTATTGTATGTTCAAGGGTTAAAACACAATATTCTAAGTGTCAGTGATATGTGTGATCAAGGTTACAACCTCACATTTCATTCTAAAGGATGTGAGATAAGGAAAGCAAGTTCAAGAAGATTTGTGGAAAATGAAAATAGAACCTCGAGCAATGTATACATTCTCTATGAAGTCAAAGGAGAAAAATGTTGTGTGGGGCAACTAAATTAAAGTTGGTTATGGAATAGAAGGATGGATCATATAAAATTTGACAATCTAGTAAAACTAAGAAAGACACAAGCAATAAGAGATATGCCAAGGATCTCAAAACCTACCAACACTATTTGCAAACCATGTCAGCACGTGAAGAAGACAAGAGTTAGTTTCAAAACAAAAGAGTACTCAACATTAAAGCCATTGGAACTTGTACACGCAAACCTTTGTGGACCAAAAAGAACAAAAAATTTAAAAGGTGAGTTATTTTATGTTGCTTATTGATGATTACACAAGAATGACATGGGTTACATTTCTTAAAGAAAAATTTGAAGCATTTGAGAAGTTTAAAGCTTTCAAATCCCTAGTTGAAAATGAGATTGATTTAAAAATCAAGTGCTTAAGATCAAATAGAGGAGGTAAGTTTACTTCTTATGAATTTGAAGAATTCTGTGAAAATCATAGAATCAAGAGACATTTTTCAACAACAAAATGGAGTTGTAGAAAGGAAGAAAAAAACTGTACAAGAAATGGCTAGAACAATGTTGAATGAAGCCAATCTATCAAACGCCTTTTGGAGAGAAGTAATTAGGACAATAGTCTACATTTTGAATAGAGCACAAATTAGAGTGAACAACAACAAGAAACCTTATGAATTATGGAAAGGTATACCAGCTATAGTCAAATACTTCAAAGTATTTGGGAGCAAGTGCTATATAAAGAGAAATGAAGATAATTTATGCAAGTTTGATTCCAGAACGGATGAAGGTATCTTTCTTGGCTATGCATATGGGAGCGAGGCCTACAAATGATACAACAAAAGACTGTGCAAGGTTGTAGATAGTATTGATGTAAGAGTGGATGAAGCAATACCTCAAAAAGAATATTCATAAACAAATGAAGATCCAGAGGAGACAATATATAGAGAACGAGAAAAGGAATAAGAAAAGAGAGAACAAGAAGAAATAGAATGCCAAGGTCCAAAGACACCATCCAAATTTGTTCAAAAGAATCATCCAGAAAATCATATTCTTGGTGATATAGATACAAGAGTTCAGACTAGAAGAAGATTGAACTTTTCTTTTCTATATAAAATAGATCTCGAGAACTTTGCCCAAGCTAGTGAAGATGAGCATTGGGTTAACTCTATGAAAGAAGAACTAAATCAAATTGAGAAGAATGAAAGACTTTGTTTCACAAGCGTGCATCCTAAAAGCAAGGAACATTTTTTTATTCAACCATACTTAAACAAAACTACCATTCTTCATCAATATAATGTCATGTTACGATCTTGGGACTTAGTCCATTATTGGTTCTTCTTAATCGACTTATGACATTGCAAAAGATTCCTTTGATGGGAAAGGATTACTGACAAGATTTTCCATTGAAACCAACATCCAACCTTGTCAAGGTCAAGATAATCTATGAAGTTCTACCCACAACAAGGCTCTTGGCATAGAAAGGCATGAACAAACGAGCAGGTTTCTCTTGCCTTAGTATGAGAAAAATTATACACAGTGAGACCGTGGTTATGGAAAATTCACAAGTGGGTGGACCATATTGCATATGTTGCAGTGAGACATGGGTGTCATATATATATATATATATATATATATATATATATATATATATATATATCTTTTGCATTGTCTTCCCTATTAACAAAAGAATCAAGTTCTCAAATCCATATCCCAACCAAACAACTTGAAATATTTTAAGAAGCATGTCAATTTAATCAATGTTCTATATAACACAATCTATAGCATGTGGAGATGTGGAGATGTTTGGTCCTTTTCCTAGGTAATGAATGTTTGACCAAAAAGTATTGAATCTCTTTGCATCACATTGTAGAGATATGATTTAGGAATTCAACACATATCTCTATGGGATGTATTCACACCATTGAGGATAATTTCATCCTCTTATATCTATTTAATTTCTTAGATACAAAATAAGGATATGTCCATAACCACATATGAAAACTTGTGATACAAAATAAATTCGAAGGACTCTACTTATTGAGACCAAAGAAATTATTTCACCTTGCCCATTGTTTACAATTCATTCACTACCAAATTTAGACTTGAAAATGAAAATGAAACGACATGAAATTATATTAGTGTTCACTGATGACCAAAATAGGTTATTGGGTCTAGAAAGTACAACACAAAAAATAGCGATAAGAGGGGTGCAAAAAGAATCTCCCGAAAGCATAAAAAAAAAACTAAAGCTAGAGGAACGAGAAGAAAAACCTACACATCATAGGGAGTCAACTATATAATACAACCCGAAAGTACTAGTGTTAAATATGTGTAAGTAAGAAGGGTTAGTCACTATCATCCTCGGACCTAGGAATACAAATGTCCACCACAAGAACATGTTTCATAATGTCCCCTGGGTAGTGGCGTAGATTTACAAGACCTTGAGGAGTGATTCATGTGCCCTTTAGACGTTTAGCCCTAGGAGCGAGAGTGGAAACTAGAGCCAAGGTGGAAGCCAAGGTGAAATCTCTCCTAGCATCCAAGGATAAAGCATTCATAACAGTAAAGAAGAAGTTGTGATATTTCTATAAAACAAAGTATCATATTGGTGCCATTGTTTCGAAGCTCTAGTCCTCACAACCCCCAAACCTAGTCTAACTTGGATGTTGAGTGAAGTGTGTTGAGGGACAATACCTGATGGACTCAAGGTGCTCTATTTGTATTATAATTGTTGGGCATTTATCCCTCTCCATAGTCGTGATAGTTTAAAAGGAAGTAATATGGACAATAGTTGTGGAGGGACACTAAAGAATGTGATCCTCGAAGGTAACTAACTCCCTAATGAAAAAATCCAAGCACCTCTAGTTGAGGTATCTAACAATACAAAGGTGAACCCTATGAATCCCTGAAGATTTAGTGATATCTACCTCATATCTCATAATAAACATGGCATTAGAAAAAGAAGTGTTCCTCTATCTCTAATTCACATAGGGAGCACAACTTACAAATTTGTTAGTTCTTGGGAAGATGTCTCCATGCTCAACTACTATGAACACACTTGAAGCTACCCAAGAGGGTCTTGGAGTAGCTCGAGTGAATAATGAGGCTCTTAGAGATATGGAGGAAGTACTTAGAGTAAAAGGCTAATTTGAGACTAAGAGGTCTAGACAATGCAATCCAAAAGATCCAGTGTAGCTCCTATGGATGTCATCCACGATACTTGTGTTAATCTCCTCTTTTAGTGGTAGATGGGGGAGACATCAAGAGAGATCTTATAGATCTGTAGACTATTAATAGACATGCCAACTATCTCTCGAAAAGAATGGACCTCTATAAACTAGTAAGGTCAACTACCTCATTGGTCGAAGGATGCTAATATCTTAGAGGAGCAAAGGACGAAAAAGAAAACTATCATGACCAAAGGAAGTGTATGCCCAACCACCCACAATTTTATGGATGCACAAAAACCAACATTTAATTCACCTTTCTAGTGGTATCCATGGAACAAAACACTTTTGAGGTTGCATTTATCAATTTTCCTTCCTTCACCTACATGAAAATTTAGTCAGGTTCATATATATTTTGAACATTGGGACCTTCGTTGACAAACTTTGTGACAACTTGATAGATAAAACATTGCATTGAAAGGAGACAAAATAAAAACAACCATTGAGTCCAAGTGTGTCGTGCAAACAACGACAAAATCAAAGAGTGTCCAATCACTTTACAAAGACAATAGAGCATTGATGTCATGTTGTATGTCATGTGAACAGGTTCCTGAGAAAGGGAACATTCCCAATCAATGTTATTAGAACCAAACCAGTTTCCAAACTGGTCAACCCCAATAATCAGAATCGGATAAGAATGGGACCGAAACCAATAAAAAAACGAACACAAAAATTGATCGACCAAAAAATATAAAAATAAAAAATAAAAAAAATCAATTGATTATAAAGATATATGCATTTACATCCATAGGAATCCAAAACATTAGACACAAATATCGAAAGTTTAGGGTTTTAGATTTTAGGTTTTTTTTAATTCCAATTTTTAGGTAAACTGAGTTGGCCCATGAGCACTTGTACTATGTTGTATGAAACTAGGCATTCCCAATTTGAAAGGCCAGTGCCCACTGTAAACCCCCAAAAATCGATTGAACCAGCCAATTCAACCAGTTCCCGTCTTGGTAACATTTTTACCAATAATGATGCAATCTAGAGGTCCACGTGAAGGTAAGAAAGTAGACAAGAACTTCCACCAACATGTCTACCTCCCTAAAATTTTCAAATTGTTTCTAGAAGAGAAAGTGTTTTTTCTTCAGAAATGATTCTTCCCGACGAATGATAACCTTCCAAAGCGAGAGAGTTCTTGTAATAACTTAAATCCATACCATGATTTTCCTCCCCTCAATGCTTGATTTGTGTGATGATAGCTCCTAGTATGTTGGGCCTTAAAACACACTATGATGATAACTATATAGAGTTATCACTTTAGATGATCATCCAAAAATGTATGGTTTCATGCTCTTCCACCACCACTTGACACAACGATATTGAGATGAAGATTTCACTTATGTCTCAATGCATCTCATGTCTTTTTCATTTTAGTTCTTGGACTTGTTTCTGACCTTTTTATGGTTTGATTCTTAGATATTATATATTTTCTTGTTGATGGTAGCTTAGATATTGGAGCAGTTTTTGCATCCACTTCGTACTACATAGATTGTACTTTATTTTAATCCCACTCACCCACTTTTTGTGGTCATTCATGAGACATTAATAAAATTATCTTATCTCCTACAAGAGGTCAATAGGATTGCATGAGTAGCAGATTTGTCTATGTAATAGGCTTGTTGAATTATCTATAATACTTTCAATGGAATGAAATCATCTTGTAAATTCATGTCCAAAAGTTGCCTATAAATTATCCTGCAATATTTTGTTTTCCAAATTCAATCTCAAGCTCAGACAAGCAACCGTAGTCGTATCCACCAAAAATGATATGATGGGAAAACATGCTACCCTCTAACTTTGATAGGAAGATAAAAGATTCATCTACCCATCAATTTAATTATAAGCCAAAAGTATTGTGAATATTTGAAGGCCACCTAGATCTCAATCCTATATTGTGTAAATGGAAGGAACGGAAAGGAAATAATGCATGATCTAAGATTTTACACATCCCTAAATTCTATTAGTTGTTGAAAACATTTTGATAAGAAACTTTTCTCTTTGACACGGTGACACGGTGTTACACTTATCTCAATAAATATCTGAAAAATCAAAGCGGTGATATTATAGCGCTAATTTATCACAATAAATTCTGTTTTTAAAATTATCACAATAATTTCAGTAATTATCGCAATAATATGGAAATTATCGCCCAACCTGCATCAATATCACCTTATAACCAGATTCTTGGTCTTTTAACTCTCATTTTGCAAAAGTGACTTAGGAGATTGGGCTTTGAGGATACTGCAATCATTTTCCATCAAGCGAACAAGGGGAAATATGTTGTTTCCATTGCCATGATTCAACTCTTATACATTTCTTTTTGTTTTGATGTGATTTTGTATCATGTCATGACTTATGACTCAAGACAAATATCATATTTCAATATCGATGTGTAATGTATCCCATGACATCTTATATATCAGTTTTATTTTCATATTTATGTAGCAATGTGTTTCTTTGATGTTGTTATTTTAAATGTTTAAAAAATTGAAAAAAATTATTATTTTTGTATTTTTATAAGTTCCCGATAATTTTCCATATTTTCCTCGATATTGCTGATAAGTTATATTCCGGACCCTTGACATAAATTCACTGAGACGATAAATGTAACATTGCTTTGACATAAATTTGATATTAAAATTCTAGGGTGAAAAAACTAATTACCTCATCCATAATAACCAGAATCACTCAATGTCCAATTCGACAAAGACTTGGCAAAAACTTGGCTGGTTTGAATGACGCTAGTTTTTTTCTTTTTCCTTTTTTGTAATAAAGCCTAGCAATTGTTTGCCTCGGTCTTTCCAAGTCAAACTTCCCCGGCATCAACAACTCACGAGTACAATCAAGTTACTCAGGAATCAAACTCCTCATGGCCGAGTTTGACTGACTGGTGATGAGTATTTGTCATGTCGATTAACTACTGTGGCCTTAACCACACAAGCTAATAGAGAATACTCTTGAATCTCCACAATCAATATAAAGTACTCTACAGGATACATTGTATCGGTTGGCTCCACAATCAACATAAAGTACTCTACAGGATACATTATATTGCTTGAACATTATAACCATAAGACACATACATACATTGTATTGATTGAACATTATAGTGTATAACCACAAGACACATACATATGGATGTATATACCCGCAAATTGTTTAAGATGCAAGTCCTACCACAAAGTAGAGCTTTAGTATACAGATTGCATGATATAATAGAAAATTTAGAAATTAGCATCAATATGACAGAAATGCTGCCTTGCTTGAATGAAAGAAGGAATATCAATGATCATTCGACTGGTCAAAGCTCTTTTGCAAAATGACCTGTTTGAAAAAGGAAGGGGAGTTTCCCCTCATCTACTCTCCTCTTTCCATTCTATTTGGTTATGTCATAATGTAGCATGGTAGAGATGTCTAAGTCAGAACGCATAATATATGGAAGAAAAAAAGAATAATGAAAGATGTGCAATGTTAAATTGGTAGAAATACCCATGAGATATATTTCAATGAGCTGCTGTCAGCACCATTGGGTATTTCTCAATTGGCAACTAGATTCTTCGGCTTCACCAAATCAGCACCAGTGACATACTTTGTTAGGAAAGAAACCAGTCGAATAGGGGCCCCCATGACCGGGGCATCTGAGAATGGGACAGTTTCAGAAGTCTTTTGAAAAGTCATATCCACAGGTTCTCTAACTGAGTTCGAAGTAATCTGTTTAGCTTCCTCAACAGTTCCAATAGAATCAGATGCTGAAAGACCATTCTCTCCATCTTCCATTGTCACAGGATCTTGGCTTGGCATGATTTCTACTATTTCTGATTCCATGTAGGAAGTGACATCATTGTTAACAGGATCTTGGCTTGCCATGATTTCTACTATTTCTGATTCCGTGTAGGAAGTGACATCGTTGTTAATGATACTAACAGAAGGATAATTAGTCACACCTAGACCATTACTCAGCTTTGTACTTAAACTATTTTCCTTGAATGTCAATGGTGACAGTGCAGTGGCATCTTGAGCAGTTTCCTGTAGTCTAACTTTTGATTCTGCAAGACTACTGCACTTTTTGTTGAGTTGATCAACAATGGTAC
>SNQJ01S0004231.1:252491-271502 GCA_010110895.2 Picea sitchensis
GCATGTTATACATTATGGTTTAAACAATATATATATGATGCATGCGGAAATAAAGAACAACAACCGCACAATAATATGTATTATGAGATTTAAGCAGGGAAATACAATGAAATACTGGAAATATAGAAAATAGTTGTCAGTTACATTTCATGGATCGTCACTGGAATACAAGCAAATAACATAAAATACTCGTGACCAGAAGATGAATCATGAAGGCAGATCTGATGCATGCACAGATAGATCGGCAAAATCGACAGTTCCGGCAAAGCACGGTAACCGCTACAAACTGGAAAACTCGTCCGAAAGGCTATAATCGTCGAAATGAGCTAGAAACTGACTCAACAGAAGCGCCCTGGCCTCTAGATAGATCCTGGTGACTGTCGAATGGAAGATCTGTCCTCTGAGGCTTTGAATCTCACCCCCTGGGGGTCTGCGCACCTCCTGGACTCTCTGAATGCGCCCAAATGATTCCCCCAATGGAATCGGCTGATATATGACTCAAAATGAACGCCCTGGCTAATGTTGAACTGGGTCGGAGGGGTTTCCCCGGATCTAATCTGATACTCTGTCTATAACCCCAATTGTCCTTCCACAAGAGTTGCGCCCTGGATGGCTGAATGTTGCACCCGAAAATATTCCACCGTCAGAATATGATGGGAAGTGACTCAATCTAGGCACATTGGCTGGATCTCAACTGGGTCGAAAGGGATGTGCAATACGAGCTCTGATCTCGTGTAGCTACACAAACCCTCTCTCTGACTTGCGCCCTGACTGGCTGAGTTGCGCGACACTGCAAACTAGATACTCCTGAATCGCACTGTGAAATAACTGGATGGTATCTCCGATAGGCTAGGGTGTGTCTCTCAACACCGAAACCGATCAATGGTGGTGGTTTCCTCCAGAAATCCACAAAACAGTAGAAGTTGAATCTCCTCCTCTGGGAACTCTCTCAACATCAAATCATAACATAGCATAATGAGGAATTAGGTCGAATTCCTCCCTTTATACTCTTCCCGATCTAATTCACCATTGACCTCACTTAAGCTAGGCGTTTTTCCTCCTAAGTTGAGTAATTAATTAATTAAGTCCCCCCTTAACACCTTTTCATTCTATTTCTCTGTCGACTTAGGATTAAGTGACGTTTCCTATGTTTTTTGTCTTAATTCATCGTTTTGCCATCAATTCTCCCTTATTTCTCCTCTCATTCCCTGTTTGTGCCTGACTATAGTCTATGGGAACAAATAGACTACTAAGTCACTCCCCGTTGGCCTACTCTTGGGAACAGAACATCACAGTCCTCCCTTCCCGAGATTGCTTGTCCTCAAGCAACATCAATCCTGGGTGCTGCAAAATATGCTCCCCCTCCCACGTGGCATCCTCCACTGGAAGTCCCCTCCATCTAACCAAGCACTACCTGATGATCATGTTCCTCAACCTACGCTCTCTCTGCTCGAGCACCTCCTCTGGCACTAACTCCAACCGGCCCTCCTCGTCTAAGGGTGGCAACTCCTCTGAAGTGTTGATTTGTTGTCCCACTGCCTTTTTAAGGCAAGAAACGTGAAAGACGTTATGAATCTTGCTACCCTCTAGTAGCTCTAGCTCGTATGCCACCTCGCCTACCCTCCTGATGACTCTGTATGGCCCATAAAATCTCGGTTTCAATTTCTCTGAATGCGCCCAAATGATTCCCCCAACGGAATCGACTGATATATGACTCAAAATGATCACCCTGGCTAATGCTGAACTGGGTCGAAGGGGTTTCCCCGAATCTGATCTGATCGGATGAATGTTGCGCCCGGAAAGATTCCATCGTCTGAATCTGATGGGAAGTGGCTCAATCTAGCTCTGATACCACTGAAATATCCCTGATCCAGCTGATTTGGATATCTACTGCTGATCTAGTATTTTGTCTCACAGATTTGATACTCTGGAGGTTTCTGGATGTGTTTTGTCTTCAGATCTGATACTCTGGGGGTTTCTGGATGCATTTTAGTTATGTACTTGAGATGTTTTGTGATTGTCACATGTGCATGTTATACATTATGGTTTCAACAATATATATATGATGCATGCGGAAATAAGGAACAACAACCGCACAATAATATGTATTATGAGATTTAAGTAGGGAAATACAATGAAATACTGGAAATATAGAAAATAGTCATCAATTAGATCTCATGGATCGTAACTCAAATACAAGAAAATAACATAAAATACCCGTGACCAGAAGATGAAGGCAGATCTGATGAATGCACGGATAGATCGGCAAAATCGACAGTTCCGGCAAAGCACGGTAACCACTACAAACTGGAAAACTCGTCCGAAGGGCTATAACAGTCAGAATGAGCTGGAAACTGACTCAATAAAAGCGCCCTGGCCTCTAGACCAATCCTGGTGACTGTTGGATGGAAGATCTGTCCTCTGAGGATCCAGATCTCAACCCCTAGGGGTCTGCGCACCTCCTGGACTCTTTGAATGTGCCCAAATGATTCCCTCAACGGAATCGGCTGATATATGACTCAAAATGATTGCCCTGGCTAATGCTGAACTGGGTCAGAGGGGTTTCCCCGGATCTGATCCGATACTCCGTCTATAACCCCAACTATCCTTCCACAAGAGCTGCACCCTAGATGGTTGAATGTTGCGCCCGGAAAGATTCCACAGTCAAAATCTGATGGGAAGTGGCTCAATCTAGGCGCCCTAGTTGGATCTCAACTGGGTCGAAAGGGATCTGCAATATGAGCTTTGATCTCGTGCAGCTACACAAACCCTCTCTCTGACTTGTGCCCTCACTAGAGGAGTTGTGCAACACTGCAAACTGGATACTCCTGAATTGCACGATGAAATACTTGGATGGTATCTCCAATGGGCTAGGGTGTCTCTCAACACCGAAATCGATCAATGGTGGTGGTTTCCTCCAGAAATCCACAAAACAGTAGAAGTCGAATCTCCTCCTCTAGGAACTCTCTCAACATCAAATCACAACATAGCATAATGAGGAATTAGGTCAAATTCCTCCCTTTATACTCTTCCCGATCTAATTCACCATTGACCTCACTTAAGGTAGGCGTTTTTCCTCCTAAGTTGAGTAATTAATTAATTAAGTCCCCCCTTAACACCTTTTCGTTCTATTTCTCCGTTGACTTAGGCTTAAGTGACTTTCCTATGTTTTTTGGCTTAATTCATCGTTTCGCCATCAATTCTCCCTTATTTCTCCTCTCGTTCCCTGTTTGTGTCTGACTATAGTCTATGGGAACAAATAGACTACTAAGTCACTCCCCGCTAGCCTACTCTTGGGAACGGGACATAACATCATACTGTCTTCAATTCAAAGGCTCAGTGTATGCATGCAGTGACTTAGTCTTCTTCAGCTGGGCACACCAGTGACCATTCCCAACAGCATTATCCATGAATGAGAGCATACTCACCTAGGAGATTAGAGTTAGGTTTTTGACACTATCGCCTAGGGCGCATCACTAGATGTCTACATGCATTGTATCTTCCCTATGTCTCTTGTTCTATTAAAGATACCTAGGGTGCACTGCTAGGATAGTTAGCAAGTTTTAGTTTTGAGCTATTGCAAAGTATTTCTTTGCAGTTTTCCAATGGAAGACAGTGTGACTGACAGTTCAGATCTGAGTATTTTGCTGTTCATATTTCCAGCAGTATGCATTTGTAGATTAACATATTCAGAAGTTGCTGTTTTGATTGGAGTTTTTCTGTTTTCTAGCCATCTAGTGTTTAGGTTATTTTTCTGAGTGCAGAATCTGCTTACATAGTCTGAAAATTAACACCTCTCTGGTGTTAGCTTTTATATGTCGGGAGGTACTCCGCATGTTTTGTCTTGTATGCGGATGTAACCTTATGTTTACACTACTAGGCACTTGACTTTGTAAATGGGTTTTTATAAAGTTGTGATAAAGTGGTTCTTTTATTAAAGTGACTTTTTAATAAAGTTTACCTTCTAATATTAAAATGACTTTATTTCATAAAGTGCACTTATGTTATAAAGTGAAATTGTACTTTAATATTTTAAGTGATTTACTTTGGAGGGAATGAATCATGTCCCTTGATCTTGTAAAGGCAAGATTAGATCTTGGCCATTGGATTTAGGGTTGGAGAAGGTGAAGGGTCACTTTCAGATTATAAGAGAATACCTAGGGTAGTGTGCAAGACAATGAGGAGTTTGAGAGATTTCTGAGATAGCTTGAGAGAAGAAAGTGAGGGCAGCAAGGAGGGCACATTTCCCAAGATAGATTGGGCACAAATCCCGAGAGAATATTTATGTGTGAGAGTGTTGCAACTTATTGCTGTTAGAGAGGCCATTTTATCGAGGCACTGTTGGGCACGATTTTCAAGGCAGTTTTATGGGTTTTTCTTGCTGCAGCAGGGTCGTACTGATCAGGCCATACAGCTGTTGTTTGGCACAGATTTCAAAGTGCTGGAAGAGGGCAGGGCCATACAGCAGTACGGAATTTCTGGGCACGTTTTCCAAGGCAGAAAGTTGGAACAGATTGTGGGTGTTGTAAGTTAATCTTTTTTTGCTGGAAATTGTAACTGTTGGGCACGATTTTCAAGGCAGTTTTATGGGTTTTTCTTGCTGCAGCAGGGCCATACAGATCAGGCCGTACAGCTGTTGTTTGGCACAGATTTCAAAGTGCTGGAAGAGAGCAGGGCCATACAGCAGTATGGAATTTCTGGGCACGTTTTCCAAGGCAGAAAGTTGGAACAAATTGTGGGTGTTGTAAGTTAATCTTTTTTTGCTGGAAATTGTAAATTGTATTGCTGCTGCTGATATATCTTTCCTGAAGCTAATAAAATCTCTCTCTCATTGGGTTTCCCCACATTGGGGTTTTCCCTGACATTGTCTAAATTTCCAAGTATTTCATGGTTGAGTGATTGTTGTTCATTGTGTTTATTCTGCTGCAAAGTGCTTGGCAATGTGTAATTCTGCTCATAATATTTTTTGAATGTGGGTTTATACATTTCAGAGTTCATAGATGACAGTTATCTCTAGGTTGCTAAGTGTATGATAGAATTTTGTACTTGCTGATTTTCTCATTTAATTTCTACATCTGGGATATCAATGACTCCAAGGAAGGCATCATCTCTATAGACCTTTGTATGCTATTGGTTACTATCTAAACCCAACCTTCTTTTAAGATAAGTCCTTCAATCCTGATTCAGAACTAATGGAAGGCATGCTCCAATGCTTTCAGAGGAGGTTAGCTGATGAAAGACTTAGGAATCAATCCATCAGCTAGTCCCAAGGTATAAGAATGTTAAGGAATTTATTGGAAATGATATTGCAGTTTGGGTGAGCAAAACCATCTTTCTAAGGTACCTTGATTTATTTTCAATCTTGAATTATTTAAATAATAAATTCAATCCTAATTTTTTTAACTTTGGTTATCTTATTAATTTCAGTTTGTATATATTCTTATAAATATTATTATTAGCATATGCTAGGTGTATAGTGGGAAGAATTCAGTTGCCATGCTCCTAAGCTACAAAGGTTAGCTATCCAAGTGCTAAGAAAAACCTCTGATTGTGAGCATAATTGGAGTGCTTGAGTGCACTCTCAAAAAAATGCAACAGATTAGCACAACAGTGGATGAATGATTTACTATTTGTGCACCAAAATCTTCAACACTACAATAAAAAGTTGGTTGGTTAGATTCTTTTCAATTATAATATATTTCTTGTTTTATAATCATTCTTAACTTCCATTTTTTGTCTAAAGAGACAACTAAAATCGTTTTCTAATCATTCTTAATTTTCCTTTTTTGTCTAAAGAGTCGATACTGAAACTCGTTTTCTAATCATTCTTAACTTTCCTTTTTTGTCTAAAAAGTCAAAACAGAAACTTGAAAGTTTTTTTAATATCATCCAGAAGGGGTGTTGGTGCAATCGACCTAGATGAGGTTGATCCAGCATCAAATTGGTTCGTTCATACAGGAGCCAGTATTCAGTGAGGAGGAGCTCAATTGGCTAGACGCGGAGTCAATAGGACACTGAGATGCATAGATAGGGGCTTTTGCTTACATTCATGAGGATAGTTGCACTGTGAATGCTGCGCAAGATTCAGAAGACTGTAGTCACTAATTTGCATTTTTGTTTGTAGTCTCGACAATTACTTTGTTTCATTTTTATGCTATTGCCTGTCATTTGCAGTGTTTGGACTCTGGAGTCTAGACTCTGAATTCTATACATATAAATTATGGAACATTTTTACAATACTGAATTAACTATTTCAAGTATAAGTAAAATTTCACATTTGCCTACTTAATTTTACATGACTTTATGTTTTTTAATGTCTATGAAGAGAATTTTTTTGTGAAAATTTATGTGTTTTTCGAGTCTTTTATTTGCTGAGTTTTATGCCAAGTTTTTCCAACATAGTTCCCAAGTCCAAGTCATACCCTCACTCTCCAGCTTTGTCAAGCTGTTTTGAGTCAAAGTTGTTTAAGTTTGGATGTAATTTGCATGAGTTGTCGTTCAGTCCCATTAATCATTATTTTGGTTATAAGCAATGTTCCACCAAGCCTCCGGGATGGGGGGGCGCGGGTGCAGGGAGACGCACAGTGGGGACGTGTGGAAGTACCCCCAAAGTTTAGGGATTTTAGGGAAATGGGGGACAGGGGGACGTAACATATATAATATAAAAAAATTAAAATAATAAAATATAATATTTTAAAAATAAAAATGATAATGATAAAATCTCAACAATAACAATTCAATGTTCATCCCATGCAAATTCATCAATAAATACTAAGGTACTAAATTAGTAAATTGAAAATTCAAATTTGTAAATGATATAAACTATTAAACATGATTCAAAATTCAAATTCAAATTCACTAATGAAATATATTGATTCATAAATCATAAATGAAAGTTGAAACAGAAATAGTAAAATAATAAATATTGATACATTGATTTAAAAATTAAATTCATCGTTCATCATTCTAGAATCTAATTAATTAGTACTAAGCAAAATACTAAATAGTAGATACTGAAGTCTGAAATAGTAAACTGGAATTACTCAAACTCAAAAATTTTAAATAGTAAAGACTGACGAGTCAAGGTCTAAGGTCATTAGTATCTAGAGTCAAGACTCAAAAGTTAAAACTGAAAAAACAATGAACATAGAAAATAAATTTTGAAATGACTATCATGGAGTCAATCTCATTGACCGGTCTCTACATCCATCTCCCACATGGAGTCAATTTTTAAAATTTAATTGAGTTTTAATTATTTATCTTTTAAAATTTAATAAATTAATTGTGTTTTAACTTTTATCCTTTTTTTATATACATATTTGTTTTTTAATTTTTTAATTTTTTAATTTTTGCTTTTTTGAATTTAATTTTTTGTTTTTTAATCCTTATTATGCAAAAAAAAAATTGGGGGGACACCCAGGAGTCCCCCTTTTAGGGAGACTCATCCCCCACCTTTGGGAGTCGCGTCTCCCCAAAAAGGGGATGTGGGGAAACGTCCCCCCAAGAGTACCCCCATCCCAGGGACGTGGGAAACATGGGGGACGCGACCCCCACCCTAGGGGACACATCCCCGTGGAACACTGGTTATAAGAGAACAAATATACAATTTCAATTCATTTTATTTCTTCCAACAACTAGGCTACTATGATATTTGGAATTGAGGAAACAGCTCACCTAGTGCTCCAAACACTATAATTTTGTACTTTCTGCAGTAATAGATATTACTGATTAAAAACAAATTACAAAGTACACTACATTTTTTAACGGACTACCTCTTTCTGAAGACTGAAATTTTCGAATCTCAATCCTTTAGCTTCATCCTCTTTGGTAACCTGTAAACCATACCCTAGTTAAAAGTCATATCATCTGAAATAAAACAAGGAAAACAAGAACACAAAAATGTTAACTGCATTATTAACTTTAGAAATTCATGTTTCTAAAATGAAAAAATGATTCACACAAAGTGGGCATCTCAATTCACGTGCAACTTCAAAGTGCATCTAAGTTAACAAATATCAGCATCAATCATATACTAAGTAGTCCATCCACTTTATTATTGATTTATTTAATTTTGAAGTGTAAGTAAATTTGTGTAATGGCATGTGACAAATAAGCTTCAAAAGAATTAACACATACTGCCATAATACTCTCTACCTCTTTCTTTAGTAGAGAATTGTTTTCCGCCTTTAGCCTTTCGATTTCTTCCTCTCTGAAAACCTATAATACAAAACCCAACAGAACATCATTCTGAATAATGAGAACAAACAGCAGAATAGTATCTCAGCATTGCTTTTGGACAGGGTATGTTCCTGAAACAGCTGAGGAACAATATGACTTGAAGTCTTGAATATTTCAGCATAGCTGCAATATCACAATGGATGCAGATTCTGAACCAAGCTTCTAAATGGCAGTTACCATTGTTCGTATTCAAGTTGTATACAGATATTAATTTCAATTTTACTTGCCTCACCAAAGACACTGGTTCGGTCTTTGGTATGGGCACATATTCACAAATACAAAGGCCAAGGTTGTGCAGCCACCAGATAGAAAATTTAATGTTAAGTGACATGAAAAGTGACTCAAGCTTCAGAAGAAATTAATAATGTGTTAATAATCAAGAGTGTACCTCTTTCTGGAGCCATAATTGTTTTTCATCTGTCAAACTTTTGATTTCTTCCTGTGTCTTAGCCTGCACTATAAAACCAAGTCAGAGTAAAATGTGCAAAGTATGAGAAAACAATATGGATTTTTCTTAATAATCTAATGACAGATTACTTTACGAAAGCAATTACTCTAAGGAAGAGATGCCACATAAGATGGAAATGCCAGAGTCTATAAGCATCATGAAAACTAAAAGCAATTACTCTAAGGAAGAGATGCCACGTAAGACGGAAATGCCACAGTCTATAAGCATCATAAAAACTAACTTTCAAAACTATTATGACCATCAACACTGGTCATATTGAATACTTCACTCAGTGATAAATTTTAATTTCTTTTATTTTGCAAGCAAGAAAAGTTTGGGTATAAACTACACAAGATGCTACACCAACTTCAAAAAAAATTGTAAATATTAAATTTTAACTGATTACCTCTCTCTGAAGCCAAGAAGATTTTTCATCTTTCAGTCTTTTAATTTCCTTCTCCATTGTACCCTGAGAGACAAAACCTAGTTAAGAAACAGTTTCCTGCAATATAAAATGTTATATGACAAATAATAGGTAATTAGTACTGCTATCATTAATGTATGAATAAGACAAACTTATACTTGGAAAAAACAAGAAGCATCGAAGTCAATCCAACTTCTATACGACTGCTAGTAACAGTCATATGGAATACTCCATCCATTATACATTTTAATTCCATTCATGCTGCAAGCTAGAAGAAATTATGGCCTTACATAAAGTACGCCTATCTAACTTAAAATAGCTTATTACACATGAAGTCCACCTCTTTTTGGAGCCAAGAAATCTTTTCTTCCTTGAATCTTTTGATCTCGTCTTCTATGCTAGCCTACAAAATAAAACAAAGAAGCAAATATGAAACAAGAGTTATATCAAATAATACTAGAGAAAGAACCTCAGTAATGACTTACAGAAAAGGTATTTTAAGCAGAATAGCAAATACTAAAACCTGCTAATAGATCTAACCCAGTCTACGCAAGACGAAGAAATGTCATTTATAAATTTTGATTTGATAGGTGATGCTAGGTGAGAAAGAGGGAATATTGGATTCCACAAAGTTTGTTGGGATACTTGTTGCACCCCGAAAGACAAAAGTGGTCTGGGAAAGGTGGTGGAGAAGGAAGAGGATTTGGGTCTGTGTTTTCTTAGATATTGAATTCCAATTTCATCTGTCCCGGAATTGACTATTAGCATGCTTTCGATTAAACTGGGATGCAATTTTCCCATCCTTTGGGCAGTAAGCCTTAAATGACCCATACTCAACCACCATTTAGCAATTTTTTCTACACGTTGAGACAAACAATGGTGTCGAAGAGAGAGCGAAAGTTTGTCCTGAAAGTCTACAACAAGGTGAGTCTATACCTGACCCATTTTTTTATCAATATTGAAGAGTACAATTCTGCTTGTAAGAGACTAAACCAGTATGCCTTGCTTGGGTATTCTGTGCGATGGCTCCCCTCAGAGAATATGATTTGAGCATAGGTACAGAACAATTGGGAAGTTCACTGATGGCATGTGTGTGCCATCAAAAACGTGAACAAAGGCTTTTTCATTTTTCAATTCCAAGATCCAGCTCACTGAAACCAAGTTGTGAGTCATGAAACATGGGTTTATTGCAACACCCTTGTAAATTAGATTTTTCACCCAATAAAGCAACAGAGATATATTGTCCTATGAGGGTAGAGTTCCTAGGACTCCCATCACAAATCTGGCATTTTCATAAACAGCTTGTCAATTGGCAAGTTTGTGTACCATGAGCCACACTACACCTTCAACCCCAGGCCTAGTAGGAGAACATCTGTTTAGGTTGATGTCTCCTCAGAACAAAAAGAATTTGTAGAGATCCAGGTTGAGAGTGAAAATTCTGCAAACATATCTCATACATTAATCTCCTGAATACTTTGTTTCATACTCGAAGCCTGGACCACAAGATAAAGAGATTGTTTTGCTATGCAGGAAATGTTAAGGTGCAATGCCAGCCTCCTCTTGCTCCAAGAGCCTTAGAGGTCAATAATGCCAGCCAGACCAAGGTGGTTAAAAACCAACCATAGGCTGCAAGGCCATCACAGCTCCAGTGGCATTCAGTTGTTGCAACTAAATGCAATAAAGCAACTACAAAGGCCAAGCCTCAGACATTAGTTGAGGCTGTCAAAGAAAATGACCTCATCGTTGCCTCTTCGGGATACCCAAGGGTAGTCCTCCAAACAGGAGGCCCAATATCCCCAGCATAGAGAATATTCTGCATGATATTTCAATTAAACCCAACAACAAGAACTCTCCAATAACTTCAGGTTTATGAAGAATGTGGAAAGAGAAGATATGAACACAAAAATACTCCTCAACTCTTGCTCATGAAAATTCTCTCCTCAATGTTAAAGGACTTATAGGCCTCTGCAAGAAAAGTGTGGTTAGAAGAATTAGGAATTTGTTAGACTCGGTGGATATTCTTTGCTTGCAAGAAATTATAGTAGGTTTAAAGTTATAGACTGCTTTGTTGTTTACTTAAACTGGTACAAAGGTATTTCTTTCTTTTCCGTGAACAAGGTCACACTTCTCTCCCATGCCCACTCCTCCCCCAAGTCTATTTGGCATTCCACACACCATAATTCATTTTGACATTGAGTACGTCAATGCCAATACCTCTCGCCTTTCATTTCTCATCCCTCAACACAATCACTGCCAAATATGACCTTTTATCTAAGGTCTTGTGGGATGTTGCCTTAGACTTCTACCCAAACACCATCCATCACAACACGTCCATCTGTTAACTAGGCAATTTTCCCATGAATTGTTGGTATGACGAGGACTACAAGGCTATACATAGAGATCTCCATTTTGTCCTTACCCATGTCCTATCCTCCATCCAATCAACATGAAGAAACTATTGTTGTCTCCAATAACACAAGTCTTTCTTGCTACCAGGAGACGTGAAATGCTCCATGCCTTTTGCTCGCTTCCCCTATATCCTTCCGCATACATTCCTCCCTAGGAAATATACTCTTCCACCTAACATAGGCTATCATTATAACTTGTTAACCCAACACCCTATTCGCATTCCCTAACCCCACCTCTTGTCATCCCTTTTCCCCATAAAGCATCATATGAAGAAGGCTTTCAAGCCTAATTTCTCAATCATGGTATTGATCCTCTTGCTTTCCATACTGTTGATCTCTTTAATCACGTGGTTTGCTTGGATTTACCTCCTTGGTCATGAGATAGCATCAGCACCATCTTAGATCAAGGAAATCTTAGATACAAATAACTATAAGACTCCTATTATTGGGAACACATTGCCAAGCTTCATGTTTCACTCTTGAACATGTGGCTTTGAAAACACCTAGAGATAAAATAATTTTATTAATGTCCAAAAGATGACCAAACATTGTGCCAAGGGTAAATCAATGTTCACAAGAGAGAGGAGACCAAAGAGTGTTGATCCAAAATATTTTGTTGCATTGTGAAATTTCAAAAGGATTTTGGTTTTGTTATAAGGGATTCCCAATTTCAAAGGCTTCACAACATAACAATCTTTGAATCACTCATCACTATTATCATGACTCATGAGGCTATAAGAGTGTTATTGACTACCTCCCACCAAATAATCTACCCACTATCCCCTATAGGAGGGGGCACCAAATTCCATACATGTGCAGTCACTCTCCAACACTCAACAGACTCAAGAAGTGAAATATTCAACTTGAATGAAGAGTGTGCTTCAGACTGACAAACAACACCAATGAACATACAAGACGAAATAGTAAAGTGATCAAAACCATAGTTATCAGGACCAATCCATACCCATAAGCCCTCATACCAGTCTTTGAACCAAACGAACAAATCAATTCAGTCTAATTCCCACTGTGAACCAATCTATGGGACCAGTGATAGTTCGACAGGAAAAAAAAATTAAAGGAAAAAAAGAACCCTCCCCCCCCTCCCCTCCCCTCCCCAGTAATCATTGGTAATATTAAATTCTTAAAGTAAAAGTTAAGGAAAAAATAAAGGAGAATGTTAATTTTTACTTAAATTTTAACATTACCATTAATTGTTTCAAGATCTTTAAGAGTGGTTCCAACCCCATAGGACTCCATATCGAGAAAGTAGAATTTTATATCCAATTTAGAATTTAGTAGACTTAACAGTGTCTAGAATTTCAGCATTGGCAAGAATGTAGGATTTCCACTAGATTTTATCACATATGAGCCTATGAGGGTATGGGGTTGGCATTTAATCAAGAGCACCTAGCCCTCTATGTAGTCCGATGTTGGTGGTGTTGATTGTTGAACTCCTCTATCATGACCTTAGTAAAATGTACCCTTCACTCAAACCAAAATTACTACTTAGGTGTCTTAAGTTTTCTCTAGCTTATTTTAACGCTTGGATTAAGTAGTTTCATCGAAATTGGAGGGTGTTGACTGGTGTCCCTAGAGGATCGAGGTAGAGGCAAAGGCTAGAGGAGGAGGCAGAGGGTGCTATTGATGATGAGGATCCGAATGTAGATGATGATTTTGAGTATATGCAGTTATTTGTTATAGCATGATGTTTTTTGGACTCTAGAGACCATTTAGAGCCTTGATGTTTGTATATTGTTTCGGATATGTTTGTATTTAGAAACTGATAATGGATATGTTATCCCCCACTCTCAGGGATAACTAGGAGATCATGTCTCGAGGCCCATAGGTCCTAGACATGGAGTACCGAGAGAAGGATTGACTTTAGCATGGTCCTGGAGGGCCCACCTTTTCTCTCTTCCAGCATCTTTATCCTGTCAACAGCAGCAGCCTCCACCACCATTGGCTTGGTCTTGTGTCAGAGAGGGTTCTTGCTTCATAAGATAATTAGTTCAGGTATCATGGTATGTGTCACTTTGATCATCAAAACCATTGAATGTATGCATCTGATTCCTTTTATTTCTAACAATTGTTTGGATCTTACGCTTGCCCACTTGACCATGTTTTGGGGATTGACAGGATGTCCTAGTAAGCCTGTGTCTGTTGGTTTTGGTTAGCCACTGGGGGTTGTCTCTGAGAAGCCATCGTCCGCTCCCTTCACAGTTTCACTTTTTCATCTTTTTCCCGCTCACCTGTCCCATTACACTTGTCCGGGCACTAGGTTGACCTACTTCTAGGGTTGCACCTTATCTAGTGGGAAGAAGGGGCTAAAGGCTCAAAAGGTAAAAGCAAGTTGGTAAAAGATAAAGCCTGAGAATAAAACCTCGAGATGCTTCGCCCAGGGATCCCCGAGAAAGCAATAAAAGAATTCTCAACAAGAAACAAGAGGGACCCTAAAAAATAATAAAAAAAACAAGATCTAACTAGAGGATAGGGGGTCTCATCACGAGCCAGCCTATTAGGTCCATGGGTACCTAGCAGTATGACATTGCCATCAGCTGGTTACCACGCCAGGGTAGTGACCTTTGGTTGCATGGCCAAGGGAAAGGGGGTCTCATCACGAGCCAGCCTTCTCATTTCTGTGAAAGTACTTGTGGGTAACGCTATCACCACTGGTCACCACGCCAGGGCAATGTCCCCTAATTATCTCTTGAGCAAAAGGAAAGAAAAAAGCAATAAAAAAAAATTAAATAGCAAAAAGAATAAAAGGCATGAATGGGCTTGGAAAGAATTACATCCATGACAGGTACAACTCGCCTTCTACAAAGGCACCCACAGGTAACATTTTGCATCCTTGACCTGCGTTGCACCCACCTGCTTGAACATCCCTTGACCACTTCATCCAAATACATGGCTTGGAAGAGGTCTCTTCCGGGAACTTCCCTTATTCAGTGGACACTAGCCCAATAGGATGCATTGCCCTTTTCCCAGACTTGTATAGTAGGTTTGTGTAACGTCTTTCAGCTATTGACTGATCTATTAGAGGTTTCATGCATAAGCTTATTAATATTGATGATGAAATGTGATTGACATTGCTATGATCCCTGTGACAGATGAGCCCATGGAGGGCATAGCTTTTGATGTGCAGGACCATGCCCGACAAACAGGTACCATCTTGGACCAGTACACATGGGGAGATGATCAGTTCGGACCTCCATGGGGCTGAAGAGCCCATCAGGTAGATACTGAGAACCCATCAGGGGGCAGATACAAGATAGAGATGGATCCAGAGCTTTGCACCAGAGGAGAAGAGGATGTTCCACTAGAGGCACCTCGGCAGAGATTGACCTAGGGGGGATGACCGTTTCTCAATGGAACGTTGGCCTTGGGAGGCCTAGGACGTCACCATCCTAACCATGACATCACCCAGCATCATGGACGTTTTGGGGGGCAGACTAGGCAGCAGTGGCACGTGTGACAGGTTGGAGAAGCCCAAGGCGGGCTAACGTTTTGCTCCAGGGCACCCCATCTGCCCAAAAAGGGGCTAACGTCCCCTTGGAGGGGCTTTTACTCTCTTTTCAGCTTGATTTAGGATTTAATTTGACAATTTAATGTAAAACAGTATGATTTTGGTATTTTGGCCTTGTCGACCTTTTAGATGACCTAAAAAGTAAAATTAGGTCATGATATTGTATAAATGGAGGATTTTCTCCTTCATTTTTTCATCATCACTCATTCACTCCATAAGGAGGTCTGAAATTTGCGCCCTCTCTTAGGTATTTGGCTGATTTAGTGAGGTGCACTTGTTGAAGGAAGACATTTTTGGCATATTTTGGCATTTCTCTTGAAGGAAGGTGTTACAACTAGGGTTTGCATGGTTATTTCTTGGTGAATTGTAAGTATTTTTCTGCAAAACTTCTTGAATGAATGGTTGTAGTCTAATCTCTTGCATATGTTTATGAATTTTGTTGAATCAAAACCCTAGGTGACAAGCACACAAGTAGGTCCTTGTCTCATGTCCCCTGATAGAGAATTTTTCAGCCATTGAAGAAGGAAGAAAGAGCCTAGCCGTAGCTACACTCCCATTTCTTCTTCCCCTTTGCTAGTCGTACCTTTACAAGCTGAGAAGAAGGAGACGTCTTGAAGCCTAGGGTTTCTATACTTTAGGGCCGATTCTTCTAGGGTTTGCTAGAGAAGCCTTGTTGCTGCAACACTTTGTTTTATCAAACACTCTTGTCTCAATTTATCTTTTATGCTAGCCGTTTTGTCATCCAAGAAAGGCGGAGAGAGCACGAGGCCTTTCCATAGCAACACCGAAGTGAGCCTCTCTCCCCTAGGGTTTTGATTCTAAGGCCTTGCCATAGCAACACCTCAGAACTCCTCCCTCTAGTTCTTGGTCGTTGTTACCTTGACTCCTTCAACCTTTGTGTCCTTCACTTTTGACTCCTTTAAACCCTAAGGCACTGATCTAGAGTCCTCCAATGTTGAAGTGAAACTTGATCACAACACTCTCAAAACCTTTGAATTGAAACCCTAACTACTAACCCTAGTCTAAGAGCTAACCCTATTAACCCTAAGTGTTGTCGTCATCCTTTGCTATTATATCATTAGTGCAGCTAGACGTTTTCTTTATGAGCAATTATGGTTAAGGTATTTATTGAATGAAGTATTGATTGGTTACATTGAATGCCATATTGTTCCAATATTTATTGGTGAAGTGTTATACTTTTCATTGCTATTGATAAACATTGACTTCGTCAACATTTATTGCCAATTGCTTATATGTTATTCAAATAGTCGTCTATTATATGAAGTACTAGCCCCATTGAAATATAACTTGCATATATCAGTTTGTTGTTTCATTGTTCCAGACATGTATATCTTTGGGGGTTTACTTTAAATTGGCCTTTGGCCGGACTATTTGTTTGGTGGTGGCTTGTGAGGGGGAATCTATCTATGTCTCATTATCCTCTTGCCTCCTCAAAACCCCAGGTCACCGGGGACGTCTCCCCTGGGCCTCACCTCCCTAAATAGAAAGAAACTTCTCATCATGGTGACATTGGGTGGGATAGGTTCCTGTTACGCCAGTTTGACCTACAAGACTCAAGCCTTTTATCCTAACTACAAACTACGCAATAGCATTTTGGCGTCGTCGGCAGGGAACACTGAGTCAAACCTTCCTTAGACGACACTTTTCGGTAAGCCTTGCTTCTAGAGCCTTTATCTTACAAGCTTACCTAGCGACTCCACTAGGGTGTTTTCCCTTTTCTTTGATAGTTTCAAACAAACTATCTGGTGACTCCACAGATGACAACCCGTAGCGGGCGACAGTACTCAAACCCCTCTACTATGGCAATTGTCACCCTTTCAAACCCTGCCCCTCTGCCTGATCCACACAAATCGTCTCACTTAGAAACTTTCAGCTATTTTGACCTAAGTAACACCCAAGGTGGATTACAAGACGCAAATTCCTGGTTGCCACTTTTCTCAGGAAAAGGACTTTCCGGTAATTCGCATTGGGCCCAATTTTGTGATAGCTTTGACTTTCATCAAACCAATCAAGAACACCCGGATGTCTTTATGAGACTTTTCGCAATCTCTCTTGTAGGGGATGCTAAGACTTGGATCAATGCTTGCCCGAAAGGAAGCATAAGAAATCCCGAAGAGCTGGAGAAGGCTTTCAAAATAAGGTGGTGTATTAATGAACACACGCAAGATTTTTTCTCCCAATACCTTGACATCTACAAAGGTTCCTATGAGGGCGTTAGGGATTTCAGTGATAGGTTCAACCTTCTCCTCAAAAAGGTCCGACCAAAACTAAATTCAGAAGAAGCTATCCTCGAACACTACTTGAACTCCTTGGAAGGAAATTTACAATTCACCCTCAGGGATTGGTCACCTTCAACCCTAGAGGAAGCACAAGATCTAGCTTATCAGATTGAGAGGAATCTTGAATTCGAGGACTACATCTGTCAAGTTAACCTCTCATGCAGTGATGACCTGTTGGATCCTGGTGATGAGTTGGTCACTGAACCTAAGCTCCCGGAAATCCTTCAAGTTGAACTCACACCTCCTAAGAGGAAATGGAGTTTTTCTCATACTCATGTACAGGATCCCCTTCTTCAGGATTTTCCCGTAGAAATTGAACCTTCCCAGGACAAGGAGCAAGAGATTGAAATTTCTCTACCACAAACTTTTGAGCATGACCCTCTTGAAGAGTTTCCTCTCTTTATCCACCAGGTAGACAACGCTAGTTCAAAAAGCAGTAAGACGACACCTTTCTACGTCAGTCTCCAAGTCAATAGCTCCCTACTCCGTAACTGTGTTTTACACCCAAATGCTACAATCAACATTATGACGGAGAAAATCATGCATCAATTAGGTTTGAGCCTTCAACGACCAAATATCGGAGGTGGTTTTGCAAAGTGAATCATTAAGGATCTAGAAGTTGCCTTTGACTCCTGCCCAAGCGCCCCTTTCTTTATAGATGTGATCATCGTGGACGCCTTGAACAGTTTTGGTATCGTCTTTCACAAGGACCTCATAAAGCAATTAGCTGGAAGTTTTTATGAACAGGAATCTAAGGCAACCATCCCTCATCCCGAAGGAGGATTCTTCACCCTCCACAGTGAACCCTTCATGGGCACTCCAGTTGAAACCCATGATGAGTTAAGTGACCAACTCTTGAATGCATTGACGATGACATCAACAATTGGCTTGTCCAAGAAGGGAAGTTGAATATTGACATCATTGAAGAATATGAGGGAATTTGGACTTTGGAATTTGATGGATCTCACTCAAGTTTCGGGTCAGGCACTGGAATTGTTTTGACAGCCCCTTCCGACGAAGCTTTCTACCACTCGTATAGACTGGAATACCATTGCACCAATAATATCATTGAGTATGAGGCTCTGATCCTAGGTCTAAACTTAGCAATTGACAAAGGAGTTACACACCTAAGGGGAAAGGGAGATTCGGACCTCATAGTATCACAAGTCGTGATGAAATTTGCTACAAAAAATGAGAAGTTGAAAAAATACCAAGACTTGGCTCGGTCCCTTTCAAAATCCTTTAAAATAGTATCGCTTGAAGCCATTCCTCGAGAAGATAATCACATGGCAGATGCCTTGGTCGTTTCTGCTTCCACCCTACAACCCTGTGAAGGACCTGTTGACCGCCCATTTAGCAACGGTGGTCAACTCATGTACCATGAAGTATTCATCTATGTTGAAGACATTATTGGTTCTACTTGGGTATCTGATACCCCAGCACTTAAAATTTTGTAAACGGAATTTCCGCACCCCTGCGTGGGTTTATAATGTAATAAGTCTGCATAGATCATAGTTAGGTCAGGTACCTTGGGTGTGTCATCAGGGGAGTTCCTTTCATCGAGGGTTTTTTATCCTCAGGTTGTCGACCAGACAAGCTCCTGGCCGACTTCCCTTGAGTTTTTCCCTCCATTGACTTCCTCCAAAGTGGTGGAAGGCGCTCTGATG
>SNQJ01S0004231.1:271512-303282 GCA_010110895.2 Picea sitchensis
TTTTCGAAAAGATCAATTTCATTCGAAGATTTGTTCCAAACTTTGCCGAAAGGATAAAACCCATGAGTGCTTTGTTAAAAAAGGATGTTGCTTTCAGATGGGATGACAAAGCCATCAAATCTTTCGAGGATATAAAAGATGCCATCTCCCAAGCCCCTGTCTTGATCAGCCCTGACTTCTCAAAGGACTTCATCATTTTCTCTTTTGCCTCCCAGGATACCATTGCAGGTGTTCTAATGCAAAAGGATGTCGATGAATATGAACACCCCGTAGCTTTTATGAGCAAGGTCCTTAGAGATTCTGAATTGAATTACACAATCACTGAGAAACAAGCATATGCCTTGGTAAAATCCCTCAAACACTTTAGAAATTACATCGGCCACAACAAAATTAAGGCTTATGTTCCTTACCCAGCAGTAAAGGATGTCCTATCACAGCATGATTGCATGGGAACTAGGGGAAAGTGGGTGTCCAAAATCCAAGAATATGACCTGGAAATAAATCCCACCAAAATAATTAAGGGACAAGGTTTGGCCCAAATGCTAACCGAAAGCAACCAAGAAGCCATACAAAAGGGCGAGAGTGAACAAGTAAACGTGGTAGTCAGTGAACTAGAACATGATGAGTGGTACTCTGATATTGTCTATTATCTAAAGAACTTATCCTGTCCTGACCATTTAGTAGACTACAAAAGAAGGGCTTTAAGGCTGAGGGCAATGAAATATTGTTTAACCGAAGACGACCTTGGTTGGAGAAATCCCAATGGGATCATACCTAGATGTGTCAACAAAGAAGAGGCAAAAAGGTTGCTAGAGGAATTACACTCTGGGTACTGTGGTGGACATTTTGCAGCCCACACTACTGCTCACAAAATCCTACGGGCTGGGTATTATTGGCCGACACTTTTCTCTGACACCCACCAACACATCCGGTCATGTCAGCCTTGTTAATACTTCTCGGGTAAAATGAAACTCCCAACACAACCCCTAAAACCCGTAGTGATAGAGGCACCTTTTCAGTAGTGGGGTTTGGATTTCGTTGGTGAGTTTAAGGATAACTCGAGTAATGGCTACCGTTGGATCTTAACAGCCACTGACTATTTCACCAGATGGGTTGAATCCATTCCCACAAAGAAAGCCACCGAAGAAGTAGTCATGAACTTTTTGAAAGAACGGATCATAACTAGGTTCGGTATCCCTTCCAAAATCACTACAGGCAATGCCAAAGCTTTTAGCTCACATGCCCTGGTAGAATTTTGCTTCAAATATGGCATTGTCCTATCCCATTCCTCCAATTACTATCCACAAGGGAACGGATTGGCAGAATCAAGCAATAAAAACCTTATGAATATTTTGAAAAAGGTCATGGGGGAAAATAAGAAATCTTGGGATAGCAAAATCAAATATGCAGTTTGGACAGATCGAATAACAACGAAGACCTCCACAGGAAGGACCCCTTTTGAGTTGGTATATGGACTAGAGGCAAAACTCCCTGTGAACCTCCAGATTCCCATCCTTCGTTTCGCCCAGCAGTATGCTACGGATGGTGAAGCGATCCAAGGACGAATCAACCAACTAATAGAGTTAGATGAGACTCGACGAAAAGCCCTTGGTCAGATGGAAAGAAACCAGGAGAAGATAAAAAATACTTTTGATCATAAAGCTAAAGGAAGAAACTTCACTGAAGGAGATCTCGTACTTTTATGGGATAAAAGAAAGGAGAAACCTGGTATGCATAAGAAGTTTGACAGTTTATGAACAGGTCCTTATAAAATCATAAGTCATGCAGGTACAAACTCTTTCAACCTGGTCACCATGGAGGGAGAGGCCCTAAAGCTGTCGGTAAACGCTTTACACATCAAGCGTTACCACCCACCAACAACCTGACTTCACAGGTAAGTACAGGTAAGTAGGCATTTTGCATTCATGTATTATACCATTTGCATTGCATGTTAGTTTGCTTTCACACTCACCTTATTGATTGTGTTATTTCAATCTTTATATTTATATATGTATGTTGGGGTGGCATTACCGCCCCATTTTTGTTACTAATGCTTCTACTTAAGATCAAGCAGGTCAGCAGGTTATGCCAGAGATCTTGAGGTTCTAATGCGCTCTACGGTGAGCACATGTCCCCGAGTTGGAGCCAGATGTTATTCCCCACTTTCAGGGATAACTAGGAGATCATGTCTCGAGGCCCACAGGTCCTAGACATGGAGTACCGAGAGTAGGATTGACTTCTGCATGGCCCTGGCGAGCCCACCTTTTCTCTCTTCCAGCATCTTTATCCTATCAGCAGCAGCAGCAGCCTCCACCACCATCGGCTTGGTCTTGTGTCAAAGAGGGTTCTTGCTTCATAAGGTAATTAGTTCAGGTATCACGGTATGTGTCACTTTGATCATCAAAACCATTGAATGTATGCATCTGATTCCTTTTATTTCTAACAACTGCTTGGATCTTACACTTGCCCACTTGACCATGTCTTGGGGATTGACAGGATGTCCTAGTAAGCCTGTGTCTATTGGTTTTGGTTAGCCACTGGGGGTTCTCTCTGAGAAGCCATCGTCCGCTCCCTTCACAGTTTCACTTTTTCATCTTGTTTCCCGCTCACCTGTCCCATTACACTTGTCTGGGCACTAGGTTGACCTACTTCTAGGGTTGCACCTTATCTAGAGGGAAGAAGGGGCTAAAGGCCCAGAAGGTAAAAGAAAGCTAGTAAAAGATAAAAGCCTAAGAATAAAACCTCGAGATGCTTCGCCCAGGGATCCTCGAGAAAGCAATAAAAGGCTTCTCAACAAGAAACAAGAGGGACCCTAAAAAATAATTAAAAAAACAAGATCTAACCAGAGGATAGGGGTTCTCATCACGAGCCAGCCTATTAGGTCCATGGGTACCTAGCAGTATGACATTGCCATTAGCTGGTTACTACGCCAGGGAAGTGACCTTTGGTTGCATGGCCATGGGAAAGGAGGTCTCATCACGAGCCAGACTTCTCATTTCTTTGAAAGTACTAGTGGGTAACGCTGTCACCACTGGTCACCATGCCAGGGCAGTGTCCCCTAATTATCTCTTGAGCAAAAAGAAAGAAGAAAGCAATAAAAAAAAAAATGAAATAACAAAAAGAATAAAAGGCTTGAATGGGCTTGGAAAGAATTGCATCCATGACAGGTACAGCACGCCTTCTACAAAGGCACCCACAGGTAACATCTTGCATCCTTGACCTGCGTTGCACCCACCTGCTTGGACATCCCTTGACCACTTTATCCACTTACATGGCTTGGAAGAGGTCTCTTCCGAGAACTTCCCTTATTCAGTGGACACTAGCCCAATAGGATGCCTTGCCCTTTTCCCGAACTTGTATAGTAGGTTTGTGTAACGTCTTTGAGTTATTGACTGATCTATTAGGGGTTTCATGCATATGTTTATTAATATTGATGATGAAATGTGATTGACATTGCTATGATCCCTGTGACTGATGAGCCCATGGAGGGCGTAGCTTTTGATGTGCAGGACCATGCCCGACAGACAAGTACCATCTTGGACCGGTACACATGGGGAGATGATCAGTTCGGACCTCCATGGGGCTGAAGAGCCCATCAGGTGCATATTGAGACCCCATCAAGGGGCAGATACAGGATAGACATGGATCCGGAGCTTTGCACCAGAGGAGAAGAGGACGTTCCACCAGAGGCACCCCGACAAAGCTTGACTTAGTGAGGATGACCCTTTCTCAATGGAACGTCGGCCTTGGGAGGCCTAGGACGTCACCATCCTGACAATGACGTCACCCAGCATCATGGATGTTTTGGGGGGCAGACTAGGCAACAATGGCACGTGTGGCAGGTTGGAGAAGCCCAAGGAGGGCTAACGTTTTGCTCCAGGACGCCCCATCTGCCCAAAAAGGGGCTAACGTCTCCCTTGGAGGGGATTTTACTCTCTTTTCAGCTTGATTTAGGATTTAATTTGACAATTTAATGTAAAATGGTATGCTTTTGGTATTTTGGCCTTGTCGGCCTTTAACATGACCTAAAAAGTAAAATTAGGTCATGATATTGTATAAATTGAGGATTTTCTCCTTCATTTTTTCATTGTCACTCATTCACTCCATAAGGAGGTCTGAAATTTGCGCCCTCTCTTGGGTATTTGGCTGATTTAGTGAGGCGCACTTGTTGAAGTAAGACATTTTTGGCATATTTTGGCATTTCTCTTGAAGGAGGGTGTTACAACTAGGGTTTGCATGGTTATTTCTTGGTGAATTGTAAGTATTTTTCTGCAAAACTTCTTGAATGAATGGTTGTAGTCTAATTTCTTGCATATGTTTATGAATTTTGCTGAATCAAAACCCTAGGTGACAAGCACACAAGTAGGTCCTTGTCTCATGTCCCCTAATAGAGAATGTTTCAGCCATTGAAGAAGGAAGAAAGAGCCTAGCCGTAGCTACACTTCCATTTCTTCTTCCCCTTTGCTAGTCGTACCTTTACAAGCTGAGAAGAAGGAGACGTCTTGAAGCCTAAGGTTTCTACACTTTAGGGCCGATTCTTCTCGGGTTTGCTAGTGAAGCCTTGCTGCTACAACACTTTGTTTTATCAAACCCTCTTGTCTCAGTTTATCTTTTATGGTAGCCGTTTTGTCATCCAAGAAAGGAGAGAGCACGAGGCCTTGCCATAGCAACACCAGAGTGAGCCTCTCTCACCTAGGATTTTGATTCTGAGGCCTTGCCATAGCAACACCTCAGAACTCCTCCCTCTAGTTATTGGTCGTTGTCACCTTGACTCCTTCAACCTTTGTGTCCTTCACTTTAACTCCTTTAAACCCTAAGGCACTGATCTAGAGTCCTCCAACGTTGAAGTGAAACTTGATCACAACACTCTCAAAACCTTTGAATTGAAACCCTAACTACTAACCCTAGTCTAAGAGCTAACCCTATTAACCCTAAGCGTTGCTGTCACCCTTTGCTATTATATCATTAGTGCAGCTAGACATTTTCTTTATGAGCAATTATGGTTAAGGTATTTATTAAATGAAGTATTGATTGGTTACATTGAATGCCATATTGTTCCAATATTTATTGGTGAAGTGTTATAATTTTCATTGCTATTGATAAACATTGACTTCGTCAACATTTATTGCCAATTGCTTATATGTTATTCAAATAGTCGTCTATTATATGAAGTACTAACCCCATTGAAATATAACTTGCATATATCAGTTTGTTGTTTCATTGTTCCAGGCAGGTATATCTTTGGGGGTTTACTTTAAATTGGCCTTTGGCCGGACTATCTGTTTGGTGGTGGCTTGTGAAGAGGAATCTATCTGTGTCTTATTATCCTCTTGCCTCCTCAAAACCCCAGGTCACCGGGGATGTCTCCCCTGGGTCTCACCTCCCTAAATAGAAAGAACCTTCTCATCGTGGTGACATTGGGTGGGATAGGTTCTTGTTACGCCAGTTTGACCTACAAGACTCAAGCCTTTTATCCTAACTACAAACTGCGCGATGACAGGATACAAAGCACTCCCCAATTGAGGAGAACATGGTTGCATGAGAGTTAGCATAGAACCTATCACATGGAGCCTAGATTTGGTGAAAACCAATAAATTTATTAGACCTTGTATACCAACCCACCTATGCTAAGTTCCTTTGGCCCCAAGAGTGAGAGACTCAACATATGATCCTGCACACTAAGAGTTAGGAACTCAACATCACGACAAAAAATACTAAAATTTAACTCTCACAAGCAAAGCCAACTCCTGCTTCAAGATTCTCAATTCCCCTCAACTAAAATGAAGGGAATCCTCTAGAAAAGTGACTTTACATCGATCCACAAAAAACCAATAGCAATCAATCGTATTGAATGCCATAGGGATTTGAGGGTCCCTAATCATCTAAGTGTCACCCAATAGAGGACCTTTCCATGAAAGCAAGGAAGTGAAATTCAACCTGAAACCAGGTCCAAAATACTTTAGCTACCCAACATCCCCAAAAAACATGCTCAATTGTTTCATCCTTACCACACAAAATACGAGCAGCGTTTATCACACCTAATTTATGAAGCCTATCTTTGTTAGCGAACCTTTGATGGAGCAAAAGCCACCCCCACAACTAGTGCTTAAAAGAAGAATGAGATTTTCCAACACACTAACACGTCCTCAACCAACGCACCACAACATCCTTCAACCCCCACCTTTTTTTTAAGCGGGGAATAATGTTGGAAGTGTGCATTACCATAGCATATTGGTACTTAGTCTTATAGATGTAAAAGGGATTCCTACTACTCCATTTTCAATCCCTCCAAAAAATCCCAAGCCCATGTGATTGTATTTTAAAAAGACAAACCTCATCGATCATGCAGTGGAGGCCCTCTAAAACAAATTTATCTAAACCAATGAGCTTTTGGGCCCGGTTAAGAGCACAACATGTATGCCATTGTTGATGCCCGTGATTCCACAAATCCTTCGAAAAGAAGACCTTTCCTTGCAAATCTTTTATCGAAAAACCTATGTAAAAGGCCAACCTAGCCGCGAGACTAGAATATCCAAATCAGACATGATGCCAAGTACCGGGCCTCTCGTGGTCCCTCAAACTACTACACCAAAAATCCAAACACAACCTACCAACTAGCCCACACCTACTTAAGCATGGCAGAACCTGAAATCTAGAAAGCCTAGGCATTAACAATGATGTCACATGGCTAAAAAGAACCTTTAATTTCTTGCAAGTGTTGAGCCTAATGAATTCAATGGAAAAATAAGACTTGCCAAGGAACATCACCTTGCACTAAACCCACTACCCATTTAGCAGCAAGAACCTCCACTTGTGCTCTTATGTCAAGAAGCCCCAGCCCCCTGTTCCCTCAGTGATGTGCATACATCCTGTTAACACTAGATTTTCCTACACAAATTTGGGTGTTATGTTCCAACATATGTTCGTTGATATTATACGAGGTGAGCTCAACATCACAAAGTTCACCATTCAGCATTAACAGTTCATGAACATTATAAGAAGTGGACTCAACACTACAAAGTTCATTATTCAACATCAACGGTTCATGATTACCTTGGCCATATGGGTACCTTGTTGCAAAGCTTTATTTAGAACCGAACTTGTTCCAGAGTTACAATGTGCCAGTTTTGGGGATTATTCAAAGATTGGTATTCTAAGGGTGACATCACATCTTGTGCTATTTTAGCAAGTTTTCAATTTAGATTCTAGCATTCTATTTTTAGCAATTTTTCCCCATGCATCGGATTTACATGCATACTTTGGAGGATGCATGGGGGAATAAGGAAAGTCAGATAGGCACTGTTATAATCTTGATTCTGCTATTTCTAACAGATTTTGTTTTTAGAAACTAGGTCTTTTTCAGCAACAGATGATAGTTATTTGGATACCCATTAGGGAGATAGACGTGTGATTCGAATTTGAGGCAAATCGGAGAAGTTTCTATTTTTGGAAAAAAAACTATTTTTTAGAAGATTTCTACTTTTAGAAAGTGATATGAATAGCAAGATAATTATATTTTTAGAGAGCCGATATGGATATTGGTCCATGGTTTGAATTTTAGCTGATTCTGAAACCATGAAATTTTGGGTCTATTTTGGATAGCCTATTTAGCAAGCAGATTATATTTTTCAGAGGGTAATTATATTTTTGGTGACCCAGTCTGGCGTACAGTTTAAGTGTTAATTTCAGGTCGTTCTAAGGACTTTTATTTTCAGGGACCAAATCCATTATGACACCTGCTATTTCAGAGGTTCATGCTTGGACTGGGACTTGGACTCTATTTTGTTGCTATTTTTACTAGGAGATGGAGCGCTTGAGATGAGAAGCTACCTTATGGTTTGTCATTGGTTGTGCATTACTATTTTTAACCAGGGAGAGGAGTGCCCACCTTCTAGCTTGACTTTGTTGACATTTTGGGAGTGCATGCTATTTCTGGCCAAGGAGTAGAGCACTTGGCTTAAGAAGGTGCTTAGAGAAGTTTCCATATTTAAAACTTGTTATTTGTATCTGGGGTAGAGTGCATGAGTTGGAGAAGGTTTTTTATGGATTTTCCATGATTACACTCACTATGTTTGCCTTGAGGCTAGAACACTTGAGTTGGAGGAGGTTGTTTTCTGTGCATTTCCTTATTTGACACTTCCTATTATTACCTATAGCTAGAGCGCATAACTTGAGGAGGTTATTTATGGAGATGGAGGAACTTTTCTTGGTGGGGGTTATTTATGGAGATGGAGGAGCTTTTCTTGGTAGAGGTTATTTATGGAGATGGACAAGCTTTTCTTCGCACTACCAAATTCCTATAGGGGTGGGCCAAGATGGTTGCAAGAAGTACGAAAGGTAAGAGTAGCTTTACAACTGACTTATGCTCGCTTGCTAAAGGATGGACTTAACTATTTTACACATACTATTCGCATAAAGGGCTAGAGAGCATGGGTTGGAAGAGCTTTATCGTAGGGAAGAGTTGGTTAATTATAGTATGTTCTTCTTCATTAGTTCATGTGCCCTCTTTGGAGAAGCCTTCTCTTTGACATGTGATATCTTTAGCTTTCTATTGATGGTAGTGATATTTTTGTACACCTCTAAGCCTATTCTATAAAGGTTGAAGGGATAGTTGTTGAAATATTGTAACTGCGAAGAATATTCTAATTATAATTGAGTTATTTTTATATAGATTAAATCCCCTTTTGTGGATTGATCATGTCGGTCATTGTATAAGACCAAATCCCCTTTTGTGGATTGATCATGTCAGGCATTGTATAAGACCAAATCCCCTTTTGTGGATTGGTCAAACCATAGATATATGGTGTTGTTTGTAAAGTCGGCCCCCTAGGGCTAATTAAAGTGGTTTTAACCATTAGTTGAAGAAGTCGTCCTTGCTTGGTGAAAAGACATAACCCTAGAACCTATCAGCGAGTATAAATAAGAGTGGATGATGCCTCATTCTCTCACTCACTCAAGTCACTCATCTAGTGTGCAAATTTTGAATGTAGTTGCACTTAGAAGAAGGAGAAGAGAGAGGCGCATGCCTAGTCTTGGATATTCTTGGTGGTTTGGTCTTTTATCTTGGCATTGTATTGAGAATCTATATTAAGGAAGTTTTTGTTGGGTTTTCTCCCCCATGAGGGTTTCCCAGGATAAAATGTTGTGTACCTTGTGATTGTGTTTCTCTCAGTGATCCTGCTTATGCTATTATAGTCTAGTAAATTGAAAAGAACTTAATAGAAGCCTTAAATTCAACATGGAATCAGAGCTAAACTAAGTAGAGCATCTTTCACTAGGTAACCAAAAACGTCACTGTTGTTGTACAAGAAAATTAGGGTTTTTTATTGGAAGGGAATTTCTGACTAAAAACCATCTAGGGAAGTGCACCCTAGCCTAGCAAACTCATTGGTAGCTTGAGCGCACCTTTTCAGTGACCAAAGCCTCCGGAAAGTGAAACCCTAGCTTTTAGTGGTACCAAAAAACCAGGAAACCAGAACCAGTACCAGTCCAGATTTGCGCAGGTCCAGTTTCAAGGGGTGAAATTTGGATTTTCTGAAAACAGACAGCTCCAGCCTACTCGCATTAGCCCTACGCATCTAGTACTTGGATCAAAATTCCAAAATTTGAAGTTTGAAAAATTAGGGTTTCCTCATAAAACCCTAAGTTGTAGTTGCAGTTGTAGTATCATTTGCAGTTGCAATGCCAGTTGCAGTGAAAGTTCCTGTGAAGTGTTGGGACTGAATTTTATTGTCCTAGTGCGTCTTACCCTATCAAATATCCAACTAACTTTAAGTTACAAGTTGAATAACCTTTGAAGTTTTAAAGGCTTGATTATTTACCGCTGTTGTCGGATGGTGCCACTACCTGTTGATATTATCAAAGGTATGTACTTACATTTGTTCAAACTATATCATTATTCTAAAGGGTATTTACAGGAGAAAGGATCTTTTGTCTAAATATCAAATCGTAGATCCAGAGGGATCTCAGATCCAACACTTGCAGAGGAATAATGCACTCCAGGTTTGATTATATTGATATGCATCTATTTGTTATGTTATCTTGAACATCTAGGTTGTATGTTGAAGTTATGACCATCATACTAACCCTTGGTCAAATTAAAGTCAAGCTATTAGATTGAGATTAGAGTGTATTATCTAACTTAGATTTCTGTCAAGATAGCATATTGTCTTGGTACATAGGACAGGTTGAATAAAGCACTTGTCATCTTGAGTGAAGGAGACTTGGAAGAAAAGAAACACACTCATTCTTAAGGACAAGAGTCCAGGTTCCAGGTTTGATTGATTAAGTTGATGAGACTCAAATTTGCACATGACAAGTTTGATAACTACCTCATGACAAGTAAACATTATAGTTGAGATAACAGTCTTTGAAAAGTATTATACTTGGTAGCATGTGAGCATATTGAGATTTACCAGATATAACTAACATCTCCTCTAGGAGAAACTTCTTGTTGTGCCTCCAGGTTACCATGAAGGAATGATTGATCACAACACTAGAAGAGCATTGCTGTCATTATTATATTTCTTACTTTTAACCCTTGTTTCAGACAGGTCACAAGTGATAGCTCTAAAGGAGCTACTATGAAGATTGTTCTCACTATTGCTTTATTATTATTATAAAGAGTATTATTCTTGTATGTTGTTGTTCCTGTTCTAGGCAGGTCACAGGTGCCCTAAGGAAGCTATAGTGATTGCAGAAGGAAGCATATTAGACGAGACATGAAGCAGATTATGTACATGACCGTATACATTCATGTACCAAAGAAGATGAAGAAGAAGCTATTTTTGAGATACAGAGCATCTCACATGGAGATTAATTGTAATGAGCAAAAGGCTCCAAAGATGACCGAACATTAAGAAGACTTGATCAATGGATAATGAAGCCACCTTCACAGGAAGCAGAATTTGTTTGAATTTTGACTTAGCCTTTCATATTAAGACTTGGCACTCTACACCAAGCATATCCTGTAGAGATGATGAAGTCGTTGTAGACTCAGAAGAAATCAAGACTCAGAATGAGCCTAATCTCAGAGAGGATCAGATGGGAAAGGAGACATTTTACAGGACTAACAGATAGATGCCATGAGTTGAGAAGACTAGATCGTAGCTTCAGAGACCGCTAGGAGACATGAAATCTCCTGAGAAGATTCCTTTGTTTCGGTGACAAAGAAGGAAGCCAGTCGGAAGGACTGGGAGATGGATTTTTTGTGAGACGAGAAGGGAAGTCAATGTTGACTTCCAAGATTGATCTAACAGATCAAGCATGTTGCAGATAACGGTATAAAGATGTACAAAGACTGAATTGTGTCCAGAGGATTCTCCCAACAAGAGGGAGAAGACTATGACGAGACACTTACTCCAGTAATTGAAGAAATAGTTCCAGTATGAAGACAACAAGAACAACCATGATTCCAATACAGTATGAGATTCAGGGGGAGAAATACCTATATTTGAGATTGAGTTATCTCCAGTGCCAGTTGGTGTCGTACATTAGTTGGGTCATGAAGACATGACTACAATAGCAGATAGAGTTACCTCCATGAAAGAAGAAGAGATACCTTCAGTATCAGTTATTGAACCACTCTTAGATGAAGTTGTTTCCATGATAGAATAGAGGAGCTACCCTCAGAGTTCAGTAGCTACAGTGAAAATAGAATAAGTCATTCTTAGCTTCACAAATAGCAGCTACAAGTGCAGAGTCTCGGTTCCAGAAGGAACAGTTGCAAAGAAAGTAAAGAACATACTCTCAGACAGATAGTGCTTTGCAGAAAGCACATAGAGCTAGCACATGATTGTGCAAATTGCGTTACAATTTAACAAGTGTACCAGTTTGGTACAAAGTGATGTGAAAATTTGATTTGAAGTTGAAAGACTCATGTTTGCATATTGAAGAAAGCTTTGTACGAATTGAAGTAAGCTCCTAGAGCTTGGTATGGCAGAATTGATAGTTTCCTGACGAGCTTAGGCTTTACCAAGAGTAAAGTTGATTCTAACCTTTACTTCAAGGTTATGAATGATGAGCCAGTAATATTACTACTATATGTAGATGATTTATTCTTGACAGATGAAGAAAATCTCATCAAAGATTGCAAGAAGAAGCTCGCTACAGAGTTTGAGATGAAAGACCTAGGCCCGATGCAATATTTCTTAGGTCTTGAAGTTTGGCAGAGCCCAGAGAAGATCTTCCTTAACCAAGGGAAGTATGCAGTTGAAATATTGAAGAGGTTCGACATGTTGGAATGCAAAGCCATGACCACACTCATGGAAACAAAGTTGAAGCTCCTGGTTGATACTTCGTCAGAATTGGTTGATGCTACTCTATATAGACAGATCATTAGATCATTGATGTATCTGACGAATACCAGGCCAGATATATGTTTTGTTGTGAACCCCTTGAGTCAATATCTGGTATACCCCAGACGTGTTCACCTTCTTGTTGCAAAACATGTGATGAGATACCTTAAGAGTACGTTGGACTTTGGTCTCTATTATACTGGAGATCATGACTTCAGACCGGTTGGTTATATTGATTCAGATTGGGTTGGAAGTGTTTCTGATAAAAAGAGCACTTCAGGATGTTGTTTCAGTCTGGGGTCAGCCATGACTTCATGGCAAAGCAGGAAGCAATCCAATATTGTTCTCAGCACAGCAAAAGCGAAATACATTGCATCATGTTCCGTCAGTTGTGAAGGCATATGGCTTCGAAATTTGTTGACAGGTCTATTCGATCTGGAGCCACCGTGATTCTATGTGATAGCCAAAGTTGCATAAAGATGACAGAGAACCCAGTGTTCCATGATAAGTCGAAGCACATAGAAATCCGGTATCACTACATTCATGATATGGTACAGAGAGGAGTTGTAAAGCTCCAATATGTTTGCACAGATGAGCAGGTTGCAGATGTGTTGACCAAGCCTCTGTCTCCTGTAAAGTTTGAATACTTTCGAGACAAGCTTGGTATAGTCCGAAAGGAACTCCCTCGAAAGTGGGAGTGATGTTGATGATACTATGGTATCCTGACCAACAGCAGGTAGATCAGTTAGGATTTTATATCCTAGGGGATTGATCATCCCTGGACAAATCTCGAAGGTCCGGTAAGAACGATCTTTCAGAGTACCTGTGCATGTATATGACAGTTGTGGTCAGTAGTGGTAGCTCCATTAGGATTTTATATCCTAGGGAATCTTTTGATTCATGGGCAGATCCCGAAGGTCAGGTAAGGACGGTCTTTCAAAGTACCATGTGGTAGCTCCGTTAGGATTTTATATCCTAGGGAATCTTATGATTCCTGGGAAAATCCTGAACAGTCCGGTAAGGACGGTCTGTCAGAGTACCACAAAATGTTGTTGTTGCACCTGCCTCATTATGTTGCCATATGAGGATGATGTTGTTATTTCAACCTCGTGTTGATGATGTTGTTGTCTCAGCCTCGTGCTGATGATGTTGTTGTCTCAGCCTCATGTTGATGATGTTGTCTCAGCCTCGTGTTGATGATGTTGTTGTTTCAGACTCGTGTTGATGATGTTGATTGATTCAGCCTCGTGTTGTTGATGATGTTGTACCAGCCTCGTGTTGTTGATGATGATGTACCAACATCGTGTTGGTGAGATTGTTGTTCTAGCTTCATGCTATTGATGTTGATGTTTCAACTTCATGCTGACGATGATGATGATGATGATGATATTCCAGCTCCATGTTGTGAATGATGATGATGATGATGATGATGCTATTCCAGCGCCATGCTGTGAACAATGATGATGATGCTACTCCAGCTCCATGATGTGAAAGATGATGTTATTGATGATGAGAAAAACTTTCGATGATTTATAGATGTGCCAGTCAGTGTTCCAGATGTTGATGATGTTGTTTCCCTCTCTCTCTCTCTCCTGATGATGTTGTAGAATACCCTTCTTGTTAAAGGGGAGTGTTGAAATATTGTAACTGCGAAGAATATTCTAATTATAATTGAGTTATTTTTATATAGATCAAATCCCCTTTTGTGGATCGATCATGTTTGGCATTGTATAAGACCAAATCCTCTTTTGTGGATCGATCATGTCTGGCATTGTATAAGACCAAATCCCCTTTTGTGGATTGGTCAAACCATAGTTATATGGTATTGTTTGTAAAGTTGGCCCCTAGTGCTAATTACAGTGGTTTTAACCATTAGTTGAAGAAGTCGGCCCTGCTTGGTGAAAAGACATAACCCTAGCACCTATCAACGAGTATAAATAAGAGAGGATGATGCCTCATTCTCTCACTCATTCAAGTCACTCATCTAATGCGCAAGTTTTGAAGTTAGTTGCAGTTAGAAGAAGGAGAAGAGAGAGGTGCATGATTGGTCTTGGATATTCTTGGTGGTTTGGTCTTTTATCTTGGCATTGTATTGGCAATCTATATTAAGGAAGTTTTTGTTGGATTTCCTCCCCCATGAGGGTTTCCCAAGATAAAATGCTATGTACCTTGTGATTGTGTTTCTCTCAGTGGTCCTTCTTATGCTATTATAGTCTAGTAAATTGAAAAGAACTTAATAGCAGCCTTAAATTTAACAATAGTGAGAAGAAAGGGTCCTTTTGCATTATTGAGAGTTGATTTTCTTGAATTCTCATCTTCACACCCCACTTCTTTGTTTCAGTGAGTGTGAGAGATCATAGTTTTCAATGAGAGGTAGAGGTTGTTGTAACCTTGTTCATGTGAACTTATCCCAAAACATTGGTGTGAAAAGGTTCTTTGAAAATGGTTTGATACCCCTTGGAGCACTTTGTAGTTGAAGCTAATATCTCCCAAACTTTGTACTTGCAACTTTGGAATAAAGGTAACATCCATTTGGCGACTATATCTCATTTGTTGAATGTGTTTCTTGCTTTACTTAAATCTTTTGAAAAGATCAATATTGGGAATTACTCCTTCTTAGTTGATTTTCTAGACTCCATGACCTGCAGAATTCAATGCACTACGATCATAGTTCATAGTTTCAATCTTTAAGCTTGCAGTTTTTTGTATTTACACATGCAGATGCGCACTTTTAAGGGCAAATTTCCATGTTCTAACCGTAAACTTACACAGTTACCAAGGCAGAATTTCATCCTTAGATGTAAATCTGCATTGTTGCTTGCTGTTCAGGGTGTTTTATTGCAGTTTACAGCTTTGATTTTTTATATAACAGAAAATACTTCTCGCTGTTTGGAAGCATTTTTCGGTGTTTCAGGCTCACACTTTGTTTCCATGTTGCATAGTGATTCCCCTTTGAGGTTAGCAAGCACTTACCCGAGGTGTAGAGAGATTGTATGAGATGACTATGTACATTCTCTAGTTACCTTGGAACCCTTCCAATTTCAAGCATTGACACATCCCTTGCCACCAAAGGGAGCCCTTTTGTCCACTTGCTTGTCCCAAAGAAAGCTTCTGAGAATGAACTCCAACCATTTGAACACTACTTGAGAAGGGAACAAACAGGATGAATAATATATGTGCCCTACTGTTCAGATACTATAAACAATTGTAACTTTTCCCACAAGAGGAAGATCAATATGGCTCCAAGCCTAAAGTTTATTCTTTAACTTGGCCATCATCCACCACCGGTCCACCACTAATCAACAAGAGAGCCTACACCCCAAAGGGAATCCCAAAGTACCAAATGATCTCTCCAAGGTTAATAAACTTCCACTTATGATTTAGCAAAAAAAGAATTTTATGAACATAATATATAATAATAAATATAAATACATTATAATAGTTAATGAATAATTAATGAAGAGACACCTTCCCAATGAAAGGTCACGTCTCTTCATGGAAGGACACCCCTGCGTGGGTATATAAGGCCCTCATTCTTATTGTATATCATCTCATATTCATATACATTATTATTTAATATATTATCCTTTATGGATTATAACCTATTGTCTTACCTACATTGGGTATTTACCTGGTGAATCGTCTTGGTTCACCACAGTGGTATCAAAGCTTCGTCTCGATCCAAATTTTGGCCACAAAATAGAGTTTCTCTAAAATCAGGTCTTTGACCTCATATTGGCCATTGGCCATTTATAAATCAAATATTCTACACATTTCAGTCCAAGTAAAAAAAGTCATTCTACACAAAATCAAAAAAAAAAAGACGAGAAGAAAAAAACAAAAGAAAAGGTTTTCTTAAGGTGCACGTGAAGAAGTATAAGTGCACACCAAGAAGTTTGAAGGAAATATTCCAGATTTGGCATTAGTTAAGTTAATTGTTATTTAAAAAGTGAGAAAAAGTAATTTAAAATAAAAAGTTTCAAAGAAGAAGAAAAGTGAATATTTTATTTAACCTTTGAAGATTTACCATCCCATGGTTTTGGAAAACCATTGGCCCATGGTATTGCATACCATATATATGTTTGTGTGTGTATTTATTTCTAAAGAACTATACCATAGGGTCGCATTTCTTGAGCCCTAGCCACCACTAACAAATAGTCAAGAATATAAAAAGGAGTATTTAAAGTCTCTTAAGATATTTAAAATTTTTAATTGGTGAAATATTTATAAGTGGAAAAAAAAAGTATATAGAAAAGGATTTTAAGAATATTAAAAGGGAAAGTGATAAAGTTTAAAGAGTTATTATTAAATTTTATTTGAGGATCTTCTCCATTTACTTACTTTCGAAGAAGTACTAAATGAACTATGACAACTATAAATAATCCTACATTTTTGGCAAAATGTCCATTTTGTGCAATGGTGTTTAATTTTCAAGAATCCTTTAGAAATCAAAATTTTAAATGCACAAATTGTCGAAAACCATTTATTCTAACAGAATATCAAAATGACTACAAGAAATTGGAAGACAAACTAGCATATTATAAAGAGACCAATAGAAATTTACAAAATGAAGTTGTCATGGAGAAACTTAAGAATAAATTGTATTATTTCCAACCAAAACATAATGAGGAGTTGCATGCACAAATTAAAGACGAGAGAAAAAAATAAGACAAGAACTTACTAGAATGAAATCAAGAAATCTCTCTCCTAAAAGATCAAAATCAAAAGTTAGAACAAGCTAATCAAAATCTTATTAAGAAATTATCAGAGAAAGATGAAGAGAATTGTCGTTTAAAAATCCATAATCAAAGTTTACTCACCCAAATTAAGAAGATAAAGAGTGATAAGAAGACGGTAGAGGACAAGTTAGAACAACTTATCAATAAGGAATCATTGGTAGATAAAGAGACAATGATTGAACCTATGGAACTATAGAAGTCTTCAAATGGAAAAAACCTGATGGTGGATAAAGCAATTAATACAGACCTAGTCAAACTTCTAGCTCAAAAAGATTTGGTTGATGTAAAGAGCTCTTCACATGTCGAAGTAGAAACAAGCCAAGGCTATGAAGAAGACTCAATTCCAAGTGTTAATCAAGAAGAAGCTACAAGTACACGAAGTAAAGATCAGGGTGCAAGGATGCCTTATAGACATCCTAAATTCTAATCACAAAAATCGATACTTCAACCAATCAATGTATCCACAGAAACAAATGACAAATATGTCAAAAATTATTACCTCCATTACAAATGATGCTCAAGGTAGAAGTTATGAGGGGAGTCAAAATACATCAAATTGTCTAGAAGAAACCCATAAAAGCCCCATTGTGCAGAAGATCGATTTAAGGTGGGAAGACTCCCTTACAATTCGACGGTTCTATGCAGCGCTTAGAAGATCCTATCGTTTCAAGTCCTCAACGATCACTAATTCATGAATAAAGAATGAGAAGACGATATTACAAGCCAAAGCAAGAGATAAGTCTTCCATAAGTATCCTTTCAGGACAAAGCATTTTTAAGGGGAGGGCAATGTTATGAACATAATATATAATAATAAATATAAATACAATATAATAGTTAATGAATAATTAATGAAGAGACACATTCCCAATGAAAGGTCGCATCTCTTCATGGAAGGGCACCCTTGCGTGGATATATAAGGCCATCATTCTTATTGTATATCATCTCATATTCATATGCATTATTATTTAATATATTATCCTTTATGGATTATAACCTGTTGTCCTACCTACATTGGGTATTTACCTGGTGAATGGGCTTGGTTCACCACAAAGAAGGTCATCCTAACTAATAAGAAAAGCCTCAGTTATCTCCTCACTAACAACCGCTCCAACTACTTCTGCAAAAGTGTCCAAGCACAAACGAGTACCCTCCACAAAATGTTGACTCAGTTCATGGGTTAGTGTCAAGTCATCCACAAAGTGAACATTAAGGAGTTGGTTATCTCCAAGTAATGACTGCATCTAACTTTCCCTTTCATTCTAGGATCCTCAAGCAAGTAACCAAGGGTATATGTTGCAATCACATAAATATAGGGGGCAAGAGGGAAACCTTTTCAAATGGAATGTTGCAGCTGAATATAAAGCCAAACAACACACCATTCACACTAATTATAGTCAAAGCCCACAAGAAAGGGACACCACCCACTACTAAAAGAAAGAGCCAAACCCCATCCAATCCAACATGTTAAGAATGATGTCTCATTCAATTATGTCATGCATTTATCAAACTCAATTTTCAAAAAAGAAAATTTTATGTCCAGACTTATATGCCCATTCAAGCCCATCCCAGATAGTTAAAAGATTATCAAGAATAAATTTACCCTTAATAAAACCAATTTTCTCCTTGCAAATAATCCGAGCAACTAGAAGCCTTAACCTCCTAGCATGGGCTTTGGCAAGAATCTTGTGAGAGACATTAAGAAGAGTAATTGAACGTCATCCTCCCACCAAATCCTATTAGGCCCCTTTGGGGATGAGTTTGAAAAGACCAACATTTACAATCTCTCCATGCCACCAATATGTATCGCTTCTTAACACATTTTATAATATGTTGGTCTGACCAAATTCCATAGTTGCTTGTAGAATTTCACCAAAAGACCATCGGGGCCCATAGATTTGTCATTCTTAAGCTCCCACATGGCTCCCTTCAACTCATCCAACTCAAACGTTGTAGAAATAAGCATCCTCTAACAAAGAACAACCTTTTGGGGGACCACCCATTTAAAAATCTCCATAGATGCATTCCACAAAGGATCAAATCCAAGTGTTACACTTATCGCGATAATATCGCCAAAACCAACCTCGGTAATAATATCGCATGAAATAATCACAATAATTTCAAAGTTCGAATTTATCGCAATAAATTGAAATTATCGCGATAATTTCAGTAATTATCGCAATAATATGGAAATTATCACTCTATCTGCATCAATATCACCTTATAACCAGATTCTTGGTCTTTTAACCCTCATTTTGCAAAAGTGAGTTAGGGGTGGCAATTTTTAACATTACCATTAATTGTTTCAAGATGTTTGAGAGTGGTTCCAACCTCATCGGACTTCAAGAGGAGAAAGTAGAATTTGATATCCCATTCAAAATTCTGCAAACTTAAGAGTTTTTAGGATTTCAGGATTGCAACATTTTCATTGGATTCTATCACGCATGAGGGTATGGGATTGGCATTTAATCAAGAGCACCAAGCCCTTTATGTACCTTGATGTTGGTGGTATTGATTGTTGAACTCTTATGTCATGGCCTTAGCAAAAATGTACCCTTCACTCAAACCAAAATCATTGATTCAGCATGTCCAGCTTATTCTACCATATTATAAGGCTTGGATTAGGAAATTTCATCAAAATAGGGTGGTGTTGGTTGATGTCCCTAGAGGATTGAGGTAGAGGAAAAGGTTAGACAAGAGAAAAAGGGTTATTCTAATGATGAGGATCCCAATATAAGCGATGGTGGAACATTGTTTGTCATTTATGATTGTCATTTAAATGATGTTGCTCCTTCATTCATAATGATTTCTTTCAAAATTTCAATATTTTTTTGGAATCATGGTTTGGAATCTTTAAAACATAATTTTTTCATTAAAATTTAAATATTTCATGTATATTTGAGTAAACCGAGTCATTGAAATCTGATCGGTCCAAGTCAATCTAAGTCTGAGTTTTAAAACATTGAATTGAGCTCTGAGGATATTGTGACCATTTTCCATCAAGCAAACATGGGGAAATATGTTGTTTTCATTGCCATGATTCATCTCATGAGATACATTTATTTTGTTTGGATGTGATTTTGTATTATCCTATCAAGACTTATGAGACAAATATCATATTTCAGTATCAACGTCTGATGTACCACATGACATCTTATATATCTTATATATCAATTTTATTTTCATATTTATGTAACAATGTGTTTGTTTGATGTTGATGTTGCTTTAAAAGTTTAAAAAACTGAAGAAAAAAAATATGATTATTTTTGTATTTTTCAAGTTTTCCGATATTTTCCCCGATATTGGCGATAATTTATATTCTGGACCCCCGACGATAAATTCTCGATAACGATAAATGTAACATTGAATCCAACCAACATGAAAATCATTTGGAAGTGCTCATGAAAAATCTAGTGGATTACCACTCGTCTTCTGTAAGACTACCAATAGGACCTCTAAGGGAAAGAATCCTCTCTGATTTATGCTTGTGTTAAGTTCTGAAAAGAGAACTTAGAGGGTACATCCCCCTCACTTGTAGGTCCAACAAGATCGTTAATTGGTTTTGGGCTCAAGACAATTATCATATGCATTTCAATTGGCTAATATCCCACATTTCTCTACTTTCATTTTTCTAATCTACCATATAGAAGATGACTATTCATTCACAAAATTTGGTAATGTAACATCGTTTTTTGTTATATAAATAACACCATCTCAAATCTTGGATCATTATAGATATATATCTCTCAATTCCATGTTTCCTCTACAAGGGATTCATAAATATTGATTAAGTTGACCATATCACATACACACCATGATCGATAAAGGAGAATTTACAATGATAGACAGAAAGACATATCCTTCCACGATTTTGTGTTAGCCACTTTATGGTTATGTTCTTTACCCGTCCATTATTATAAATAAATTGTTGTTTCCTTGAACAAGTAAACCAATATATGAAGAAGAATGAATTGACATATTATGGAGATAAATTGTGGTTATATCAATGGTTCAATTGGTTAGCATACAAAGAAAAATCAAGCTAGCATGGAGCTTGACTTTAGTAAATAGCTAGCCTAATCAAGTTAACAAGCAAAGATCAACCTATCCACAAGGTATCACAAACCAAAATGACTACCAACTACATGAACCAAATACAGGGCAATCAGCAACGTTATGATCAATCAAAATCATACAAATACAACGCTAAATCACAACAATGTGAAGTTAAATTGAGATAATCCAAATTTCAAATGAATTTGAAGAGAGATCCAATGTCGTATTAAATCAAATGACTAGACAAAGATTTGAAGGAGTATTTTGAACTATTTAAATAGGAGATCAAATAAGTTTAGAAGTAAACAGTCAAGAGACATTCATTGAAAAGGTGTGGTCGTACTAAATCTCTTAGTACTCGTTAGTTAATAAAATGATATAAAAAGAGCACAATAACAGTAGCTTAAGGGTGAAGACCTAAGTAACAATCAATGTTATCAGAACCGACAGGTCGAACTAGACCAAAACCAACAGGTCAGACTAGAACCAATCAAGTCGGACCAGCATGCTAATTTCATCCTGAAACGGCTAGTTCCAACTTGAACCGGTCCCCAACTCATGGACCCACCTGTGCAGCAATATGGCAAAAAACGAACAAATAAAAGGGAAAAAAAAAGACTTTATTTGTTGTTTGAAACCATAACTAGTAATATTAAATTCTTAAAGTAAAAATTAGTGTTCTCCTTTATCTTTCCTTTTCTATCCTTTCACTTAAAATTCTAACATTATAATTAATAGTTCTGGGATGTTTGAGAGTGGTTCCAACCTCCTCAAACTTCATATGAAACATGTAGAATTTCATATCCCATTCAGAATTCAGCAAAATTAACAATTTTCAACATTTCGAGACTAGTAAGATTGCAGCATTTCAAAACTGCATTCTATCGTGTATGAGAATATGAGACTGCCATTTAATCAAGAGTACCAAGCCCTCTATGTACCCTGATATTAATGGTATTGACTATTCAACTCATATGACATGACCTTGGTAAAAATGTACCCTCCAATCAAGCCAAAACCATTGAAACATAGCAAATATTCTATCCATTGGATATCACATAATGCTATATGTGTATACAAAATGCGTTTCCTGTCAACTCGAATAGAATTACAATTTTTTTTTGAGAAAAAAAAACACAACCACTAATTAGGCATGTTAAGCCTTCTACCTCTTTTTAACACTTGGATTAGCCAATTTCATTAAAATTGGAGGGTGTTGAATTTAGCAACAATAAGGTGAATGGACTTGGATCCACAATTAGCACCAAGCACTACAATTGATGTCCTTGGAGAATCAAGGCAGAGGCCAGAGGAGGAGGCAAAGGATGCTACTGGTGATTATTAAGAAAATATAACACAATAAGAAACCAAACAAGATCACAAGAAAGAACTTGAAAGAAAGCATTCAGGAAGCGACCTCCCAAGGGCGCTTCCTGAACGCTCCCTCTAGAAGTGCATTTCAGGGGCGAAGCATTGTAGTGAAAAACACTAAGATCTGCTTCAAATTTACTAAAAAATGCTAAGATCTGCTTCCAATAAACTGTAAAATTGTTGAATCAGTCAAGACTCAATACTACAGCTGAAAACACTAACTCGAGGTCAGATCTGTCAAATTTCTGCCCAAAAAAGGTTGAATCTGCTGAAAATAGTGAGATCTGCAACAGATCTGCGAAATTACTGCTAAAAACACTGAAACAGCGAAATCCTAGCCTTTGTTTTTGCAAAACATGGCTATAAAGTTGAAAAATACAAACTAGGCTAGATTTTAAACCAGAAAATAAGAACTAGATCTAAACCAGAAAATCAAACCTTGCTTTCCTTGCTTGAAAGCCCTTTTGGTTTCCCGGCATGTATTGAAAAGCAGTTCCTCAAGTGCCTAGGCCTTCACTCGCTTCATCTTTGACTTCCCCTCACTGTGGCTTTGATACCATATTACAAAAATAGAACACACGAAGAAACCAAGCAAGATCACAAGAGAGAAGTACTTCTTGGATATTAAATGAGGAGAGCAACTGTATCTTTACAGCAAACGAATGACATAAACCCTAAAATGACTTAAAAGTACTTTAAGTCATTAATACAACACTAAGCATAAATTAAACTAATTCATAAAGTGACTTTATTATTATGCCTAAGACTATAGTCTGGATGACCATTATAAACTCTAACAATGATAAGGATCCCAGTATAGGGGATGAGTTTGATGATATGTCATTAATTGTTGTAGCGTTATGTTTTTTGGACTCTAGAGGCCATTAGAGCCTTAATGTTTATGTATTTGTTTTCAGATATGTAATGCACTTGGTGCCATTTTGCTATATTCACCCTCGTATGCTATATACATAAGAAAACTTTGCATAATTTGTGTCTAATGGTTTATTAAAATTTGCATATCTTATGTATTTTTTAGTAGACCGGTTCCTCAACCTGGTTTTTCGGCCGGTTATGGTCTGGTCCCGAACTGACCCTCAACCAGATTTGGTTCTAGGTCCAGTTCAATAACATTGGTACCAATACATATTAAAAGAATCTGTGAGAATATCACTTTTACCATATACTTTATTTCGAACAAGTGACAGAGTGTTCCTCTCTTATTTGTCGCGATGCCATGTTGATGTGTTTTTAGTTATAATGTATGTTGAATCAATGTGTACATGGCATAACATTTTTGTGACCAATTGAAGAACTATGAACCGAGTCTCGGTTATGCATATAAATGCACCAAATCTAATCTAGTCTAAAATAAATTTCCTTTGTACAAAAAGGTCCAAGGATCTTTCACAGGATCTTTTTCATATGATGGTCTCCACACACTTTTTAGAGACATGTTAACTCTTTATGAACTCCAAATTAGTTTGTCTCTGTAACCAGGGGTATAAGTTTGACTCATCTGCAGCTGGAAACATAATAGGAGGATGCAAGGAAACATAAGTTCATGAACAATGAACTTATGTGAAAATTCACAGGTTCAATGTATGGAGCACTACTAACGAAGGCCATCTACAGGACAATTTTTTTGGCTGAGAAACACAGATTCGTCCTTAGAAATCCAGCAAAATGTTCTTTTTGCACAAACATAATGTTATCTTTTTAGCTCGTGAGATACTCCGCATGTGTGTCTTGTATGTGGAAGTAACCTTGTACTTACACTACTAGACACTTACTTTGTAATGGGTTTATATAAAGTTGTGATAAAGTGGTTCTTTTATTAAAGTGACTTTTTAATAAAGTGTACCTTCTAATATTAAAGTGACTTTATCTCATAAAGTGCACTTATGTTATAAAGTGAAAATGTACTTTAATATTTTAAGTGATTTATTTTGGAGGGAATGGATCATGACCCTTGATCTTGTAAAGGCAAGATTAGATCTTGGCCATTAGATATAGGGTTGGAGAAGGTGAAGGGTCACTTTCAGATTATAAGAGAATGCATTGGGTAGTGTGCAAGAGAAATTGAGGAGTTTGAGAGATTTATGAGTTAGCTTGAGAGAGGAAAGTGAGGGTAGCAAGGAGGGCACATTTCCCAAGAGAGATTGGGCACAAATCCCAAGAGTATATTTCTCTGTGAGTGCTGATATTTATTGCTGCTGTTGGAGGCCGTACTGTATGGATCCGTACAGTCCATACAGAAAGGGAAAGAGGGCATGGAAATCAAGGCAAAGTGTGGCACGAATTTCGAGGCTGTTGGAGGGTTTTTCTTGCTGCAGCAGGGTCGTACAGATCAGGCCATACAGCAGACTGTGGGCACAATTTCCAAGGTGTTGTTTTCTGGGCAGGCCGTACAACAGTACGGATTTTCTGGGCACATTTTCCAAGGCAGAAAGTTGGGACAGTTTTGGGTGCTATAAGTTATTTTTCTCTTGCTGGAAATTGTATTGCTGCTGCTGATATATCTTTCCTAAAGCTAATAAAATCTCTCTCTTATTGGGTTTCCCCACATTGGGGTTTTCCCTGGCATTGCCTAAATTTTGAGTATTTCATGGTTGAATGATTACTGTTCATTGTGTTTATTCCACTGCAAAAGTGCTTAGCAATGTGTATTTTTGCTTATGGTATTTTCTGAATGTGGGTTTATACATATCAGAGTTCATTTAAGACACTTATCTCTAGGTTGCTAAGTGTATCACAGAACTTAGCACTTGCTGATTTTGTCAATTAAATTTCTACACATAAGTGAAATCCAGCAATGAGCAACTCAAAAATTTCACATTGAGCTCCATTATAATGCAAGATTTAAGGCGGCATCCCATTCCATGTATTATAGACTATCAAAGTTCAATATGCCTAGCCAAATAGTGTATTACACTATTACCTTCAACAGCAGCTAAGCCATTGGTACGTTCTCACCCACTGAGATCATTGCTCTCCATAGAAGTCAATAAACGTAGCAATGCTGTCATCAATCTGAACTTCTGCATTCTCCTAAGCAATCACTAATCTATGACTCAATCCAACTAAGATATTCCACTATGGGTCCTTATGTTCCTCGCAAAGACCTCACTATTTGATAACAGGCTCTCTGTTGTGAAATCTTACAATAGCTCAACAGCTATTAAATTAGTTATAAACATAAACGTGAAAACTCCAGAATAAGGTCCATTGCAAGATAATCAATCCACTCTTAAACCTCAATTGCTTTGTGCCATTAATATTCAGCTTAAAAAGACGTTTAAAGTGTATGAGACACAACTTATAAGCATTCATATGAATTGCTGCTGTATTAATGTCTTGTCTAACTCTATACCTCTTTCTGCATGTGAAGTTTGAACTTGTCTTTCAGTCTTTTGATCTCTTCCTCTTTGCTAGCCTGCAAAAGAAAATCCTGTCAATGGCCTGTTTTGTACAATAAGATATAATAAGAATAACAAAGTGTAGGATAATCCCAAAGATCCACTCAATAAATCCAAGGAATTCCAATTCACAAAAAATAATTACATGTAGCTTATTGTTGATAACTTAATTGAAATTACATCTACACTGCATCTTCTCAGAATAATTTTTATGACTTATTCTCATGCTGGGAGTAAATTTCATTAAGAAAGTGTATCAAATGACTCATATGTGATCCATTGCAGAAACTTGGTGTCTGCCAATTGCCATATAGTCTTGTAAAGTTATTATGAATGGTGAACAGCGATTGATATCACCACGTAGACTAAACATAAAATTCTTGATGGAAACTCTGCAAAGCATATGGATTACTCGTGATCTAATAAGCACATATGGGTCACTATCTATTATATAATGTGCTAGCACATCAACAATAAAATCTAAAAACTTCAATAAGTGTTCAGAGACAAATAAAGGTCAATCCAACCTAAGAGAATTGCTGAGATGTGCACTGTTGCTACAGTTGGTGGTCATCAATGCTTATAGAAAAGACAAGAGAACAATTTCAGAAAATTGTTTTTTTGTCTTGAGTGCACTGTTGAGTGAACAATAACCATTCTCTCCCCCTCTTCCTTCTACAGCAAGCAAAACTGTTCACCTGCAGCTATTCCAGCATACTCATGGAAGTCATGGCAATAGTTCACAGAGGAAACTTGCTGTGGATACACAGTGCACACACAGCTTTTCAACTCTTGCATACACACAAAATTCAGGAAACTAGATTAATTATAGCACAAGAAAACTGCTCTAGTACACGAGCAAGATGCTAAATTCCACACACACAAAGGTTATACACTAAGAAATCACAAAACAGAATCAAATTCTTGCATTAGTAGAAGATAGATTTACAGGCCACAACGTAAGCTTCACAAGGAGAACTCCTTTCCAATGCTCAAAGTGCAAATTTAAACTAACCTATTGAGGAAAGCAAATGGTTTCAGTTCTCCAAACAATTCATAACTTCCCTATGATACAACAAAGCATTATAAAATGTACACATGGCCTTATGGTCATCGCATCCTTCCAACTTCTGTATAAATTTTCAGCTTCCAATTTTCTGCAAGCTGTAATCCTCTTCTATGGGTACTTCCTACTAGCATCAACTACCACAGTATTTTTTCACATTCACATCCAATCCTTGCATGTCCTTACATTTCGCCATCCACATTGTTGTATTCTGACACCCACTGTCTTGTCTTACGGGTCTCAAAGAATTCCACATCTGAACTTCCACTTTGTTGATCTTCCTTGAAGTTTTGCACCGGTATTAGCAGTTTTCTGTTGGCATTTTTCCTTAAGCGTTCAGATTTTTTTGGGTTCCAAAACAAAACTGTTGTCACTTATAGCAAGCCACACTTCATTTTTTCTTTCAACTAGTAATGTATCCAGTGCTATCAGTTGGTAGAGGTTTCAAAATTTCAATTTTTTTGTCTATGTCTAGGCCCGCATCTTGTATCGAGTTAAGTTTTAGGCCTAGGTAAAAGTAAATGCAAATTAGGCTAGTTAAGGTAAATTAGGTTAAAATTTAATTATAGTCTTTAATGTTAACAAAATCACCAAACTTTGCCCTAGGGGTTAGCTCAACCAGTTGTCACCAATATTGCTGACCATTTGGCTAGTTCCATGCCAGCAGGTGCCCAGTTCGAATCCCCTTAGGTGAGGCACACTAGTCTATGCCGACGGATTACTAGGGATGCCATCCACGAATGTGAGGAAGCATCCCTTGGGTTTCCCCATGAGGTTTTCCTTGGAAAAGACAAAACAAAGTCACCAAACCCAACTCAGCACAAGACTTGTTTTGGCTGAAGGATCAAACTCGACTTGTCATTCAACGAAGACTCAAGGGTCGACCCAACAAAGACTCAACAAATAGATAAACATTAAAAAATACACATAATTTAGAAAAAAATATATGAAAAATAGCACTAATTATAATGCAAAAATGACACATTTGGATGTCCAAAAGTGTATAACTATATACATGATATATCAACAATGCATGGACCATGGCATGAACCAACATGAATAGAATGTCAAGTCATATGACATAATAAATATACTTTATTGAAGCCCAACAAAAAGCCCTACCCCTTCCCCTATAGCAATACTTTGCTCCAAATACAATTCCTTCTTAGAAAGTAATGGCTCGACAGCCTCTTCACCATGCTCAATTATTTGATTGAAGCCCAACAAGAGGCCCTACCCCATCCCCTATAGCAATAGTTTGCTCGAACCATAACAATTCATTCTTAGAAAATAATGGAACATATTCCATCTCAGTGGCTGTAAAATCAGCAATGCTACCTGAAGTGTGAAACAAAATGCTTTGGAGTTCAATATAAATTGATTCCAAAATAAATAAAAAATAGTTTGACTTTGAAAGTTTGAACCAATCTAAATTGATTCCAGAATAAAAAATAGTTTGAATTTGAAAGTTTGAACCAAAAAACATTACATATTACTAAGCAAATAATTTGGCAATGGGATTTGAACCTTTCAACTGCTTCATTTGGAGTTTGAGATTATAATTCACAAACACCAAATCATTTAGGTGTTTATGGGTCCACTGATTGCATCTTTTAGAGTGTATATCTCAAAAAGACTCCAATCTCTCCAGAGCTTGTTTTCCTTGGCCTTAGATGTTAGGAGAGCATGGCATTCTAGCTCTTGCCCCCCCAGAATCATACCACTAAACCCTATCAACCCCGATCACTCCCTAGAGAACATCATCTGCCAATGCATCAGCAAGTTCATTGTTATCAACGACTATGGTGGGGAAACCCCCTCAGTCTCTGTCCACAACATTGGCAACCAGCACCATGAGTTCTTAACATCCTTCCCTTTAGATCTGAATTGTTGAAGGAAGAGCTTTGTGTCTTCCAGACCTTTGACGACCTACTTATAGCTTACATATTGTATCTTGTAGCTTCCATCAGCACTACCCATGTGCTTTAGTAGCTAGTTGTTTTCTTAGCTTTAGCTTACTTGATCTAGGAGAGATGTTTTTGCACTCCTACATTGTACCTTCTTTTTTTCTGATGTAATCTTTTAGTCCCATTGACATAGACCAAGTCTGGCGCAAGATTCAAATAGTGAATCTTTGAAGCTTAGGAGTGCCTTCACCAAAATTCTCCTATCATACACCTAATACATAGTGCATACATAGAAATCAGAATTCAAGATTAAAAAGAAATTAAGAAATGAGATTCTAATCTAGCAACTAGATTGAAGGACTAGTAGTAGTGCCTGATAACATATCCTTCCTTGCTTTGATCACACTCATAATGGAAACAATCCATTTGCGGCTAGAAATCCCTAAAACAAACCAAGAACTCTCATATGTAATGCATTGTTAATACTCGAGATGGATTTCTTCAAAATCCACCATGATTGTTTCGGAATCGATGATTCGTGGATAAATTAGCATATATTTGGCATCGACGATTCATGGATACATCATTGTTGAGATGAACTTATCATTTTTTAAGTTCATCATTTGGCATCAATGATTTTTGAGTGCTAAAGTCAAACTTAGCACGTGATTGCAAGGTTTGGTGACACAAAGTTACAAATTAGATGAGTTCCTTGTAGATAATCCTCAGTGTAGCTATCTTTCCGAGAGTATCACGCTCACACTAGTACACAACTTGAAAACTGTAAGCATTGCAGCAAGTTCCCGATGCTTGCATATTTTTCGCAGCACTTAGAGTAGGTATGGGGGGGTTCACAAGCTCCAAAGGGTAAGATCAAGTTTTCAAGATTCACTTGGAAATTTTCTATTGATCGAAAATTCATCTTTCTTGAATTTGTTCCTTAATGTTGAAGATGAATAAGAAACAATGTATCCAAGAATATGATAGAAATGCCCCTTACTTCATTAAATCCAAAACCCTAAAGGTAGGGCAGCATCATACAACACTCCTTTTATGGAAGGATAAACTCCTATTCACTTGCCTCTTAGAGGGGGCAATGCTCCAATACAATAACAATACTTGACATATCCCATAAGAAGGACTCAATCCATATTTATAGTTACCTAGCAAACCCTAACCCTAACCACTAGCGGCCCCTACATTAATGGTCAGGCCATATTACATTTATTGAATGATAACTACCCAGTGGGCCTTAATAATAATTGACATAATGGACCCAATCCACATTACATTAAATGGCCACCATACCTATCTTATCATTAAAATCTAATGGGCCCTTAGGCCACATCACTAAGGAGGATTCCACCATTCCATCCTCCTCTGAGAAGTGTTGCGCTCAATGCTTGTACCTATGATGTACATCCATAAGCTAGGGTCCCATGTCCAGGTGTTTCCCTCCATGATAAGAATGAAGCCATCTAATAAATGTGTCCATAAGCTTGGGTCCCAAGTACTAGTGTTGCTCTCAATGTTGGGAATGAAGTAATCCAAGAAATGTGTCCATAAGCTCGGGTCCCATGTACAAGTGCACACACTAGCTTCCCACCGATGACACATGAAACCGATGAATGGTTTTGTTATGCTTAAGATGCTCACCAAGCTCATATGGATCCAAATATCCTTCCACCCATATATTAGGACCATTCAAAATAATAAAAAATCATCTCTACATTCGAAAAAAGGAGACTGTGGATCTAGAGGGAGCAATGCCACTGGAGAAGATTCAAATTGAAAACCAGTAGTCATAACCTACTCATGACTTCCCTCAATGATGTTCACTTCATATGGAGTATTCTTATAAAATAGAAGTTGAAAGTAGTTGTCTTCACACAAGTGAAAAATGTCCATATACCATTCTTCACAAGCTTCTTCTAAACCATACCATGCAAATAGTTATTTACCATATTCCCTGGTACATTCACCTTCAATGACTCTTATGATCCTAATTTCTTACATATCTCTAGCAAACATTTACACAATTCACTCTCTTTTTGCCACGCTTCCATCATTCCATTTGGTGGTTCCCCTAGGGTTTTGAGCAATGTTACATTTATTGTGTTGCCAAATATATCGTTGAGCACCCAAAATATAACTTATCGGCGATTTCGGGGAAAATATCGAAAATATCAAAAAATATTGGCAAAATATTGGTTTTGAATATATGGAAATATTAATGCCACCTTGAAAATCTCACGATATATTGCAACATTGTCAATATTATTGGGATAAATGCAACTATAGTTTTGAGGTTAAGATTTAAAATGGCTATAACTTCCTCAATATTGCTCAGAATTGCTATTATGACCCAATTGGAAATGTTGCAACCACTTAGCTTCTAATGGCATTGGTCCAACAACAATCCAATTCATAACAAAGAGAAATGTGCACCACAAGTATTTCCCGTAAGGGTTTTGAGTTAAAACTTAAAATAGTTGTAACTTTTACAATACTTCTCAGAAACTATATTATGACCCCAATTTTGAAATGTCACGGCCGCCATGTTTCTTATGGCACTAGTCTAGCTACAACCTACTGAATAGGCCAAGAAAAAAAGCTATCATGAGAAAATTTGAATAACAAAAGAAAAAAGAAAAAAAAACTTCCCCTTGGCCCAAGAAAGTGCTCTAATACCACTTGTTATGTTCCTTGATGTTAAAGATGATTAACAAACAATATATCCAAGAATATGATAGAAACGTCCCTTACTTCATTAAATCCAAAACCCTTAAGTGTTGAGTTTTCATAAGCTAGGTTAAGCATGTAGTTCATTTAATTTCATCATGTCTTAACCATAAACAAGAATGTTGCAGCAACCAAGATCACAAGAAGAAACACCATGCACAAGAACACAAGATAT
>SNQJ01S0004231.1:328059-339810 GCA_010110895.2 Picea sitchensis
TCATTAGGCATGTTAAGCTTTTTCTACCATATTATAAGGCTTCAATTAGGTGGTTTCATCAAAATTGGGAGGTGTTCACTGATGTCTCTAGAGGATCAAGGTAGAGGCAAAGATTGATACTAATGATGAGGATCCGAATATAACCAATGGTGGAACATTGCTTGTCATTTAAATATTCTTGCTCATTTATTCATAATGCTTTCTTTCAAAGTTTCAATAATTTTTTGGAATCATGGTTTGGAATTTTTTAAAATATAATTTTTTCATTAAAATTTAAATATTTTATGTAATATTTAGTAAACCAAGTCATTGAAATAAGATCGGTCCGAGTCAATCTGAGTTCAAGTTCGAGTTCGAGTTGACCATCGACCAATTCCTAGGCTGAATCCGAGTTTTAAAACATTGCATTGTACATCTACCTCATGATGATGATATACATTTATATATGTGAGTTCATTTTGTATTGGTTCTCCACTTTTGAGTCCTTGATTGGACAACTATCAGGGTTGAGGATTCAATATCAACTTTGATGTATCATCTTTTATTTGGCATCCACTACATCATACACATCATATATATCAGTGTTTTCTCCATATTTATTTGCCAATGTGTTTATTTGATGTTGTTGTTGCTTTATATGTTTAAAATTTTGAAAAAAATGAATATATTTTGTATTTTTTAATGTTTGTCGTGGTTTTCCGATTTTTTGCCGACTTTTCCCGAAACGATGTTTTCTGGACCCTCGCCAACTTTTTGCCGATGCCGACTTTTTCAACAGTGATCAGCAGTAAGAGACAGTATAGTATTGTTGTGTATATCAGCGCAGTAAGAGACAACAAGTATTGTTGTGTATATCAGCAGTAAGAGACAGAAAAGAGTGTTGGTTTATGTCAACAGTAAAGAGTGTTGGTTTTTGTGTTTGTTGGTCACACAGGTAGGTACTTTTCAGGGTGGATCATTGTACTTGATCTTACATATTATTTGCAATTAAAGGAAGATTGCTTGCTGGATTTTTCTCCCCTTTTGGATTTCTCCAGGGTAAATTCTTGTGCGTGTGTGAGATTCTATTTGAGTACCTCTTCTACTTTTGTTCATCATTTCGAATATTAATTTGTTGGTTGATAAATCAAGTATTGTTTAAAGTGTTGAAGAAACTAAAGAAATAATCTGCATATTGAAATCAAGCTCTGTAATTTAACAATTTATTCATAATCCTTCGCCATTTATTTCTAGATCTAGGGTATTGAGTTTAGCAAATCTTCATTTGATTTCTGGCTCTTGGGGAAGGATAGGTGCTACTTCTTGCTACTTAGAAGAGTTGGTTAAAAACTCTTCTATCCACACAAATCTTGGAGCATCCAAGTGTCTCTTGGGGGAATTTGCTACGTACACCTTATGGCTGCTTGGAATCCCAAGACCTGATACAACGATCAAGCCTCAAGAAAGGCCTAGTGTGACCCCACAACCCAAGTGAAAGTCAGGCACTAGTCTATTTTATTCTTCCTCTCACCCTCTTTACATTCAAATTTTCCTTTATTTTGTTTTAAACGCAATCTAGGGTTTAATTAAGTTGATTTGATCTAGGTTGCTAATTTTATCAAGTCTATGGGCTATCTCCTTTCGGAGCTAGTTAGGACTTGTTTTTCTCCATTGCAAATCGTTTTACATGCTAACTCATAAAGTATTTGCAATTAACTCATTAGATCTAGTAGCTTAAAGAACGGATCTAACGCTAGACTAGATGAGTTTTGAAGTGCAAGTGTATAGATTTGTTGTTTAGGGTTTTATGCAAATCTCTTGAAACGTTTCCCTTCACGTGAGCTTAAATTTCCATTTAAAGAATAAATCGATGCAAATAACCCCTAACGTTTGACTAATTCATCATATACTTGCAATTGTGGAATTAGTCTTCTGAGTAAGGGTTTTATGCTTGGAATGGTTGAATCATTGCGAAACACATTTGCTAAAAACTCTATTCGCTGGTTAAAAATGTTATGAAGGCTGAGTTTTGTTGTATTTCACTTGTTTACTACTTTAATTCTGTCACACTCATTGAAACGTGGATGATATCCTAGAACGACCAGCAGACAACTGGGTTAACAATTCTTTAAATGTTGTGGTGTGCTGTCAATTTTAAGACTCATGCTAGGGTTTGGACACATATAATCTCCACAGCGTTTGGCATCATTTATGGTTTAAACATTGTTGAGTATCAAATCGATGACATATTTCTTAGAACGACCTGCTGAAAACACCCTTAAAATTCACCTATATTTGCTGGTTAATCATTTGCATACTTAAAGTTTAAAGGCTATTTTGATCATGTTCAACGTTTGATCTGTCAATAGTTTTGTTGTTTTATTAATGTTCATGAATCACGCAGTTGAATCGATAGAATAAGTGCTGGAACGACTTGCAAGAAAACAATGAATACTGTTCACTGCTCACTGTAATGGTTTAATAAGGGTTTGAACATAACTAAGACTGAAAACATCTCAGATTTGATACATTTTGACTCCGTGGTTTTAAAATCTGTTCATATTTGAGTTGGCTTGATATAATACATGCTGCAGACCTAAACACTTCTAAATGTTGACATTACAGTTTGGTGATGAATGATCCTTGAATATTGAGTTAACAATTGGGTTTGGCATTTCCCACTTGTTGCTGTTGGAACACCAGTTAGAGGTTTACACATGCACAGATTTGTTAACATGACTGATGGTACATAAATCACTTTCAAATTTACATGGATGACTCCTTTCTTAATTGGTAGCAAATCTCAAATATATGGCTTATCATCGTTCTAAGTCACAATCTGGTTATAACTTCTTAAACTCATTTTGGAGAATATCTTGTTGTTGAAGAAGGGTGTCATTACAACTTTGATATAAATCATCTACATGCTCTCGAACATATAATTCTGGAAATCAAACAAATAATATTCCGCAAGGGTTTCGCTCACTCATTTATATTTCCCTCATTTCCTTGTTATGTGAATGGTTTTACACTCACTGTTGTTCCTTTCATGCTAATTCTGAAATCATGATACAATTGTGAGCAGCTTGTGTTAATTTGTAGGTCAAAAGGTGTCTTGGTGTTGAGAAGTGTAACTCAGAAGGTCTTCCCCATGTGTGGTGTCCTAGCATGGTGGGGGACAATGAAACTAACCGAGTTGATGGGTTAAATCTTTTTCCTAAGTCTAACTTAGAAAAAATACATTAAATGTGTTATATTTTAATGTCGACTTAATGAGCACTTTTTCCTAAAGTTAAAAGTGAAAATTGTTGAGTTTTGTACCTTGGGAGGTGTTCCCCATGTGCTTCTGCTCTCCTAGACACATGTGGGATGTACTATACACTTTGTGCCTTGTACTTTATGTCTAATTTCACTTTGACATAGGAGTTTTAAGTTAAAAGTGAAATTTTGTCATTTATGCCTAAAATGACTATTAATTCACTTTGTGGGTGAATTAGAGACATAAAGTGAACTTAGGGAATTTAACCCAAAGTGGGTTATTGAGTGAGATTATTTTTGAGTGATCTCAACCTTTGATTAGATGGGAGATGGGATGATCTCAGCCATTGAATTCTTAGGTTTCCTTATGGAGGTTCAAGGAGGGTGCAAAGGGTGAAGGAGAGTTCATTACTTCATTTGCTCACTTGGAGAGGAAGAGAGGGAGCTTTGAGATGAGGTTTTTTGCATGAGGTTGTTAGAGCTTGGGCGCATGCTTTCATGGAGGGAGGCATTCAGCATCTAGCATGGTTTATTTACTGAGGAGGTTTCATTACTGTGGAGGGTACACTTGTTGAGGAGGGTGCATCAGTAGTGGGGAGGACTTCTACCCATCAGATTGCAGTGAGATCAGTTGCAGAGGGAGGCCATCCAGCAGAGCTTCATTCCTGTGGAGGGGTTTTCTATTATGAGCTCACAGTTTGCTTCTGGAGTAGTTTCAGTGGATTTGAGAGCTTGTATAGGGGGCGCACCTGGTTCTTTTGGACTTGTATTTCATCTTGGATCAAGCTGCTATTGTATCAGGTTCATCTATATTTTGTACTTGTTGTATTCCACCATCTGCTTTCCTCATATATAGACATATATCCCAAACTGGTTTTCCCCGGGGGGATTTTATCCAGGGTCATGTTGACCAAAAATACCTGTGTACAAAATGATGTGTGATAGTCTTTTAGATCTGCTTATTTTCAGTTGTAAAGATCTTTAGGTGTGTTGTATTTATTTTAGTATGCATGTGCTAACTTCTGGTTACTAAAACTACATGCTAGAGAACCTAAAATTGCAAGTACAACCATAACAAATCAGCAAGAAGTTCTTGGACTGTTGGCTGTCCTAAAACAGCAGCAAAACATTTACATAACAGTTGAAACTTAGAGCCAATCTGTGGTCAAAGACATACCAAGTTGGCAATCTTGATAGGACCTGAAAATCTTCATGGCATCAGAGCTGAGATGGCTGAACTTTTGAACAGTTTGGACAGCGAATGTGTTGGCTGTCATATACATCTTCTTGGCAGAATTTTGTTGACAGCCATTGACTCATTCAATGGTTGTTAGAGGGCAGATTTTTGTAGAGGACAGTTGGGCAGTTTTGGCACTTTGTCATCAGTCTCTTTTCACACCTACGGAGTAGGAGTGAGGCTGATTTGACTTGACCTCTTTTCACACCTATCTTGTTAGGAGTGAGGGCAGAATACGCTTGTCTCTTTTCACACCTGTGTTGACAGGAATGAGGCAGCGTTTTCCTTGGCAGTTTGAGCATCAGTTGGGGAGTGCAGTTTGGCAGACATGTCAGCATCTCAGATGCGAGTTGAGGACAGGCTAGTTGGGGCTAGCAATTGGTCGCCTTGGAAAGCGAGAATGGTCTTTGTCTTAGAGGACCTCGAGCTATGGGACATAGTCGAGGCAGTTGTTCCACCCATTCCTGTCATTGCTCCCATCTTGGTGGCAGAGTTCAGGAAAAGGAACAACAAGGCAAAGAGGACCATTTGTGATGCAGTTTGTGATCATATCATACCCCATTTGACGAGGAAGACTTGTGCATACGAGATGTGGGCATCTCTATGTAAGTTGTATGAGAGCTCCAATGAGAACTGGAAGATGGTTCTTCATGACCAACTCAGGGGCATTCGCATGCTAAAGGATGAGTCGGTAACTTCATTCTTGGTCGCTACACTCAGATCAGAGACGAGCTTGGAGCCGTCGGAGAGGTTGTTGATCCTAACTCTTTGGTGAGGCAAACTATGAATAGCTTCACCAAACCGTGGGGTCCATTTGTACGTGGCATTGTTGCCAGGGAGGTCATGCCTACATGGGAGAGGATGTGGGATGACATCGTCCAGGAGAAGATTAGGCTTGTAGCCAAGGCTTCTGGACAACGACAACAGCAGCAACAGCAGTCTGGTCAGGGTGATGAGGATCTTGCTCTTTGGACAAAGGGCAAGAAGAAGGTCTGTCGTGGGGGTCGGCAGGGTCCCAAGTTTGGGGCCCCACCACAGGGGAGTGGATGAGAGAGCAGCAATGGTCAGAGGAGAGATATGAGCAAAGTGAAGTGCTTTGTTTGTAAGAAGTTTCGGCACTATGTTGGACAGTGCCCTAACAGGAAGAAGAAGAAGGGTGGTACCGCAGCTACAGCAAAGGAGGCAGATTTTCACACACAGTTTCAGAGAGAGTGTGCTTTCCTCATATGCTACACTTCAATTGAGACGACACCCAGTATCTGGTATATTGACAGCGGGGCTTCGAGCCATATGACTGGAGTTCGAGAGCACTTTATTGATCTCAGAGACACCGAGGTCAGGATTGAGATTGCTCTTGGAGATGACACATTGGTCAGAGTTGTTGGGATTGGCATAGTTACCTTTCGGAGAGATAGCATGCCACCTATATCGTTCAGGGACGTTCTCTATGTCCCTAAGCTGAAGAAGAATTTGATTTCAGTTTCCACCCTCCAGAATAGAGGTCTTGAGGTGACATTCAGAGGCACCGAGGTACTCATTCATCCTCGAGGGTCTTCAATTGCCTCAGGACAAGTGATTGGAGTGAGGGATGGGTAACTATTCAAATTGCTTTTTCAGCCACTTCATGCATTGGCAACAAGCAGCGACAACAGCACACAGAGTTGTGAGTTATGGCATCGTAGGATGGCCCACCTACATCATGGAGCTCTCGGAGGACTGAGAGAGGTTGTGATTGGAGTGCCACAGATCAGTACAGAGCATCAAGATGTTTGCAGAGGGTATGCGCTTGGTAAGTTTACCAAGGCCTCGTTCCCCAGCAGTGACACCAGGTCAGCTGGGATACTGGATTTAGTACACACGGACGTGTGTGGGCCCATGACTCGGAGGTCCTTGAGTGGTTGCGAGTATTATCTCACATTCAATGATGACTACTCAAGGAAGACTTGGATCTATTTCCTGAAGGCCAAGAGTGAGGTCTTCACACAGTTCCAAGAGTTCAGAGCTCTTGTGGAGAACCAGTCGGGAAAGAGGATCAAAGTCTTGTGGTCGGATAACAGGGGAGAGTATTCCTCAAGACAATTTGTAGACTTCTGTGCCCCGCATGGCATCAGAAGACAGATGATCGTACCCTACAACCCCCAGCAAAACGGGGTTGTCGAGAGGAAGAAGCGGGCCATTGTCGGTGCAGCGAGATCCATGCTGCATGATCAGAGTTTTCCTTTGTACTTATGGGCAGAGGCATGTGCTACTGCAGTTTACCTGCAGAACAGGAGCCCCCACAGAATATTGGGGAAGATGACTCCTGAGGAGGCCTTCACTGGTAGGAGGCCCGATGTCGAGCACATCAGGATCTTTGGGTGCTTGACCTTTTCTCATGTCCCCTCAAAGAGGAGGACAAAGCTAGACCCCACAACCCAGCAAGGGATTCTAGTTGGATACTCAAAGGTGTTCAAAGCCTATCGCATCTACATTCCGCCACTTAGGAGAGTGGTGGTGAGCAGAGATGTCAGATTTGAGGAGGATAGGGCTTTTCAGAGATCTCTTGAGTCGAGAGTCAGAGTTGAGGATGATGCAGAGGCACCAATTGCAATCTCAGAGGGAGCACAGCCTCAGGTTTCAGGTACACCAGTATCAGGGGTGACAGGGTCACCATGCAGAGCTTCAGGGTCACAGTCGAAGCATGTTTAGTCAGAGGGGGCGCAGACTTCAGGATCTCAGAGTGTTGAGACAAGTCCTGAGGCAGTCACTCTTGGGCAGAGAGACCTTACTTCTCCATTGACCACTTCAGGGAAGAGGAGACCTAGATGGTTTCAAGAGACCATGAAGGAGGCCAGAGAGAATGTAGGGGAGCCCAAGAGCTAGATCAGAGAGAGCAGGACTCCAATTAGATTGGGAGCATATTTGGGACTAGTGACGAGTATCGGGGATACAGAGCCACAGACATTTGCGCAGGCAGTGGACCAGCAGGTCTGAAGAGAGGCCATGGTAGAGGAGTATGACTCCATTGTGTGCAATGATGTTTGGGATGTGGTTTTGAGGCCAGTGGGGAAGTCAGTTGTGACTTCCAGGTGGTTGTACAAGACCAAGATTGTTGTAGATGGCAGCATTGAGAAACACAAGGCCCGTTTTGTGGCGCGAGGCTTCTCTCAGATTGAGGGAGTCGATTATGACGAGACATTCGCACCAGTTGCGAGATACACCTCCATCAGAAGTATCATTGCCATAGCAGCAGAGATGGGTTGGAGCATTCACTAGATGGATGTAAAGACCGCATTTCTGAATGGCTTTATTGATGAGGAGGTGTACATAGAGCAGCCACAGGGGTTTGAGGTGAGTGACAGGGAGACTCACGTGTGTCTTTTGAGAAAGGCACTTTATGGTCTGAAGCAAGCTCCCCGAGCTTGGTATTCTCGCATAGACACTTACTTGCTTCAGATGGGCTTTGAGAAGAGCGATGTTGATCCTAACCTCTATTTCATCATTAGAGGTGAGGACACACTCATTCTCATCTTATATGTGGATGATTTGTTCATCACTGGAGACGACGATCTCATAGCAGGTTTCAGATGGAGGACTGCAGACCCATGTCTACACCTATGATTACCAACTGGAAGAAGCTCAGTGCTTCAAATAGCCAGTTGGTAGATGCCACAGTTTACAGGCAGTTGATTAGTTCGCTCATGTATCTAGTTAACATCAGACCAAATATTTGTTTTGCCGTGAACACTCTCAATCAATACATGGTTGAGTCGAGGAGTGTTCACATGGTTGGGGCAAAACACATTTTGAGGTACATTGTTGGGACAGTTAACTATGGCCTAGACTATGTCAAAGGAGATGGAGTTAGTTTGGTTGGCTACACAGACTCAGACTGGACAGGATGTGTTGCTAACAGAAAAAGCACCTCAAGGTGTTGCTTTGGTTTGGGGTCAGGACTTGTTTCCCGGTTCAGCTGGAAGCAGAAGTCAGTTTCTTTGAGTTCGGTCGAGGCAGAGTATATGGCGACCAGTCAGGCCAGTTGCGAGGCCATTTGGCTTCGTAAGATGCTGGTTGGTTTGTTTGGTCAGGAGATGCCACCGACAGTCATTCACTGTGATAATCAAAGTTGCATAAAACTCTTTGAGAATCCAGTGTTTCATGACCAGTCGAAGCATATTGAGATCAAGTGCCACTTCATTCATGATTGGGTTCAGAGAGGGGCAGTTCAGTTGCAGTATGTATCAACAGACGACCAGGTTGCAGATATACTCACCAAGGCCCTGCCAAGGGGCAAACATGTCTACTTCAGAGACAAGATGGGCTTGGTGAGGAACACCTTCCTCGGTAAGAGGGAGTGTTGAGTTTTGTACCTTGGGGGGTGTTCCCCATGTGCTTCTGCTCTCCTAGACACATGTAGGATGTACTATACACTTTGTGCCTTGTACTTTATGTTTAATTTCACTTTGACTTAGGAGTTTTAAGTCAAAAGTGAAATTTTGTCATTTATGCCTAAAATGACTATTAATTCACTTTGTGGGTGAATTAGAGACATAAAGTGAACTTAGGGAATTTAACCCAAAGTGGGTTATTGAGTGAGATTATTTTTTAGTGATCTCAACCTTTGATTAGATGGGAGATGGGATGATCTCAGCCATTGAATTCTTAGGTTTCCTTATGGAGGTTCAAGGAGGGCGCAAAGGATGAAGGAGAGTTCATTACTTCATTTGCTCACTTGGAGAGGAAGAGAGGGAGCTTTGAGATGAGGTTTTTTGCATGAGGTTGCTAGAGCTTGGGCGCATGTTTTCATGGAGGGAGGCATTCAGCATCTAGCATTGTTTATTTACTGAGGAGGTTTCATTACTGTGGAGGGCACACTTGTTGAGGAGGGCACATCAGTAGTGGGGAGGACTTCTACCCATCAGATTGCAGTGAGATCAATTGCAGAGGGAGGCCATCCAGCAGAGCTTCATTCCTGTGGAGGGGTTTTCTATTATGAGCTCACAGTTTGCTTCTGGAGCAGTTTCAGTGGATTTGGGAGCTTGTATGGGGGGCGCACCTGATTCTTTTGGACTTGTATTTCAGCTTGGATCAAGCTGCTATTGTATCAAGTTCATCTATATTTTGCACTTGTTGTATTCCACCATCTGCTTTCCTCATATATAGACATATATCCCAAACCGGTTTTCCCCGGGGGGTTTTATCCAGGGTCATGTTGACCAAAAATACCAGTGTACAAAATGATATGTGTTAATCTTTTAGATCTGCTTATTTTCAGCTGTAAAGATCTTTAGGTGTGTTGTATTTATTTTAGTATGCATGTGCTAACTTCCAGTTACTAAAACTACATGCTAGAGCACCTAAAATTGCAAGTACAACCATAACAAATCAGCAAGAAGTTTTTGGACTGTTGATTGTCCTAAAACAGCAACAAAACATTTACATAACAGTTGAAACTTAGAGCCAATCTATGGTCAAAGACAGACCCAGTTGGCAAGCTTGATAGGACCTAAAAATCTTCAAAAATAATTTAAGTGATAGTCTTTTGATCTTGACCATCCATCTCATTAAGAGAGTGAGGGTTGATCTTAGCCCTTGATCTCTTTGGAGATAGGCTTTTCGCTTGTTCATTGAGATAAAGGAGGTCGACTTGGTGGCTGGGTGTATTCTTTTTACTGAGAGAGGGCAAATTTCTGCTAGAGAGAGAGATTTGCTTGAGGGTTTGCTGGAAGAATATTGCAGAGAAGACGGAGGAGACATTTTGCAGGTGGATCGACTAGTTTGCCTTGACATTTGTAGAGGTCGTACTTCATATATGTGTGAGGGTCGTACAGGTGAAGTAGAGGATCGTACACACTGCGCAGAGGCCGTATTTTTGGGTCGTTTTTGTGTTGCTGAGGTCGATTTGATTGACATGATCATACAGACTTTCATGGAGAAATTGTTAGGGTTTCTCTTAGCTTATTGGCTGTATCAATTTTTCTTGTAAGAGATTTCCATATTTTCTGTTGCATAATAAAAAAATCCACAAACTGAAGAACTAGTTTTCCCACATTGGGTTTTTCCAGGGTGTTTCCGTCCTTATACACACTTGCAAACGTGCGCTAAGTCCTGCTCACTTAGTGTGTCCTCGGAGGCACAATGCCTAAGTTCAAAGTCCACGCTGTCACTTTGACTTGAACCTCTTCAGTCTAGGCTAACTCCTAGGGAAGCCAAGGGGGGTAGACCCTAGTTAGTAGATAAGATTTAGAGTTTAAAGTTCTAGGAGTTGGTTTTAATTTGTTAAATGGTCAAGGGGAATCTAGCCTATGATGTTAAGCAGCAATGCGAGATGCAACAATATAAGATGACAGTCAAAAAACTTTTCCTAGGACAACTAAGACTAGTGCCTAAGATTGGGCAAGGGGTCAACTAGATTAGAGGGAGATAGATTACAAAATATTACAAAGTCACAAATATTACAACAAGATAGATACAACTAGATTACAAAGATACAGAAAGATATACAAAGTTAGACTAAGCTAGATATAATGGATACAAGATATACAATATACTAACAAGTTTCTTGAATGTGCAGGAAGTGAAGATACTCAAGATAAGATAATCATGAACACATCAAGCCAAGCATGCTCACAATAGATCTTACTCTATTGGACTGCTTATTAATGGCACAAAGACGAAAATTACTCAAGACCCAATCAAGAGAGTGCCTCCAAGTGGATGCGCAACTTCTTGAAGGATCACACCACAAATATAGGAACAACAATACAGATGAAATGCTTGAAAAATAAAGTGTTCCAGATGATAGATGTAACCACTTAGATAATTATTCCACAACACATAAAATGACTTGCATGTAAAATAAAGATAATGAGATCCGTGTGCTTGCAAGTATAAATGTAAATTGTCGATGTTGTAGACCAAGGATTAAGTTAGGTGGTTACGTGAGACTTATTTTATTCCTATCTAAGTGTCAACCCAATACTTTCCTCCCCCAATTACCAAGTGACTGCCGGGTGCTCAAGAAGTTAGGCAACGAGGCCCACCCTAGCTCCTGTTAATGTTTATGCCATTATTATAGTTCTTTGCATTTCAATAGATAAGAGCATCATAAGAACAAGATCACTGAGAAATACGCATTCACAAGAAACACAACATTTATCGTGGGAAACCATCTAGGGGAAGAAAACCCAGCAAAAACTTCCTTATCATAAATAGCTTATACAATGTTCAAGAGATAACTCAAACCAATACAGATAGTCCTCCCCAAGAGATGCGCCACTCTTCTTTTCCTCTCTCTA
>SNQJ01S0004231.1:347898-419713 GCA_010110895.2 Picea sitchensis
AGCTCCACTATCGATTATCCACATGTCATCTTCAATCGTTCCAGTAAGTGTTGAGTAGTGTAAAAGATTGATCGTTTCACTCATGTCTTCGGTTGACTGGTAACTGGTCATGCCTTGATCCAAAACTTCAACTTCGTCGTTTCTGTCTTCTGAGAGAGCCAAAAGGTGCGCTGAGTTAGGGCACATCTGAATATCTTCTTTTTGAGCGAGCTGCTCCATCACAAGGTGTCGGATCTGAGATTAGGTTTTCTGCAACTGCTAACTCCTAGCGGCAATGTCTTTGGAAGCTACTCCTGCTAGTAACCCTAGCGGCAGTGCCTTTGGAAGCTGCTCCTGCTAGTAACCCTAGCAGCAGTTCCTCAGCGAGCTCAATATCCTAGCGGCTATGCTTCCTTCCAGCGTTTAGACTGAATGAAGGAGGTGTGGGCCCATAACCTGTTAGAATATGAAAGATTGTGCCCGTTTTACCATTGACAATACCCTTGTCACCCAACCATAGGCTGAAGCCACCCTCCGAGCACCTTGACCTTGACAGAGAAAAGAATCCTGGTAGCAATCCAATAGCCAAGAGAGGCTAATGCACCAAGCAAGAAGTAACCAAGTTGATCAGATAGTCCCACCCAAGAACTGGTGCAGCACCTTCCCCAGGACTTGCGCACAAAACTGTTGGACTGTAGTGCGCAGAAACTACTCTCTGGGATTCTGAGAAGTGTGTCAAATGAGAGACTGGCGCCTTGTATTTATAGTGATTCTGGCAGACTTACTGGGGTCGACTTCTCCTTCTGGGTACTAATTAATTCATATTAATTATATTTCTGCAGCCAACATCTTGTCTAGGGTTTCCTTCATTTCTTTGCTTCCTTCCAGAACATTCTAATCTTGTCAAAGGTCACAATAGACGTTCATACCTCCCGAAGCTACCATAATATCATCACATGACACACTCCCAAGGTAATGTGGAGGGTAGAGGAAGGGCGCACCTCATGAGGAGGGGCCTATAAACCGTTTTGGAAAGAGTTGCTAACTCTCTCAAGGAGTGGGGACGCATTCCCCAATGGGGGCGCAAATCCCAAGGTAGAAACAATTAAAAGGTGAGTAAATGGGTAAGTAAAGGTTAGGAATGGGTTAGGATAGGTTAGGTGGGGTCTCTCTCATCAATTGTCACCTTTACTTTACCTCAAATAGTCATTAATTACAAAATTGACATTTTCGTCTTCGGTTTAGCAATTAAAATTGTTTTTATCTGACTAAGACTCCTAAGTGGACAAAATCCTAACAAAACTTGTTCGACTGAGCCGAAACTGGGTCCAAGGGTGTAGGGGGTCTCATTCCATTTCTTTTGAGTACAAATACCCCTATCAAAAGCCCAAGGACCTAGATTTTACATTATTTCATAAGAATTAATTAAAATCTCAACCTTGGGAAATTTTAATTAATTAAAAAAAAACTATCTAGACTCGACTAAAAATCACGAAACATTGTGGTGTCTTACATGGTCATTTACATCATTCCTAAACACTAGCTACCAAAGAATGACTTCATTAGAACGCCTTTCACCACTTTTGAGGATTTATTGCTGGTGGGAGTGAAAAACTCAAGGGAAATTAATAAGGCTGGTTAGGTCAGATTAAAATCCTGAGGATAAAAAACACTCAGCAAAAGGAACTCCCCTAATGAAGAAATCCTAAGGTAACTGACCTAACTATGATCCATGCAGACTTATTACATTATTAACCCACGCAGAGGTGTGGAAATCTCGCTTACAAAACTGTATGCTGGAGCAAAAAATGCCCTATAGAACCAAAAAGTCTCTGACTTGTTTGCATCTGTTGATGTATATCTTCATGGTACATGGAGTTGACCCCCTAGTTGAATAGGCAGTCAACACATGGGTTATTTTACCCAAAAATTTGGTGCCTATCATGTGTTATGATTGTTGTTATCTTCTTCATTATTCTTGAGTTTATTTCTGCTGTGTGTTTTAGATTTATGGTGAAAAAACCTAGTTGTAACTAAAAATAACAATTTCAGAAATTATTTTAATGTGTTAAGTAAATTCTGAGTGATATATTGTTGTAGATTTCTGGTTCATCTTGCTGGGTTTTAGTGGATTCACATGGTATCAGAGTCATCTTGTTGAAGTAACAGCATCAGCGTGTTGGTTAAACGAGATCGATTTCAGATCTAAGCACAGAATCGGTTCGTAAGACAGCACTATGGTTTGTACATACACACTTTCAGAAATGGCCATGACTTTGTGAGTTGAGGACAGACTTCAAGGAACTCAGAACTTCCCCACCTGGAAAGAGAGGGTTACCAAAATCTTGGATGTCAATGATGTCGTTGAACATGTTGATGATAAAGCAGCAGCTCCTACAGATGCAGCTTTATTGGGAGCCTGGAAGAAGGGTGAAGCGAAGGTTATGAGCATGTTAAGTACCTGAATAGATTTGCAAATATACTTCAGAAATAACCAAGAATAAACCAAACCATTCACCAAAATACTGAACACAAGAATGTAAAGAAAACCCTTGTGGTAGGGTAACACCATATATTAATCCTTAAGGAAGGATAACACTCTTCAAGCAATGCTTAATACATTCACAATATTCTTCACTATGCTTCAATACATTGCTTACACTTCTTTATATAGCACTTTCTATCTCCTAAGAACCTTCTAGAAAGTCTTCTCACATTTATTATACCTAACTACCATAATGGGCATTATTTAATATAGTGGACCTAGTCCACCTTACATTGAATGACTTCCACTAATAATACATAACCACATTCCCATTGGGTACCTCCCTAGGTATACTACATTCCATCCCCCTTCACATGTTTCATCCTCGAAACATGAGAAGAAACCATACAATATGACTGGCAAAGCAATGTAGCCAATTGGTACCAAGTACGTGTTGATGTTTTACTTGTACAGCTAGCAGTTACAGTTCTTCTTTATTATTACAATCATTTAGCACATTAGTTATATAAATAAGATCACTGAAAGAGAGGTGATCACAAAAACAATAGAGACACACAAATTATCCTGGGAAACCCTCATGGGGAAGAAAACCCAGCAAAAACTTCCTCAATATAGATAGACCAAAAACAAAGCAGAATATCTTCCTCTATTCCTTCACTAGGAAAGAGTAGCACACTACTTAACCAAGAGATACCAAGACGTAGACCACGAACCCTCCTTGACGTCACACCTAACTGCAGTAGGTTCTCGTCCAAGACTTGTGCACTGCAAAGCTAGTTAGTGTATGTGTCCAAATGAGGCATTGGCCTCCCTTATAAATAGTGGTCTGGCCAACCTAAAATTAGGTCTGGGCCGACCTGTCACTTTACCCTCTTAATTTACATTTAATTGTCAAGGCACAATAGGGCCGACTTTTACAAAGGCACAATAGAGCCTAATTAACAAATATAATATAACAATATTATTCAACACTCCTTCTTAAGTAGAATATTCTTCGAAGTTACAATGGTTCAACAATCCCCCTCAACAAGAAGGGTATTCTACTGACAACATCAATAACAACTAACTGGACTCAATACAACATCAAGAGGAGGAGACATCGTCATCAACATCTGGAACACTATCTGTCATATCTATAAATCATCGGAAGTTTTTCTCATCATCAACATCAACAAAAATTGAGCATCGTCATCATTTACAGCGCGGAGCTGCAGTAACATCATAATCATCAACAGCATGAAGCTGGAACATCAACATCAATACCACGAAGCTGGAACAACAACATCAATGGCAACATAATGAGACAGGAGCATCAACAACAGCAGCAACAATAACAACAACAGTGGGCACTCCAACAGACTATCCATCTGAACCTTACGAGATCTGTCCAGGGATAATAAAATCCACTAGGATATAATCCTAACAAGCTACCACACTATTGACCACAGCAAGTATATACATACATAGGCACTCCGACAAACCATCCATTTGGACCTTACGGGATCTGTCCAAGGATGATCAATCCCCTAGGATATAAATCCTAACGAGTTGCCCTGTTGGTGATCAGGATACCATAGTATCATTAGCATCACTCCCCCTTTCGAGGGAAGTCCTTTTGGACTACACCAAGCTTTTCTCGAAAGTACTCAAACTTCACACGAGACAGAGTCTTAGTCAACACCTCTGCTACCTGCTCATTTGTGCCAACATATTGGAGCTTCACAGCTCCCTTCTGTACCATATCACGAATGTAGTGGTACTAGATCTCAATGTGCTTTGTCTTATCGTGTAACACCGGTTCTTTGTCATGTTTATGCAACTCTGGCTATTACAAAAGACCACGATAACATCCATCTCTAGGTCAAATAGACCTGTCAACAACTTCCGAAGCCATATGACTTCACAACTGGCGGACCATGCTGCAATGTACTCTGCTTTTGCCATACTCACAGCAATACTGGATTGCTTCCGGCTTTGCCACGAAGTCATGGCTGACCCTAAACTAAAACAACATCCTGAAGTGTTTTTTCTGTCTGAAGCACTTCCAGCCCAATCTAAATCAGTATAGCCATACAATCTGAAGTCACAATCTCCAGTATAATAGAGGCCATAGTCCAACATACCCTTAAGGTATCTCATCACATGCTTTGCAACTACAAAGTGAACACGTCTGGGCTCCACCAGATACTGACTCAAGGTGTTCACAGCAAAGCATATATCTGGTCTGGTATTCGTTAGATACATCAACGAACCAATCAACTGTCTATATAGAGTAACATCAACTATTTATGACGAAGTATCAGCCAATAACTTCAGATTCATCTCCATAGGAGTGGACATGGCTTTACAGTCCATCATTTCGAATCTCTTCAGAATTTCCACAGCATACTTTCTTTGATTAAGGAAAAACTCTTTTGGGCTCTGCCATACTTCAAGACCTAAGAAATAGTCCATCGGGCCTAGGTCCTTCATTTCAAATTTAGCGGTAGGCTTCTTCTTACAATCTGTGATGAGCTTTTCTTCATCTGTCAAGAATAAGTCATCCACATATAGCAGGAATGTAACTGGTCCATCATTCTCAATCTTGAAGTAAAGGTTGGGATCAGCTTTACTCTTGGTAAAGCCCAAGCTCATCAAAAAACTATCAATCTTGCCATATGTGTGCAGAGTGTTTGACAAAACACTTCAACCAGCCAGCTGCAAATAAACATAACAGCGACCATAGATTCAAAACAGCCACTCATTGGGAAGGGATTAGGTGTTGCATATGATGTGTTTGACATAATATTTAACCCTTAAACTTGAGATAAGTGGGACAACAAGTATTGAAGTGATTTCAAGAGAGTTGATGGCCTGTATACCAAGTGTTTGACAAAATTTCTCAACCACATCAATCTGATATTTACATCAGATTTGGTTGGAAACATTACAGTTTTGTAGAGCTAGTGGATTGTACTAGCCAGATAAGGTTATGGAATGTACATGAACTTCATCTTCTGCATATTAATGAAATTTCCAGCTGTCCAATACTTGTGTAAATTGCAGATTTGATTTTCAGCCATCTATATTTTTCATGGGTTGAGACTTCTAGCTATATATGTCTTGCTGATTTGACATAAGTAAATAGTAATTATGTTAAGTGATTTAACATTATGTTTGAAGAAGATAGATGCTATTTTACTGCTGTATTTACTGTTGTAGATAAGGGTTTTCAAATCTGGTTTATGCATGATAAGATTGCCCTAGAGGGCTGAAACTTATTAGAACACTGGTATCTTTTCTCTTGGATTGCCTAGAAGTTTGGGGTTGTTAATCATTGAAATATTGTCCATTTCTGCTGCTGTTTTATATCATATTTCATAGCAACCCTAAGGCTGAAATTCACAGGGTTAAAATCCGAGAAACCTCTAGTTAAAAGGTGAAATTTCTATTTTGCATTAAAAGTCATAGTGTGTAGAAATTTCTACAAAGGCCAACCTTTTATTAAGTTGGGTATTTATAGACTCACTCTTATTTTTCGACCAAGGCCGACCTTGTATTGAGTTGGGAAGTTATAGACTCACTATCATTTGTATGCATCATTCTTCTCTGCGGATCCCTGTTCAGCTTAAAGGACAATGTTGAGAATGGTGTACGCTCCACTTTCAATTACAGCCAACCCTATATTGTATCATTTATTATATTTAGGTTTGGTTCAGGCCAACCTAGTCAAACATGAGCTCATAACCCATCTTGAGGAAAGCGCCCAACCCCTTGAGTTGTGTATATATGCACCTCTCTCATTTGTAATATTCATTCAAGTGGATGCTTTCCTATCTTTAATAAAAGTGTTATGACTAAGGGCACCATCAAAGTGCTGTGCTCTCTTGTGCTTGGTTTATTTCTCTCTAGTCCATTTATTCTTGGGATATTTCTCTCTCTAGCACACTTATGCTTGGGTTCATTTTCTCTCTCTAGTGTTATTTTGCTCTATGCTGGTCTTCACTGCAGAATTAGGGTTGGTTCCATTCAATCCTCTCTCTTATGAATCTCAACAGGGTGGGGTCCAACCCACAATGTTACGCTTTAAATAAGAATAACGTTGTTATTAGGTTAAGGTTAGCCCACTATATTAGTTATGATGGCATTAAATAAGAAAAGTGTTTCCAGTTACGACAAGGTTATTCGCCCGAAATTAGTTGTGAAGGGACTTTAATAAAGAATAGTACTGTTATATAGGATAACGTTGTCAGCTAATGAGAACTTTTAAGCAAGAATAAGGTTGTCACGGTAATAGATGGTCTCATGTCATTGTAAAACCTGCATAAACGGGCTGGTGCAGTCCAGGAGTTGAGTTCTGGATTGTGAAAGCTGAGTGCATCTCTTGTGAAAGGTTTTGGCCAATCTGTCAGCAAGGCAGCTGAAGGATCGATTTGGTTTCTGTCAGTCAAGAATTTGATTCACTTCTGGCGAGGAGATTTAGAAAAGACTTGATGTTTTCATCCTCATCTTCATCAATAAATTGTTATACTCACTACATTGAAAGTGATTGCAAACTGAATATTGTTCTCCCTTAGCAATTCATAACTTCATTATTGTTTCCTATGTTACTTGGCACTGAAACCTGGAAATTTATTGGCTCTAAGTGACCGCATCTCGCTGTTAGGATCTTAGGCCCATTCCATAAATCTACTGGCATTCTGATTTACTTCGAGCATGCGGTGGGTAATTAAGATGGCCACTCTTCACTTTATGTGGTGAGAAAAACATATCAGCGCCTTTGAAGACTTACCTAAAGAATATTTCTAAATTGGAAAAATTCCCAGTTTTGGACTGGATAGCTCTGCAATGTTCAGCTAGGATATGTGCTATAGGAAAAGATTTGTGATAATCTAGATATGGCTGTCAGTTCACATGCACTTGCTCTACTTGCACGATGGGCAGGGAAAAGACTATTTTGATGTAATGGTGGCATTTTATGAATTCTTTGGAAGGATGGCATGTGTATCCCTTCGCATCCCTTCTGTAATATAAGCATCTCTCTCTATACAATATACATACATATAAAGGCTGACCCTCCTTATGTTTGTCAATGGTATTATGAATGACTTAAGAGGTACAGTCATACTGATACCACCCAATGTGTTATAAAGTAATTTTTCAAAATTTAGGAAATCTATTTAAATAAATACATAAATAAATAAAACATGGTCATATAACAATAATCGGAAAAACCACATGCACCTGGCCCGAAATATTCTACAAACAATTATTGAAACCACCTCCAGTGTTTACTCTTCACTGGGGCAAATGGAAACTCAGAGTAGATCTTGACATTTTCACTGGCAATAATTATTCTACAAATCACAAAGAACCTACAATGCTTATTGAATATTCTTCTCTCTGGCAAACGCATACTCAAAACTGTAGATCGTCACAAATCATGTAAAGACAAGAATCCATCAAAAAAGCAACAAACAACCATTCCAAAGCTTTGTAATCTAAAAGCTAAGGGATATCCAGCAGATTATAATTGAAATTTTAAAGAATATATCCATGTACTTGCAGAAAGTCTAGGGATCTGCATACTTGCCTCGGAGACCGTACAATTGGTCATTTGCTCTTCCAGAAGAGCTAACTGACTTCTCAGCGTTTGTGAATAAGCAAGTTCCCTCTGTAATGCATTCTTGATTTCAGAGTATTTTTGCCATTTTTCATCCGTCTCGGCTGTAAAAGGTTCCACATTGTAATCAGTCTTTTCAGAATCTCTTGTCTCCGGTTCAGCCGTTTGTTCACCCGAAGAAAAATCAGCTGGTCCATGAGCATTCTGGCGGTTCTGTTTTGATTCTAACTCTGTATCCAATATAGTCTCATTGTTAATAATTGAACTGGTATTTGTGCCTTGTAAACCCTGTCCTTCTTCCAGAGAAGCGCCTTCTGCTTTTATAGCAAGCTCTTCTGAAGCTTTGTTGGACTTATTCTTCTTCTTCTTGTTCTTCTTCTTTCGTTTATCTTCATCCATGATAGGTTCCTCGCTGCCAAATCCTTCGTATTTAACCCGAGCTTTGCAAGCTGCGTTCCCGCAGCCTAAATACCCCTAGCTTATATGCTCCAAATTTCCTGCTACTAGATTCCTTAATTGCACGATTCCTTGTGTGATTTTACTGATAACTCAAAAGCGAGACTAATTTAAGCCATTTGATCCCGAAAATAACCCAACTAGCGATATTTTCTGGCATAAGCGAATAGATCCCCATATGAACCGGATTCGAGACATATTTTGTGGAAATCGTAATATTCCAGCAAATTTTACAGAAATGTTGGATCAAATTCAATAGACCTTTGCGAGCCGAGTAATATTTTGAACAATTTTTCGGCCATGGTTTTGCCAGAAATAACAAGTTTCGACGTTTCCGATTTCCACCATTGCGTAGACGAAATGAAACAATCTCGGGCTTTTTATCATACAATCTCTTACCGTTCTCCACCGTATCAGTTTATCGAGTAGAAGAAATACAAACTATTTTGTCATTGCCATCAAAAAAATAAAGAAATTCCAGACTGTGTTGCTCGGTCAAAACCAAACTACATCAGGTAGGATGTGTGACCCGGAAATTTTCAGATTGAAACCATTTGTATTTATCATTGGAGGAATGAAAAGATCCGAACTGCCCTTCACCGCATCATCCAGAGGTTCGATCTTAAATCAATCGCTATTAGATTTTGCATTCTATGATCCAACACTGTGTAACATTCTCCCGGCGCGGCGCAAAGATCATCCGCGTGCAACGCAATTTCTTTCTCGTACGGCGTCATAATCGAATTTAATTTCAGTTGGAAATTTAGACCTTCGATGTGGTTAGGCCCACTCTCTCCCACGTTTATTTATTTTGAATGACACCAAACCAAAAAAATCCTTTCAATAAGATACTAACTATATATCTAGTGCACCGACATAAAGGCATGTACATTCTCTAATTAATTTAATAATATGTTAATATATAGGAATATATTTTGTCAAGTTTAAATAATTAAATGTTTTGAATTTCATGTAAAAGGCTTGAAGGTTAATTGATAGAGTTAATGCTTTTGTTGTTTATTTTATTCAATGTTTTTATAGGATTAAATGAGTTTACAGGATATTGTTTATTTATGAAATGAGAGAAAGTGTTTAAGGATTTCCCATGGTATTATTTTTGGAAAAAAGATAATAGCAATACACTCTTATACATCATATAGGTTGAGCAAAGTTTCAAAAATAATAGCAATACACTCTTATGCATCATATAAGAGGAGGTTGAGCAAAGGTATTTACATCTAATGTAAATATGTTATTTTTTAATTTTACCTTTCTAGTGTAAATATGTTATCATTTAACTTATATATATAACATTCTCATAAACATAAAGGACATTGTAGGAATTATAAACATAAAGGACATTATAGGAGGTTGATTAAAGGTATATATATTCTATAATGTAATTAATTTGGTAATCATTTAAAGTTACAAGTTTGAATTGAGAGGGTGATTAGGGTATGTACATTTTTGTAAGCTAAGTAATCAAATTACTATATGAAACTGATCTCTTCTCCCATAAACAAGGAGGTTTCATATTTCAATATTTTGTATTTGGTTAGGTTGTGATTTTAAATTAGATTATTATTATTATTATTATTATTATTATTATTAGCAAATTTTATTTATACACTCTTGTATATATCATATAGCCATAAAAAACATCTTGCTAAGAGGATATGCAAAAGGCATATACATCTTGCAATTAATCTAATAATGTGTTAATGTATAGCAATACGTGTGTATAGATCACGTAGACATAAAAGACACCCCACTAAGAGATCGAGCAATGGTGTATACATCTAACAGCGCACTTAACCTAGCAATTTGTTAAACATCCCACTAAGAGGTCCAACAAAAACATACTTGAAATGCAATATGTTAAACATATCGATAAGAAGTCAAATAAGACATACCCAGAATGCACTTAATCTAACAATATGTCAGTGGTGTAACAATATGTTAGACATCTCACTAGGAGGTGAAGCAAAAGCATTTACATCTTATAATCAAGCAATATATACACCATATAATAATCTAGTAATATGTTAATACATTCTCCATATTTACATACATGCATATATATCACACAACCATAACAAGGGATGTGAGGTTGAACTTCCCCCTTAACCAATATAAAATATAAAAAAAAGAGACTAAATTTTATATTCATGAAAACAATTTTAAAATGCACATAATAAATGTATCTAACTTTTATTCACACAATTGCATTTAGGTTGAGTAGAAAGCATATATGTATTACAACCATCATGAAACTATCTTCATTACCATAAAATTTATGGCACATGAAAACTTTTAAACACTCACAAACCTATTAACCTATTCCCTAACCAAAATATAAAATACAAAGAAGAAAAAAGTTTTTATAATCATAAAAATAATTTTAAAATACACACAATAAAAATATATAACTTTTATTTACATACAACCAACAAAATCATATATAGAATTGATCCTATATGCATACATATCATATAATTAATTCAATATAGAGTTAATCCTATATATATACATACCATATAATTAATTCAATAATATATTAATTAAAAAATCAATTATTTTATATTATAATTAATTATTTTCATTTAATTCAAAAGAAATTTATAAAGACTACTATTATTAAGAATCTTAATAGACTTGTCTTCGAGGTGTCGGATAGTCAGTGACGGAGTGCGTTGTTAAGGTGCTCTGTGATATTAAAGTCACTGGTTCGAAACTTGCGAGGACAAAAAATCCAATCATGTTAAGGGTTGGTGTGGCTCAAGCCGGGTGCGATCCCCGAGTAATTTTGACGACTTAGATGCCCCTGAATCGCGGCTTCTTGACCACAGGTTAGTCCCACATACCACGGACAAACTAACAAACAAAAAAAAAAACGTTAATAGACTTTTCCTTGAATTTGAATTTACACTCCTACCTTATAATACCTCCAAAGCCTATGTCACCAACATAATCAAACATATATGCCAACCATACTACCTTTAAAAACAACTCGAGCGATAAAGTTATCTTCCATCAAAGCAAAAAAAATCACAAATAATAGATCATTTGTAAGGGTGCACTTTTGTGGTGATGTTTGAAAAATTTAAATTAAAGAGAGTGATCATGATAAATTCATTAGCATATTAAAGTTCATTTGTAAGGGTGCACTTTTGTGGTGATGTTTGAAAATTTTAAATTAAAGAGAGTGATCATGATAATTAGTATATTAAAGTTTTGAAAGTTAGTTTAATTAGTTTGTAATATTATTGTTGGGATGTTATCTATAATCCAATAAGTTGTGAAAGGTTTTGATTTGATTCTCATATAGTTAGACACACTAAATTCATGTTGCACACTTTACTTTAGGTATCATCTTCAAAATAGGGGTAAGTGCCCAAAAGTTTACTATCGATTTATTTCTAAGGAAAAAAAGATAATGAGGATTATGAAAGTTGGTATGGGCAAAGGGAATGAGTAACTCCACAGATGAATATTTCATTAACTCACATCATGCATATATACAAGAGGAGGTGATCTTTTGTTTTGTCTTATAAGAGGTCCAAATGACTCCTCCTATTCACCTACGTTTCTTCATATTTCTCCTAGCTTAATATTTACAAGAATATTTACCATGTACCTCAATCCCTAAGGATTAGGTATCTAACATTCTCCCCCATAATCCGAAGGAATGTTTGTGAGTCTAAGCATCATTCTCAACTTTTCAAAATTCTCTTCCAAGCACTTTGGTGAAGATGCTTGCAATTTGCTCATTTGTGGAACAATGTCTCAATTGAATAGTCTTGACCTCTACATGATATTGAATCAGAGGGTACTTTGTGTTGATGTGTTTGGTTCAATCATGGAATATGGTATTATTGGCCAACTTGATTGTAAAAGTATTGTCAACCAGAAGAAGAGTATAATTCACATGTTTATCTTGCAAATCTTGAAGTATTTTCTTGTGCCACACAATCTCCTTTGTTGCTTTTGTAGCTACCACATATTATGCCTTTGTTGTTGGAATATGTTGGAACTAACTATTTCCATAATCTCAAGGAGACAGTGGTTGACCCAAGACTCATGAAATAGTTTGAAGTTGACACTCCATTTTCTTTATCCCCAACAATTTCTGAATCAAAATATCCAATCAAGTTGAAGTCATCCACTTTAGAATACTTGAGTCCAAAATCTTGAGTTCCCTTCAAGTATTTTATAACTCTTTTTATAGCAGTCCAATTTCCTTCACAAGGTTTTTACACAAACCTAGAAAGAATCCCAACAACGAATGAAATATCTAGTTTGGTGGTGGTAAGGTAGATAATACTTCCCACAAGGTATCTATACTTGGTTTCATCCTCAAATTCATTCCCTTCTTTTGATGTGAGTTTCATATTATGTTCCATTGGAGTAGAGAGGGTTACACTCAACCATGCCAAACTTGTTCAACAATTCTCCAATATACTTTTTTTGGGAGATGAATATGCACTTTGGATTTTGAATCACTACAATTCCCAAGTAGTAATGAAGATGTCCCAAATCTGTCATCTCAACATCTTTATTCAACTCTTTCTTTGTGGATGCAATATAGCTTTCATTGTTCTGTGTTATCAACAGACCATCTACATACACTACAAGATATACCACAGTTTTGCCAACTTTCTTGACAAATAGAGTTTCATCGTCAAGATTAAAGTGCTTGAAATTCAATTTCAAAATATGCTCAGCTAGTTTTTCATACCAAACTCATGGTGTTTGTTTTAGGCCATATAAGGATTTGAATGAGTTTACATACTTTATGTTCTTATCCCTTCACAACAAAACCTTCTGGCTGAGACATGAAGACATTCTATTTCAAGTCTCCATTCAAGAAAGCGGTATTCACATCCATTTGATGAATTGTCCATCCATTATGTGTTGCCAAGTCAAATAAAGTATGAATGGTAGCCCATTTTGTTGTGGGGGCAAAAGTCTCCTCATAATCAATGCCTTCTTTTTCTGAAGATCATTTTTCCATGAGCCTTTCTTTGTGCTTGTCAAGTGAACCATCTTATTTGTACTTGTTCTTGAAGACCCACTTGCAGCCAATTTGTTTTCTTCCAAATGGAGGGTCCACCAACTTCCATGTCCCATTATTGATGAGAGTATCATATTCCTTCTGCATGGCTTCTTTCCAGTCATCATGAGAAGTGGTTTCTTCAAAGGAAGTTGGTTCAAAGTTAGTAGATAAATACAAATCACAATCATATGAAACATCCATATCATCTACATCACCTAAATATGAATTATCTTACATCACCTCCATCTTGTCTAGTAGAAATTTTGGTTCTTGTCTTTCTAACCTCATCAAGATGAACAATTTCAAGTGTCTTTATGAGCCACTTTGGTGGACCTTTCAGAGATGGTTCAAGTTGTTGAGTTGATCCACATGGTGTTAAATTCTCATCAAGGTTCATCCTTTCAGTCCTCTTAATCACATAATTCAAACGAACTTCATGCTCTGATGAAATGACGTGATTATAACTTCTTCATGAGGGGGAGATGGTGCTTCAAAAGGAGATTCCAAAGCTTGATCTAAGATGGGGATCCCCCCTTCAAGATGTGGAACCCCATCATCAAACTTGTGATGTTCCTTTACATGGGTGAATCTATCTAGATGATCAAGTTGTTGCTCAATAGTTTTTCATTCTTATAGGATTCAAGAAAAAATATATCTCTAGAAAGAATGAATTTCTTGTTTACCTCATTGTAAAGATGATATGCCTCAATGGTATTTGAGTACCCCAAGAAGATGCACTTCTAACACCTTGCATCAAGCTTGTTTCTTTTCTCCTTAGGAATTAATGCATAGTAGGTGGAACCAAAGACCCTGAGATGTCTCACCGAAGGAATGTGGTCTTACCACATTTCATAAGAAGTCTTATTTCCAAGAGCACGAGATGGACATTTGTTTTTCACATATACTACACATAGAGTTGCATCAACTCAAAACATCAATTTCACATTTTCAAAAAACATCATGGAATGAACCATATTTAAGATAATGACGTTCATTCTTTCAGCTACACCATTATGTTGAGGATTGTATGGAACCGTGATTTGATGTTGAATCCCATGTTTGTGAAGATAGTTCAAATTCATCAGATGTATATTCTCTTCCATTATCAATACAAAGAGAGCCAATACTAGACTAAGCTTCATTTTGGATACATACATGAAAATTTTTAAAAGTTTCAAAAGTCTGTGATTTATCTTTCAACAAGTACACCCAACACATCCTGGTGTAATCATCAATAAAAGTTATGATATACCTATTACCATTAGTAAATGGAATAGACAATGGGGCCACACAAATTAGAATGTATCAACTCTAATTTTCTATGAGCTCTTGAAGTAGAATCATGAAATGGTTGTTTGTTATGTTTTCCAAAGATACAAGCATCACATTGATTCAATTTCCTAGAAATAGTAGGCGAACGAGAAACACCATTATTTTGAAACAAACAAAGGTTGTCATAATTATTGTGTCCAAATTTAGCATGTCATAAGAGACTATATGCAAATGTACCTTCATCGTGGTGAGAGAGGTATGTAGAATGAGCAAATGTCTCTTTCAAATTCAACAGTCTTCCATCCTCCACTCATGTCATAATGACCATGTTGTCGAAAGCCTTCCTTATTTCAATTTTTCCATCAAAGATATGAATAGAGTGGCCTTGCTATCGAATGTGCACAAGAGACATGAAGTTTTGTCACAACTCAGGAAGATAGAGCACATCATGCATAAGAAAATCTGGGAGTCTAGGCAATTTAAGCATGACAATGTCAATTCCCAAAGGTTTGAGAGTTGATTTATCCACAAAATAGACTATACCATCTACATTGTCATTGAAATATTCAAAGAAGTTTCTCTGAAAGGTCATGTGGCATGTTCCACCCGTGTCAAGCATCCATGCATCTCTCCAAGAAGAAAATGAAGTGTTAAACAAATCTTCAGTTACTCAAATATTGCAATAGGAAACAATATAATGGGTAGATTTATGTGCTTTACCTTTGTCTTATTTTTTATCCTAGTTCTCTTTGATCTTCTCCCAAGAGATTCTGCATGTCTTTGCATCATGTCCATTCTTGTCACAATGGACAAAATGAATATTATATCTTTTTGTAGCATCATGAGGATGACCCTCTTTTGGAGACTCAGTCTTAGGCTTGTCTTTTCTACCAAGATGGAACAAAATATCAAGTCCTATGGTCACTTCAACGTCCACCACACCAACCAACTTATAAGGGTCAGCGTAGGATATTATGGGAAGTTGTTCCTCATCACTATCATAGTTTGGGTCATTGCAATCAACATACAAATCCTCATCGGTGTCAAGTAATCTTCCCCAAGGCCGTGGTCTAACTATTCTACGTTTTGGCCCTTTTCCGGAGATATTTTTTGTTTAATTTTGCTAGAAATCCAACGATAAATTGTTGGATCTGCAAATTTGAGTGATTAATTATGTATAATCTGAGTGCCTCAAGGGTTTTTTAGTACGTTGAATCCATCACTGCATTCAAAAATGCAATTTAAACAACAGAAAATCGTGATTTCGTGCAAATTTATATCGTCGGATTTCGACGAAAAAAACCAAAACATAAAACAGTTAGACAACACCCTCTCCAAGTACCTTTGCCACCACATCCACTCTTTTTGTTACAACCATTTTTATTGAGTGAAAACGCTGATCATGTTGCTTGCCCACAGTTCCTCTATCATGATTTTGTGCACCGAGTGCAACATGTTTCCTTTGAAGTTCAAGGCCACACCTTAGAGATTTGGGAAGTCTTGAAGAATGCATTGAATCCCTACCTAGGGATGTGGATCTCAAAAGCTCTCAATGTTCATCCATCAAGAACCCATCAATCGAAGACATTGCACAATCTTCTAGATATGCAACAAGGCTACAGGGTCAATCAGAACTACAACTCTATATATATACTTCATCATTCTTTTTGCAGAGAAAAACTGTTCGATCAGTGCAGGGTTATAATTTACCATAAAAACATTTACAAACAAACCAATCCATAGGCGGATGCCCCTCGAGGCTCACTGGAAAGATGGATTGCGGTGCGAGTCTAGGCTTGGACTACTCGTATATACCATTGTTAAACGACAAGCTTTGCATTCCCCCAAGCCCCATATTATGGAATTGAAGGACAAGATATCTCAATCTCGCAAGGAGATCTTGACCACAAAGGTTTTATGGGAAAATCCAGATCTTAAATGCTTGGGTAAGTATAAGCTTTTCGAGGACGACTTTGAAAAAAATCAACCATTTGAATTGTATGAAGATGGTTGTGATGTGAGCCATCTACAACATTACGTAAATAGACACAGATTATTCATTGTAATCAATATGAAGAGGATGAAGGTGAGGAAGATCAAAACCATCACAGTGATCAAGATTTTATTTAAAGATGTTTACGATTTTGTTTACACTCCAACCATTTACCAATATGTGACATTGTATCCATTATTAAATGAACAATTTTGTAAATATACACATTTTATTATATATATATATATATATATATATATGAGAAATTGTCTTCTTACCAAATAGAGCCATTACATTCAAGGAGGTGATAGAGGTACATGTTGACTCCACAAATTTCCAAAATTATCATTATTTTGTTGACCAAGGATTTGACCATTGTGAAGGAGGGTAATCATGAATCACTTTCACGTTCTTCAACCAAACACAACAAATTTCATTAGAAAATTCACAATCTAACCAAATTAATGTAAAAATTAGCCTTAATAATATATGTGTGGCTCCACATAATTTTCATATTATCATAAATACAAAAGTTAGAAATTATATGCCCATATTAACAATGCAACCAAGAATGTGAATATAACACAAATGATTGAGGGATGTAAGTACTAAGGTTTCAATTATTGCTCGAATTCTTACTAGTCAATCATGGTCATAATCATCTCGACCCTAAGTAGTCGGTGCCTCCTAAACTAAGGAATCGCAACCATCAACCTTCATCTTATGTTCTCACATACCAAATATTAACACGGCTAGGTTCACAAAGTGGTACTTGTCCTATCAAGGTGGATACCTCATCTAAGATTCAAATGGTATATCTCTAACTTTGGAGGTGGAAAAGTTAAATATTTGAGTGTGCCTAATCATGTGGCATCTCGTAGTGAGTTATGTGGAAGCCAACTATGATACTTGACCTTGTATCCATATATCCTTCCTTAAGTGACACTCTAGTCATTGTTCAAGGTTCATTTATCCAATCATAAATAAGTGTGTGCAAGTTTTTTAGATCCCTTGCCACATTCTCAACCTAATTGTGGCTTTGCATGGCACAACTAAACTCAATAGTTGAACAATTAATAAAAGACAAACTTTTTTTTCAAATACTTAAAGAAACATGCTTTAAGGGACTAAATAAAAAATATTGGACTTCCTTCAACTTAGATGCCAAGTTTGAGAAGTGATTATTCTTCTAAAATGATATAGGACTCGCACTTTCCCTAAAACTCATGCCATGCATGTGGGGTAAACCAAATTGAAAATGAAACCTTAAAGAATAGTTTAACACTTTGTTAAACTCACCAATGAAAAAATACCTTATTGACAAAAGTCAACAATTAAAAAAAAAATGCCAAAGTAAACAATATTTTTTCCCTCCACAAAGATATATAAAAACTTAATTCTTAAGAATTGCCATGCATGACCAAAAAAAAAAAAAAACTATATTCATCTCCTATTATGGCATTGAGTTAAATAATCAAGGCAATTTATTTGGAAGTACACAAATATCACACTCAATGGAACATTGGGATTTTGGAAGAGATGTGAGTATATGGGAAGAAGTTGCATCTTATTATACAAGGGACAAGCATGGCATTGTACCAATGCCAGTTTTGGTTAACTAGGACTTTGTGTTAGACTAAAGAAATTTAGAAAAAAAGGTATTATTAAGATTGCCACACGCTTTGAAAATTTTATCAAATCTAATCAACTATGTTGTGGGTTTAGAATTAGCATTACATCTCTTATTTAATTTGTCTTTGATCGTAATTGCCTCAATCTTCCATCTATAAATGGGGAATGTGAGAATCTTGTAATTCCATCAATTGTCTAAAAATGAGGATAGAACATAGATTTCCAATGACTAGTTGGTGATGAAAATATAAAAAATCCAAGTTGCAAGAGGCTAGATAATAACAAATATTTAAGATCTAATTATCTCTTGCACTATTCACACTAATAGTAAACTTTTGATCCTTAGACATATTTGGAGATGACTATGACATCAACATTATTAGTGGCAACAATAATACAATTCTCTTAATGTTGTTTCGAGCTTAACAAAACAATATAGCATTGTGGTTGATATAGGACAAGAATGATACATCTCAGTGATAAGTGGTGTCGACATATGTGATTGAGGGTTAAAAAAGTTTTGAGAAACGACGAATGGGAGAAATGAAATTTGTCATAGAATTCATTCATTATCTTGCTTCCTTATATGAAAAGCCTAGTGTCAATGACTTGGGGTGTTAGAGAATTTGAGTCTTATCAATTGTGTAATTGTGTAATTTCCTTGATTTTGAACTCTCGTAGATTATGTTAATATTAATGCTTCGAGTGCATAAGGAAATACTAAGGTTTGTCATAGGATGGAAATATATCAAACATGCAAAGGGGCTTTGTGAAGTGGGTATGGTAATCGTGTAATAAGTTTGGTATGTACATTATCACTTGAAATATATTTGAATTATTATATAGCAATGTTTAATAAATAAAAGTGTATTTAGGGTCAAAACATCTTAGAAGTACCATGGGGAAATGAGGAAACAAGAGGGGAATGAAAGGAAGAAAGCAACTTAACCATGTTAGCGATAGCTTGAGGAATCTTTGACATTTTCTTATCTTTGACAATTGTCTTTTTCTTAAGAGTTATTTTCCTTGCTTCGACATGCATGCAACCATCTTATGTGGGCATGCAGGAACATTCCAACAAAAGGTTATAATTATATTTGGGAACCATTCTTGGTTATTAGTCGACATTTTAGGCTATGTTCGACCATGCATGGCAATACTAAACAATAGAGAACCATCCTTAGGGAGAAGAAGAAGTTTTTTTTGTTCCATTCCTTCAACTGGCATGTTCATATGAGGTAATGCATGGTGAACCCGTGCTAATTATGAGAGAAACGACATGGTTGTGAGCCATGGATTTGAGGACAATGTTTTCCATGTTGCCAAATCAATGTTAGGACTCCCAACAAGATGAATTGCATCAGGACTCTTGTTGCATAGAGATACTCGACAAATTAGACTTCTCAATGCATTGTTTAATAGAGAAGGGAAGTGTTTATGTAAGGTTGTGTTGGAAGGAAGAGGCTCCTATAATGTTTGCGATCCGGTTAAGATGCTTGGAGTGCATATATGAAAACAAGAAATCCATGTGTGCTTCAGATTGGGTTGGGGTTGTATTTGAGTGCTCAATACGCCATATTCACCCTTGTTGCTTCATTGTTTGCCTTGGGGTTGGCACCTACATGAGATGGTGCATATCATTGGTAGGAAAAATGATCCTATGGAGCTATTTCCCCAAGTGGAATGATTAACATATAAGTAATTATGTCATTATTAGTTATATGATAATAATTAACAGATGTGGTTGTTGTTGTGTGTAAAGATTATGGATTTAAATTAGTAAATACCATTATGGTAGGATCATGTTCTAGATATACGTGGCGGGTTGTTGAAGAAATATTATGTACAAAATCTAAGGTTGTTGTAGCCATCAATTCATGCTAGAGAATGCACAATTCAACCAAATTAAGAGGCAACCATGCCAAGTGGATGGAATTGGATTTGTGAGTATCGGTGATTATGATAGAATGACAAAAGAACTGTAATTATCTTTATGTTGAATGTTTTTGTGTGTGTGATGTTATTCATTCCTATAACTAGTTGATAATATAAGGGTTATGCACCAGAATGATTAATTGTATAATTGGACAATATTCCTTGTGTAAATCATGCACGTGGTTAAGTATTTGTTGTAACAATTTGGGGAAATTATTGTTCATGTTATTTATCTATGTTACAATGTTGATTTATTTTTCCAAGAAAAAAACCAATATATTTGTTATTACAAAGAAATCAAAATATACATTGACAGATCAACTTCCAAGGATAATTGATTTTCTTTGTACTTGACCTTTCAAGTTCCAATCCTACTAAACCAAGTGAACTAACACCATATAAATTGATCCTTAGTTCTAAATTCACTCATCAAAATAATAATAATAAAAAAAAAAAAGACAATTCCAACATTGTCCATCTGACATAATAGGTAAAAAAGGCCATAGTCGCTACACAATGTTGAATTTATATTTGTGTTTGTACATGTATGTGAAAATCAATCATGGGGATGTTGAGGTTGAAATAGGCCCAGTGGTAAAATCCCAATTGGGATAAAAAATAATGTTTTAATGGAGTACCTCGATAGCCAAGGGAGGTAGGTCTAGGTACGCTACATAATGGCATTGGAGCTCAGTGTATAACACTTAATGGAATTCCACATTTGGGTGTTAAATCTTTGACAAAATGTTTGAGTAATTTTTTTTTCAATTGTGTCATGTTGGATGGGTGCAACGGAGAATTCATGCCTAAGGATACACAAGTTTCACTATTGAAACCTTTGGGCTTTTTATAGAATGAATTGGGGTTGGTTCATAAAATTAATTCAATGTTCAAATCTCACAGATTGTGCAAATTATTTTAACTTACTGATGAGATTTATGAATTAAATTTGATGGATGTGTAAGTTAGTCACTTTTTGAGAAGGTATGTGTATTGAAAATTCCACGAAGAATGGATGAATTGTGGAACTTCTATGAGGTTCGAGCCTCAATCCATGAGAAGAATGCAATATATATTTTTCTTATGGGAAATTTGGTCTTCACAATTCAATAGAGACAATCGTGAAATGTTTCAGTTGGTGATTGTGAGGTTGCACGTTCAATTTTGGGCAAGTGGAATTCAATAAATTTGGTAGAGGTAGTTGTATAAATGTGCCTATAGATAATTGTGTAGCCACATGATTAATTATTGGCAAGTAGAATTTGATAGGTTTTCTAGAGGAAGTTGGGAAATGTTCATGTAGCAACATATGAGGATTAAGTTTAAAATCTTATTGAGTGATATACTCTTGGTAAGGAAAGAGGCTCTATGGCCTTTTTAAATAGAATAATGCAATGAGAATGAATGCACTATGAAAATTACAACTCAAATCCCATTAAATGTGTAACATATAGATTTACAAACAAGTTTTACCTTCAAATATGGTGGGATTTATTGCCATTCATGGGTCAATGAACTAAATAAATGGACAAGGGAATGGTCAATTTGGGTAATTGGTGGAATTGGTCATATCGAGAGAAAATGTACCAAAGATGATTAAGCAAGTGCGTTGATGTTGTTGTCTTGCAACATCATTCTTGAAATGTTTCCTTGAACTTCTTTGAGAAGGTTGTTGGGGTTTGAAGGAGGAATATATAAAAATTTAGGTGGTTACGAATACCTCCTATTATCATTGAATCATTGTCTAGTTTTTCCCAAACTTCAGTCTAACTTAACCCCTATGGTTTTCCCTTTGCACTACATATAGATGGATTAATTGTCTCCTATGTAAAGGGTTGAGAGTTCATGTGCCCATGGAAAGAGTAGTCATGCAACTTATAGAAGATAGATTAGTATGCAAGAATTCAAAGAGAGGCATTTTATAATATGTACAAAGAGAACAAATCCAAAGCTAAGTCAAGCTTGGTGTGTAAGAAAAGTTGGGAAGCTTCAACAAGAGAGGGTAATTATCTCCACCCTTCGCCCCAAAAGATTTGGCTAATTGTTGGTGCAAGGCTAGAGAAAGGCATAAATTTGATGCAAAAGTCATGCAAGAATAAGATAAATATAATCACCCTCTACCTTGAGAAAATTTACTAAGTAAAAGGTGGAGGTGGAGCTCTGAATAAGTTGGATGAAGAGGTGAAAACCTCCACCTTCCATCCTTCACCCTAAGAATAAAATGACTAAGGCAAAGTAAGGAGGGTAAATGCATGCAAAGCTTTGGAGCATGAAAATGAACGTTTTCTTGTTCCCTCCACCCCAAAGGTATAGACTAAGGAAGAAAGGTAGGGAAATTTTTTGAACATGGAGTTGGGAGAAGTAAAGGGAGAGGTAATAATTTCTCCCTCCGACAAAGTAGGTGGATCCCACATCAAGGTAGGGTCAGGCAAGAGACATGTAAATGGGAGAACCTCCACCCTATGCCTTAACTTAATGGGAAAAGGGTCCACACCAATTACAAATTATTTTTATTTAGAGTGAAGGGAGTACCCAAGCATCACAATTGATCAATAGTTGCCACACGGTTAGAAGAAAAATAAATAGTAAAAGTAATTAAGAAAGATAGAAAGAAGAGAAAATAGTGAATATGTAGACAAAATAATATATACACAGTTTAAAAATAAAATAAAAAGAGAGTCTGGAATGAAAATATTGTTTTGGACATAACTTTTTATTTTACTTGAATCATCTTGTACTTGAACATTTATGTGGGGTAAAAGGAGTTTGCCCCCTCGAAGAGGCTTATTATTTGAAATTATCTTTTCTTAAAGGCGTTGAGTACTTATTCTGGGGTTTTTCTATGCTATATTGATATTTGGTTCTTAACATTTTCCTAGTCTAGACTTAAATATTTCATTAATATGGACAGTTGTCATAGTGGAAAATTTCCAGTTTTTCTCATTTGGGAAGTAGCTTTTTACACTCATTTCACTCCATAATCAATTAAGTGCAAAAAAATTGATAAGTAGTCATGTTCAAAGACATGCAAAATATGATTGGAGTGGCAGATCACACAACTAAAAGTTGTCGAGTGTTCACAATTAGAATTAATATTAGGGCCTGATATAAATGTCTTTCTAGTTATATCCCAATTTTATTCTATCATTGACAGAGGATGGTCTCCAACCTTGATTGCACCAACAAAAGTGCACAAATTGGGCAAGAATAGTGTAATAAACCTTGATAGATAAGAGAGAGAATAAACAATAAAAATTCAAAGATAAACCCTTAAACTCCAAAGATACCAAAACATTCACCATGAACAACACAAGAATATAGAAAGAAGAAACCTTAAGGTAGGGTAACACCATCAATTACTCATTATGGAAGGAATCACTCCACAAGCTATGCTTTCTACAAGACAATACAATCCAACACGCCTACAATACAATGATATTCATGTGTATGTATACTTTCTTGTGATTACTCATAAGGGCATATGCCAACTACCCTTTATTATTATATTATTTCATTTTAATTACATTGTGGGCCTATCCCATTATTCTAGCCACATTACATTCATTATCCCCTTGGTTACCTCCCTAGGTACCCCATATTTTCCTCTCTAGGTACATTACATTCCATCTCCCTTGGCATGTTTCATCCTTGAAACATGGGAAGAAGCCATACAATATTACCTATTGAGCAATGTAGTCAATTGGTACCATGCACGAGCATCAATCCATCCTAGTGAAACATGGACATGGGTCATAACTGTAGCTTTTTCTTGATCTTGATTATGGTTTCTCCTTAGGATCCATGTCTTTGCTATGCTACTCTGATATCTCCATGGATTGCTTTTAGTCCTCCACGTGCCTCCATATTGGTTGCCTCTTTGGTTCCATGTTGATTCATAGTAAGTTTGTTGATGCTCATGCCTTTGCCTTGATGTTGTTTCTTTGAGTGGTGCAGGTGGATATATACAACAATCTTAACAATTGGTTCTTCTTTCTTTGACTCTTCAACTTGTGGTTCATTTGAGACATTTAGATCCTTAGCTTCTTCTTCAGGTTTATGCCCTTCTTGGGGATTTTCTTCAAGTGCTTGTGTAGGTTCTTCTTATGATTCAACCTTGGACTCTTCATCTGTTGTGTCATTAGGTATTGCAATTGTGTTTCCCTTTAAGGAGTTCTACATGTGCCTCCTTGGGCCCTTCCTATTTAATTAGAGAAATATCTTATAATCTGATTTTCTTTTTCTTGTACCACAACTTTAAAAACTTATTTTGCACATTAATATTAATTGTACCAACTAAGCCCATTCAAGGATATCTCGAAACAACATCCATATCTATAGCATAAAATTATGAGTACAACACATATTTATCCATGGTAATCTTCAAATATTTAAAAATTTGAAGATTTTCACCCTCACTTTGTATGCTTTGAATATTCTTTGTGGGTACTTGCAATCTTTTATCCAAGTTAACATTGATGAAATTGTGCTTGCAACTAGGGTTAATAGAAGCAATGACCTTTTATTGTTGAATACATCCACAGGCATGTAATATGAAGTTGTCGTATCAAAATGAATCCCTAGTGCCCTCCTTATTGTTCTTCACAACATGAGACCACCTATCTAAAAATAAGTTTTCATATTCTTAATCTGAAAGTGCATTCATCTTGTCATGGTTAAGAAAATTCCAACATATGTCTGCATCATTTTTAGAATTAAGACGTATCAAAAAAATTTGTGTCTTTCCCCATAATGACTTCTTTCCTTTTATGTATTCTTCAATGGTAAGACCATCATCTTTTCTTGTAAACCACATATTTGAAAATAAAACTAGGATTTAAAAAAAAATCACTTACTTTTCAATGGAACTCATTTATGTAGTTAGGGTTTGAGGATGAAAATGTAAACTGATCATAACTTCTATTGTACTTCTTGGATTGGCTATTACAAACCCAACTATGAAATTCCACAACTTCTCTAGATCTATTAGCACTAGTTTGAATGGACTATTTGCACTCTATCAAAATATATCCAATTTGCAAAATTCGTAGTTGTCACTAGGAAAAACCCTAAAAAAGGGTGATTTTAAATAATAAAAAAATACCTCCACTTTTTGGACTCTGTTTTGGACTTTAAAAAAAAAAAATTGGGTATTGTTTCGAGAGGAAGTCAGATATGTATCTAGTTTCTTCAAATTTTACATAGAAAGTTTTAGAAATTAACCTGAATGTTGTCATCCTCTTTTTTTTTTGGTAAAACATCTACAAAAAGAAGAAGAAGAAAAAATATCCCATTTTGTGCCCAAAAATTTTCTCGCTTCATGCCCAAGGAAGAGCTCTGATACGACTTGTAATAAACCTTGATAGATAAAAGAAAGAATAAACCAAAAAAATTCAAAGATAAACCCTTAAACTCCAAAGATGTCAAAACGTTCACCATGAACAACACAATAATATAGAGAGAAGAACCCTTAAGGTAGGGTAACACCATCAATTAATTATTATGGAAGGAATCACTCCACAAGCCATGCTTTCCACAAGACAATACAATCCCACACATCTCCAATACAATGATACTCATGTGTATTTATACTTTCTCATGAGTATTCCTAGGGATCTATGCTAACTACCCATTATTACTATATTATTTCCTTTTAATTACATAGTGGGCCTATTCCATTATTATGACCACATTACATTCATTATCCCATTGGGCACCTCCCTAAGCACCCCATATTATCCTTCCTAGGTACATTACAAGTAGTGAACCTTTAGGGATTGTAACGTTTAGCTCCAAACTCATAATTGAACAAGAATACAGTCATTGCAAAAATAATTCATAGGAGAATAGATAGGAATATTAATTTTCTGAAAAATTACTTATGGCTATTCCAAGAAATTAGAAGAACAAATCCTTCGAGCTTGAGCCGATGAAAAAATGTCAATGTGCATGATCTCCAAAGTGCCCCAAACTTGGAAGAAGCTCCATGTGATGGAACTAAGACTATAAAGTGGCATGAATGAGTTGGGATGGTTGTGTTGAAGTTTCTCCTACTCAACACCCGACAATTAGCTCAAAACAAAATCACTTTATCTATTAAAAGCACACATGAGTAATCAACCAAATATGCTACGAAAGCATAAACAAGAAAAACCAAATCAAGCACATAAGAACACCAAAATTTTCGGGTAGATACCCCTAGAAAAACCTCGGAGAGAAAACCATGGTTGATAATGATTTTATTATGCTAAAATCAAGGCTCCCATAATAGGGATAATGGCCCACTAAGAGAAATACAATTGTAGACAAACCTGACAAAGTCTGACCTATTGTACGAACCAGAACTGCATGCTTTTCAAGGTGTATGCAACTTTGCTTCAACAAACCCGTGTATGTACACAATTGCCTCCACTGAAACCCGTGTACATGTACGAAAAACCTATATGGAAAACTTTGTATGACACGACACTTCCCTGTGGCTTCCTCTAACTGAAACCCACATGCATTGTCTTTGTTTTCTCTTCTCCTTGACCTGATTTCTAGATGAAAGTCCTTCTCCACCTATCCAAGATCTTGAATCATAGTCCTTAGTGATTCAAACTTCTCCAAAGTAAATCCTCTACTCTCAATAGTCTCAAGTATCAAGTGTCCTCCTCCTTCTCCTAGTGTTGCTTTTATAATCGTGAGTTACAATCTATTTCTAATCTCACTTGCATGCTAAGACTACATGCAAATTTCTTTTAGCACTTTCCTCAAATAGCTCAATTAACTAATTACATAATTAATTAACAAAAGAAATTTACTTTAATAATTCATTTAATTAAAGTAAATTCAAGAGTAGAAGGCTTTGGATGATTGCCACACGTCTAGACACATAGACCTATGCGGAAATACTTGTCTGATGCTACTACTAACATCAACAGATTGCATATCTTTCATAATGGAGCAATCATGGAAATACAACATCACTATTTGATAAGCAAAGATACTCAAGTTCATAGCATAATCACAATGCTTGTTCACAAGCAAGCTAAATGTCATTATAAAAATGGTTGAAATGTCTTGCATACTTGACAATGGAATATATGAGAAAAGAAAAGAGACCAAGGTTGTCAGTGCCCTACCAAAAATAATGCATGCAATGTGTTTAACTACAATCAATATGTGCAAATATGATTTGCAAAGAAAGAGTTGTGGATGCTTTAGGTTTCAAGAATAATACCTTAAAAGAAAATATTGTAACAATAAATGTTAGTAGAGGTATGGAAGATACCAATGAATGAGAGAGAGTTGTACTCCCATATAATAATAATAATGTATGCTCTTAATTCCTTGAGTTAAGGAAGGGTGTGAGATGCCATATGATGAATATTCAAGTTGATAGAAGATGGTGCACCACTTAGGAAATGACTACAATAGTAATTGAGTATTATTGGTATGACATCAAGATAAAGAGTGATAAATGCATTCCATACATACAAAAGGGAAAAAAATCAAAGAAAAACATAAGAGTTACAGTTGATAATACAACCTTGCTACTTTTGAAATTGAAGTAAAAAGAATGCATATGAAGCAAGAAGTGTACTTATGCTTGGTATGGGTTGAAAATCAAAATGGACTTCATGTTTCCTTGGGAATGAGTGTACCTAAGGTCTTATAAGGTAGAAAGTGTTGCCTTATAGAGTGTTGGAGCATTTCGATAAAAGGGTTATGCTTAGGTTGGGATTTCCCAAGGAAAGAAAAAGTAGGTGGCTACAATTATATGAATATGAATGCAACCCAATACAACAAAGAAAACTACAACATGCTAAGGAAATGGTGCAACAATAAATGTTGAACATGGCCAACAAGGTAGATGTGACAATAAGGGAGTTTATCACCTTAATTTCAATTTTTTTCTTTTTGAAAAATCATGTGTTCTTAAGAAAGTAGCAAGTGTAAATCTACACACAAGCACATACAATGAATTTATACTTGGGTGAGAAACCTACAAATGATCATTTGTTTGACTAGCAGTAGACCTAGGAATCAGTTCAACCATAAAACTAAGGAAACCCTCACCATGTCTATGAAATTAGAAGGAAGTTTACTTGACTTATTTATTGCTTTATTAATAATTGTGTATATTTTTGTGGGTTGAGAAATGGATTGTGTGTAAATGGTTGAGGCATAGGAATGTTGCTAAATGCAAAAAATAGTAGTTGCAACTATGGAATTATTTGAAAATGTCCATGGATTGCAAAGTGAATGAACATGAGTATGAATGATGTCATAAATTATGCGTGTTCTCATCAATTTGATGTAGTATGTTGTTGGTTATGTAACCAAGAATACATGAAGACAACGAAACACTTGTAAAGTGTATGATGGATAGATGTGGTATATTTCCATGAGACATGACTAGAACATGTAGTATGATAGGCGACAAACACCCAAATAACTTGAAAATAGAAAGAGAAGTAACTCCATGCCTTGAGAATTAGGTAGAAGAACAAAAGATAAGGCTCTTCGAGGGGGAAACCTCCTTTTACAATAGAAGAAATGTAAAAGATGAGATGAATCTAAAACTAGGTCTCCTTGATATATATAGGAGACAAAGGGTACAATTACAATTAAAGGGTCTAGCTGAAAACACTAATATAACAATAAAAATGTAAAAAACTCAATATCTAAGGCTTAACATGTGGCTTTGTCTAGGGCTTAACATGTCCCTTCCCTTAAAACAAATGTTGCTCTCAACACTTGATTATTTGTGAATGTTTTTGCATGAAGAACTCATCTTCCCATGCCACCTCTTCTATTGGTAGGTTCTTCCACTTGATGAGGTACTTAGTAATTGTTCAATTTCATAGTTGCTTAATCCTTGTTTCAAGGATTGTTTATGGTTGTAGTATGATTTTCCTTTCTTCGTTAATCTTTGGTAAAATATTTTACTGGAATCTTATCACCGATTACCTTCTTTAAGCAAGAAACATGGAAGACTAGATGTACATGTGAAGATGGAGGCAAATCCAATTTGTAATTCATATTTTCAATCCTCTACAACACCTTTAGTATTTGGGTGTTAATTTATTGTCCTTATTTTGTTGATTGAGGGACATATATTTGTATGGTTGTAGCCTCATAAATACCCAATCCCCCACTTCAAAGTCCCTTTTGTTTTAATGTTGATTTACTTGTGGTTTCATCCTATTTTGTGTTGTAACAAAGTTGTCCTTCAAAAGTTTGAGAACCTCTTGTTGGTGTTTTATGTGGTCCTCCACTGCTTGAACCTTCACTTTCCCTCCTAAGGGTGATGTGATAGATGGATGATGATATCCATAAAGTGTCATAAATGCGGACGTCTTTTATGAAGTATGGAAGGACGTGTTGTACCACCATTCTGCCAAGGGAAACCACTTGACCCGTTGTGTTTGTTTATCAGATGCAAAGCAATAAAGATACCCTTCTAGGCATTTATTCACAATATCAATTTTTCCATCGGATTGAAGATTGTAAGAGGAACTGTGAGAAAATTGAGTACCCAAACAAGAAAACAATCTAGTCCAAAAGTTTCTAGTGAAAATTGGATCTCTATCACTTACAATAATCTTGGGGATTCCATGTAGATTTTGAGTTGTTTCCATGAATGTTGTGGCTATTGTACTTACTTCAAAATGATGAGAAGGAGAGAAAAAATGGGCATAATTTGTGATTTGATCCACTACTACCATGATGTCATTATTTCCTCCAGGCTTGGGTAGACTTGTTGATAGGACAGAGATGAATAAATCCATGTATTAGAAATGTTTATTGATGTGAGACATACATAAATACATTGAGATATGATTCTTGACATTCATGTATGACTCTTCATATACCTACATTAATATTTACGACAATATTTACAATTATACCATAATCCCAAGGATTAGGTATCTAACATCCCCCCCCGATCCGAAGGGGTGTTCATAAGTCCAAGCGTCTTTTTGAACTTTTCAAACTTTTCTCTTCCAAGCACTTTGGTGAAGATGTCTACAATTTGCTCACGTGTGGAACAATGTATTAGTTGAATGGTCTCGATCTCTACATGATGTCAAATTAAATGGTACTTCACGTTGATGTACTTTGTTTGATCATGGAATCTAGGATTCTTAGCTAACTTGATTGTAGAAGTGTTGTCGATCACAAGTGGAGTAGCATTCACCCATTTCTCTTGCAAAGCCTCTAGTATCTTCATGAGCCACATGATCTCCTTCGTTGCCTCTACAACATTGACATACTTTGCCTCTGTAGTGGGATTTTTTGGAATGGATTGTTTGTGTGATCTCCAAGAGACAGTTGTTGATTCAAGACTCGTGAGATATCCTAAAGTAGACACTCCATTCTTCATATCCCTGTCAAAGTTTGAATCTGTATGTCCAACTAGTTTTAAGTCTTCCACCTTAGAGTATTTCAGACCAAAGTCTTTAGTTCCTTTAAAGTACTTTGAAACTCTCTTTGCGACACACAAATGTCCTTCATAAGGTTTTTGCGTGAACCTGGAAAGAATCCCAACTGCAAATGAAATATTTGGTCTTGTAGTAGTAAGGTAGATAAGAATCCCCACAAGCTGTCTATATTTAGTTGCATCCTCAAATTCATTCCCTTATTTTGATGTTAGCTTCAGATTTTGTTCCATTGGAGATGAATACATACTTTGGGTTATGAGTTACTTCAATACCCAAGTAGTAGTGAAGATGTCCAATGTCTATCATTTCAAAACCCTTCTTCAATGCTTTCTTTATGGATGTAATATATGCTTCATTGTTCCCTATTACCAAAATATCATCTACATACACCATGATATATGTAATAGTTTTTCCAAATTCCTAGACAAACAAAGTTGCATCATCAAGATTATAATGCTTGAAATTGTTCTTCAAAAGAAGTCCAGTTAGCTTTTCATACCATGTGGGAGGTGTTTTCTTTAGGCCATACAAAGACTTGATGAGCGCGCATACCTTATGTTATTGACCCTTCATAGAAAATCCTTCTGGTTGATACATGTAAACATTCTCTTTCAAGTCTCCATTCAAGAAGCTTGTCTTCACATCCATGTGATGAATATTCCACCTATTTTATGCAACAAAAGCCAACAATGCACGAATGGTAGCCCATTTTGTTGTGGGGGAAAAGTTTCCTCAGAGTCTATATGTAAGGCTTGGGGCATTCATCCCAAGCGCACACACCTACACTGTAGGCCAAGACGAACAATATCGGGAAGTCAAGACACTCGATCTGAATAAGGAGATGAAAGTATTCATTCATGGGGAAGTTGGGGTTCCTTGGGCGTGTGTCGTGCCAATGAACGACTTCATCCAAAGATAGATTACGACACAAGTTAATGTGTTGGCTTGACAAAGACGTGGGTAGAAGGTGGGTACTCCACCAAAAAAATCAACGGGCGCTCCACCGAAACAATGGGTTGGCTAGGAACATTGGTTGAAAGTTTTCGATGGACAAGGCACCCAACCCAACCCATTAAGACAAATTTGTATGGGGAGAGCTCGTTTATCTTGGGTGGTTGGTGCACCAAGGGGAGCTGACCAAGGTGACGTGTGATGAATGTTATCCACCGGTTGAAGGTCGACAAGTTGACAAGGGGTTGTGCGAACATGAGTTGGGAACCCAAGAAAAATGATGTGTCGGCTAGAAGAAGGAGGGCATGCTTAGGTGAGTCAACCAACTCACCTAACGGACATTCACACCTTAAACAAAGGTCAACCCAAGAGTTATGTGGACAAGTTGTGAAACGTTGGGTTGTTCCAAGGCAAAGGGACATGCCAGTTGGGAGAGTTGGGTGCCCATATATGCCAAGGGAGAGACAAAATGAAGGGGAGACCAAGGAAGCAATGAAGCAAGACAAGTGATCTACAATCGTCCAAGCTGTGGCGATTACAGGTTGCACATTTTGAGGCAAAGGAAACAATTATCTAAGGAATGAAGCACGAAGGAGAAGAGATCCTTTAGCTTTGTGTCTGCGGTAACGAAGAAGGTTGCAAGGCGAAAGAACGAAGTTTGTTGTGTTTCACACAGGTTATGGTGTAAACTTGAGTGAAATCTCCTTGTAATTGTATCTTCGGTGTGGCACGATTTGAAGACTCGACACACTTTTGTCTTTGTTACGAAAATTCTAGTATTAGGTCATTTTGGCTTCCCACTTGCATTTCATTGTTACTTTGTATGAGTCATTTCTTTACTTGTTGAATTTTTTGAGTAGAAGAAGCAAACATAAACCATTAAGTAATAAGAGAAACGAAGATTAAGGCATGGTCTGGACCAAATAAACCGGTGTGGCCCTGCTGCCAAGTTGAAAATTTGTGGTGCTGAAAATCATTGGGAATGTTGGATGATTTTGCCATCCAACTAAAGGTTCTCTAGTGGCCTGACATGTGGTATCAAAGCTTGTTGCATAGACATTTCAGTGGTTTTAGGGCACTTTTCCATTCGCATGGTTTGGTGAGTCATCCGTGACAGTGATGAAGAGAAGGGAATGAAGAATTTGCAGGTTCGTGGTAAAATCTAAAGTGAGACGTGTCTTGGTAAAATTTCGGTCATGGGCTATCAAGATAGAAGGCTAAGGTGACCTGGTTGAAGGAGTCAAACAAGGTTACTACAGGGTTGGAAAAGCTAAGGGGATACCTCAAAGGTAGTTAGTTTGTGAAACAAAGCTTGTATATTTCGATGAAGAGTTGGTAATGAAACTTGGGGGAAGTCTTGAATCCCATTCTTGGCACAGTTTGCACGAAACATGAAGATCCTTAGAAGTTCAAGAATGGTCAATTTTCATGCAAATGAAAATGACACTGAGAAATAGTGTAAGATGCCTAAGGTGAGGGACTAATTCATTTCCTTAGAGAAAATGATGGAACAACTAACAGATGCAATGTGTTCACATGGTGAGAAGTTCGAACGATTGGAGATTGAGATGGGAAAAATCATGCTTAGGTTTAACGAAATTGTCCAGGAGTGCCAAGACATAGCGAATATGTTCTCTAAAACAATGACCAATGACATTCAAGACAAACTTAAGGCAACAAAGGATGCACTAGATTTGGTCACCCAAAAAATGAAATATTAGGAGGATACCATCACATTGATTAAACGAGTTGCAACCAATGGGTCAAGCTCATCCTTTGTGCAAATGTGAATCAAGATGAAAGAGCCAGATCCATATGATGGGATTCACAATGCTAAGTTGTTGGGAAATTTATGTTTGGATATGGAGCAGTACTTGGAGCAAGTTAACACAATTCCATAAGAAGCCAATGTGAATGTCGTTGCTATGTTCTTGTTATGGACTGCGAAACTTTGGTGGAGAGATAGAGATGAATACTTGGCAGCTGGGAGGACAATCAAAAATATTGAAAACTTAGCAGAGATTAAGGCAGCCTTGAAGGCACAGTTTGGTTTGGGAAACCAAGCTTGGGTCGCTAGGAACCAGTTGTTGGCTCTCAAGCACACTGATAAGATCAATACCTATATCAAGGAGTTCACTAGCCCAATGTTGGATATCAAAGACATGTTGGATGAAGATAGGATTTTCCACTTCATGAATGACTTGCAAACTTGGGCACGGAATGAGATGCGACACAACAATGTGTAAACCCTTGCGATAAAGATCACTACAACTTACAAGTTGTTAGAATTCAAGGGCGAGTCCAAATCAATTCCAAACAACGATGATGACCAACGTGAGAAGAAAAGCGAGAAGACGAAGGATAAGGGAAAGATGAAGGAATCCAAAGGAAACAAAGATAATGCGAAGCAGGTAGATTCACAAAAGGAAAATAAGTTAGTTTCTTGTTGGATTTGTGTAAAGGAGCATTTTTTCCAAGAATTATTGGTTGAAGCAAGAACTTAATGCTTTGGAGAAAGAGGACAACCCATCCATGGGTGTGTTGTAGGTTTTGGGTGTTGTTGTGGAAGTAGAACCCATAGTTAGTCAAGACCCTAACGTGACAAGACTTAGCTATGTTTAGACAAGGATCAATGGGAAAACAACTTTGGCTATGGTGGACAATGGTGTTACTCACAATTTTATGATAGAAGACATTGCATGAAGTCTCAAATTGCAGTTTGAGCAGGCACAAACTTCTTTTAAGGCAGTAAACTTGGATGAACAGGAGATTGTTGACACAACCAAGAATGTTCCTATCAAGCTTAGGGAATGGACCGGAAGGGCGAGTTTCACCATTGTTCTGTTAGATGACTATGAAGTAGTTATGGGTCAAGAGTTCATGCAGATAGAGAAGGAAGTTCCCATTCCACATGTCGATTCTTTAGCTATCATGTGAGGACCAACTCCATGTCTGGTGACTATAGTGAAGGGGAACAAGGGGATGGATATTTCTTCCTTGTAGTTGGTTGGCAACCAATACTCTTGCTTAGACATCGGTGGATGAAGTGAAGAAGTGGATGAAACGAAAAACTCACACGATATAGAGGTGTTGGCAGACTTAGAATGGTGCGTCAACAAGATCGAAGATATCTTGGCTAATGTCATTCATGGAATGGAGAAGTTTGCTAACTTTTATGAAGCAAGTATTTCGAAAGAACCGGTGGAGACAGAGGAAACAAATAAGCTAGATCTTGATGAATGGAGAGTGGAATCATTCGCTGCACAAGTGTGTGATGGGGAAGAACAACTATCATGGTACAAACGTTCCAAGAAGGATGTTGGACTGATCCCAAAAATTCTTGGAGGTAGTGAATGGTGCTACGATCCAGAACTTGAGCACCTTGTGGAGGAAGATGAAGGCATAATCGATTCCAATGTCTCGTTGTTGATGAATTTGATAGAGAAATATGGTGATACTTCGAAGGCTTTGGTGAAGCAATACAAGGATGGAAGTGATGGATCGTTAGGCTGCCCTTTCCACTCTCACACTGAAAAAAGGAGCGTTGTCTTATTGTCACGAAGATGAAAATGAGTCGATTAGTTGGTTCCTCAGAGGCAAGCACCACAATGACCTAGGAGGATGTGATGGTTGAGCAGTTATGAAGAGAAACACGTGGTTTTGGTGTTGAAGTGAGTTCTTGTAGACTTGGTGTGATGATCAGAATAGCTACTCGATTAGCTAAGGCACAAGAGGATCCAATACACATTGACAACGGGAGAAACCAAAGTAAATACACAATAGTGAGACCTGAAGCAGAATCTAGGGTCATGAGGAGCGTGGCTGGTGATCGCAATAGACAGAGTGATGTTGGGGTTTTCAGGAAGGTAACGACTTGGAGTGGGGGAAGATGTAAGACTTGGGGCGTCCAACCCATGCACGCGCACCTCCACCGCAGACCAAGATGAACGATATCAGGTAGGTAGGACGCTCAGTTTGAATGAGGAGATGAAAGTCTTCATATATGGATAAGTTGGGGTTCCTTAGGCATGCGTCATGCTAAGGAATGAATTCACCCAAAGATAGCTTACGAAACAAGTGAAGGAGTTGGATTGACAGAGACATGGGTAGAAGTTGGGTGCTCCACCAAACAAAGTGATGGACACTCCACCAAAATGACGGGTTAGCTAGGAGCGTCGATTGAACGTTTTGGAAACAAGGTGCCTGACCTAACCCATGAAGACAAACTTATATGGGGCGAGCTTGGTAACCTTGGGTGCTCGACGCACTAAGGGGAGTTGACCAAGGTGACATGCGACGAACATTAGCCATCGGTTCCAAGTCGACGAGTTGATGAGTGGTTGTGTGGACATGAGTTGGGCGCCCAAGCAAAATGACGATTCATCTGGAAGAAGGAGGGCACACTTAGGTGAGTTGATCGACTCACCTAAGGGACGTGTGCACCTTAAACAAAGGTCAACGCAAGAGTTATGTGGACAAGTTTTGAAACGTTGGGTCACTCCAAGGCAAAGGGACCTGTCAGTTGGGAGAGTTGGGCGCTTATATATGCCAAGGAGGAGACAAAATGAAGGGGAAACTCAGGGAAGCAATGAAGCAAGACAAATTATCTACAATTGTCCAAGTCATGGTGATTATGTTAGAAATAGTAGGTTTGCTCATTTAACCATAGACAATATAGCAATATTGTCACCCAACCATAGGCGGAAGCCACCCCTGAGCACCTTAACCTTGATAGAGAAAAATTCTGGAAGAAAACCCTAGGCCTAATAGCCAATCAATGTAGTGTACCTCTCTCCAGAGCTAGCACACAAGGTAGAAATTAAAAACCATAACCAGTGGAAAGTCCAAGCCTAAAATGAGAATACAGGTTGCAGTAGTTGTAGTTGCAACTACTCTCTAGACTTGTGCACTTACTCAATTTCTACATTGCGCACACTTACATTTCTGCAGTTGCGAGCTGTGTGTGTCAAATGAACTCAGAGTCCTGTATTTATCTGCTTCTCCTTAGCTTTATGGGCCGACTTCTCATTCTGGAGGCTAAAAACTCAATATTAAATATTTCCTTTAGCCAACTTGTCTTCTAGGGTTATGTCTAATTCTTTAGGGTTTCTTCTTGCTTCCCGAAATATTCTATTCTTGTCAGGGTTACACGTGGAATTTAATACCTCCCGCAGCTACCATAATATCAACACTCCCTCCTAGCTAGGGAGGTATTGAAAGCAATGGTCTTGAGCATAAACATACCATTCAATCGGTAGCATCATCATAGCCATACATGCTATCTCATTATTATATCACGAGCACCATCATCATTAACCGTGGTGTACAAGGACTATTCTTCTAATCCAAACATACGTCCTAGAAGAATAAATGTCCTGGACTATTTTCCACCTAGAGAATGTATGTCCACTAGCACACTGACTATCCATCTAGCTGATAATCATTTTCAACACTATTGATAGTATACATGGCAATCAGAGCAATTTCATTCAATAGAACACAATTGTGTCTATCCATAGTAGTACACAACTACTATCCAGTGGTACACAAACACACCAAGTAACACACGACTACTTAATCAGTGACACATAGTCATAACCAGTGGAACACATCCACCACAATAGCATACATCTATTGTTTAGAGATATACAGTCTCCATAGCAAGCATATCACTGATATCAACCTACATAAAAACAATATCATGATATAAACTGAGTCATCTAGGCCATTCTTCCACTCACATATGTGAGATCTGGAAGAGCATATGCCCTCAGAAAGTAAAACATCATCCATGGGTTATCTTGACTATTCTTTTCAAGAACAGAAGAATAATTGTCCCTGATTTCTGAGCCTGGACCATTCACCTAACTAGGCCATTCTTCCGGCACTAATCATAGTGCAACCTGGAGAGAATGAGTCTACCCTAGGGAATGCTTGTCCTTGATTGTTGAACTTGGACCATTCACCTAACTGGGCCATTCCTCCAGCACTAATCATATTGCAACCTGGATAGAATGAGTCTGCTCTAGGGAATGACTATCCGGACCATTTCCTAATGGAAATGACTGTCCTGCACCAACCTCCAAAACAGATCGTTCTTCAAAACTGCTCACAATTGTGAACTTCAAAAGAATGATTGTCTGGCAAGGTAGACCATTCTACTTGACCACTACTCAGAGTGACTTCCAAGAAGACTAATTGTCCTAGACCATTCCCCCACACTGGCCACAAGGGGAATCGTTTTCTATGGTACATCAACAATCTATCGAACCATTTTCATTATGAAAATGACTATCTGATCTGGACCATTTTCCGAACTGGAAAATGCCTGTCCGTCAGAAATCTCAAATCACTTTCCAAACTAGAAAGGAAATACTCATCCTAGACCATTTTTCGAACTGAAAAATGACTATCCATAAATCAATAACACATTAGTGCTCCCTCCCAACCTAGGAGTAATCTCTTCCTTTTTCAATAAGGAAGTCGTCTCCACAAGCCCCAGCTTGCAAACTTTCCATCTTGGACGGAGGCTTTACTAAAATATCTGTTATCTTCTCATCTGTGGAGATATATTGGAGAACCACTTCTCTTTTCTGGATTTCATCATGGAGAATATAATGCTTGATCTCAATGTACTTCGGTCTATTATGGAACACCAGTTTTTTTTTTTTAAGGCTTCATATAGCTCTGATCATTACAATATATCATGGTCGAATTCAACACTTTTGTTTCCTGCTAGCTCATGGCGTCGTGGCAAGGCTCAAATTGAAACATATCCAAGTATCACTTCTTCTTTCATCATGAGATTTTTCCATGGATTAGCAATCCATCATCCCAAACTTTTGAGTAACTATTCTAATACACTATCTTTGTCATAGAAAGTTTTCACCACGCTTTTGTTGTATATGAGATACTCTGCATCAAGTTGTTTGAATCCATACAAAGTCTTCTTATGTCTGTATGCATGGGTCTCTTTCTGGTATAAGCTTCTTTCTCACTTGCTTTATTGGGAAGAACAATCTTTTACATGTAAATTCCAATCCATGGATACTACAAGAGGTATATCTGGAACAAGATGTTGTCATAGTCTTCTCCCTCCTTCTGGAAGAACCTCTGAATCTTGCAATAATTCCATTCATAAGTATTTTTCACACTGTTCTTTATCATAACTTCCATTTCTTATGCTCTATTTCTTCTTAGTGAGTTCAAACCAAGCTGGTAGTCTTTGTGATTTTCGGTATAATAACTGGTTGTTTTGGTTTTTTCTTTCTCTCTTGGAATCTTCATGTTCTTCCTCATGTTTCTCTTTAGCTCTTGGGTCCATGGAGTCTTCTATAGATTCCATGCCCTGAATATTTCAACTTCTTCCTTTCATCATGGGATCATGGATGTAGATGGACAACCAAGGATACTTTAAGGCTTCTTTTCGAAGAAGACTTCTTCTAAAGTCAAACTGAACACATGTTGCTTTTCATGACTGCTACTTTCAATGGGAACATGGATAGATACTTCATAATCCTCAATGGATCATATTATTTAGGATTAGCTCCCTCTTAATCCTTGCTTCATGCATGAATGCATGCTCTTCTTTTGGAATTTTGTAGTCACCTCCCTTCATCTAAGATAGTCCACACTTCCATTTGCATTCTTATTGCCTTTTGTAAGATGTCACAACTCTTTTTCTAATTTCCTCTGTTTTGACTTCTTCTAGGTCTCTTTAGGTTTGATTCTGAGTTCGGCTTATTTGGCAGTTGTTACTTATATAATAACTTCCACAAGAATTGTTATCGAAGATTTCCAACATACTTCATCTTTTTATGTGTATTGCTTGACTTGTAGTCATTGTAATATCAATTCTTATCCTTTTATTCTTCCATGGGTATTGTTTCCCTTGAACATATTTTCTTCTAACAAATAGATATACATGATATGTACAGGAACTATGTAAACATCGTATGTACAAGAGCTATGAAGAACATTGTTACCTTGTCTTAGAAGAAGAAGTTTGTTTTATCTTGCTTGGCCTTCTTTGAGGGTTCCCTTTCTTTGGCAACTGATGCTTCATGTGTTTCCTTCCTTTTCTTTAACTCAAGACAATGATTCTTGTAGTGACCATATTTTCGACAGTTGAAGCATTGTATTTTTGACATATATTTCTCTTGATTTGGTTTCTTACTTGAGTCAAACTTCTTCTTATTCATAAATTTCTTGAACTTTGTTGTGTAGGCTTGATCATCATCTTTCCCATGGAATTTCTCTTTTGCGCTAATTCTTGATTCTTCTTGTGCACAACAAGTCCAAATTTATTCAAATGTGGGATACTCCTTTCTTGTGTTCATGCTTGCGGCAAATGCATCCCATGTCTTGGGACGACCATTGAGTACTATATTTACTAGTTCCTTCTCTGAAATGATTTCTTCAATAGCTTGTATTTGATCTCTTAACTAAGATATTCTCACAAGGTATGATATGCTGTCATCATCATTCATTTTCATGTCACAAAGCTCATTCTTCAGACTCATTACTTGTTCAATGTTTCTGTCGGAGAAGAGGTTAGTTAGGGCATCGTACATCTTTTTAGATGATTCAAGATGACAGATGTAGGGTATCAAGTGGTCTTTTACAAAGTCCACTATGATACTCATGGCATTGATGTCATTGTCCTTGAACTTCTCCATAATTGCAACGTTCTTAGGTTCCTTCTCTTTTCCTTCTTCAAACTGTGGTTCCACGATCTTTCTTTTGACGATATCCAACACTATATTCTTGGCAAGGATGAGGTCAATCCTTGTCTTCCATGCTCTGAAGTTAGAAGCCCCTTCTAACTTTTTTTTTGACTTCATAGAGTAAGTCATGACTGCTTTGACTTGGTCAACCTTTGACTTTGACCAAAACTCAAACTTGACGTCTTAGCTTGTCAAGTGAGTCATTTGATTTGTACTTGTTCTTCTAGACTCAATTACAACCAATTGGTTTGGTTCCAAATGGAGGATACACCATCTTCCATGTCTCATTCTTGATGAAAGCATCATACTCCTTCTGCATGGCTTCTTTCCACTCATCATTATAAACAACTTCTTCAAAGGAAGTTGGTTCAATTTTAGTAGATAAATTCAATTTAGAATCAAATAAAACATCCATATCATTTACATCACCTGAATCCTAAATTATCTACATCACCTCCATCTTGTCTGGTTGAACTTTTGGTTCCTATATTTCTAACCTCACCAAGACAAACACTTTCAAGTGTCTTTATGAGCAACTTTGGTATGGTGGTTGCTCCATTGACTGGGATGGTGTTTCATTCCCATCAAGGTTTATCCTTTCAATCCTCTAAATCACTCTGATTCACATCGTATAATTTAACTCCCCGTTCTGATGAAGTGGTTGGATCTTCTTCATGAGGGGGAGATGGAACTTCAAAAAGAGATTCCAGAGATTGATCCAAGATAGAGATCTGCCCTTCAAGATTTGGAATCTCATCATCAAACCCATGATATAACTTTACATGGGTGAAACTATCCATATGATCAAGTTATTGCTCAACAGAGTTGTCATTCTTAGTGGATTCAAGAAAACCACATCTCTAGAAAGAATGAAATTTTGGTATTTTAGCACCCCAAGAAGATGCACTTTCAACTCCTTGCACCAAGCTTGTTTCTTTTCTCCTTAGGAATTAAGGCATAGCAGGTGAAACCAAAAACCCTGAGATGCCTCATCGAAGAAATGCAACCATAACACATTTCATAAGAAGTCTTGTTTCTAAGAACATGAAATGGACTCATGTTTCTCGCATATACTTCACATAGAATTGCATTATCCGAAAACATCAACTTCATATTCTTGAAAAATAACATTGAACATACCATATTCAAGAGTGTTGTGTTCATTCTTTCTACTATACCATTATGCTGATGATTGTATGGAACAATGGTTTGATACTTGATCCCACGTTGGCGAAGATAGATTTCAAATTCATTTGAAGTGTATTTTCCTCCATTATCAGTAAGAAGAGTGCCAATATGAGATTGAGCTTCATTTTCAATCCATAGATGAAAATTTTAAAAGTTTCAAATGCTTGAGATTTCTATTTCAAAAACTAAACCCGACACACCCTAATGTAGTCATCAATAAAAGTTGTGATATATCTATTACCTAAGGTAGATGGAACAGGTATGGGGCCACACAATCATAGTGTATCAACTCTAGTTTTCTACATGCTCTCGAAGTGGAATTATGAAAAGGATGCTTCTTGTATTTACCAAGGATACATGCCTCGCATTGCTTCAAGTTCCCTAGAATGGTGCACAAATCTAACATGCCACAAGAGACTAAAAGACAATGTACCTTCATCATGGTGAGGAAGGTATGCAGAATAGTGTGCTCGTGCAAATGTCCCTTTCAACTTCAATAATTTGTCATCTTCCCATCCTGTCATGATGAGCATGTTGCTCGAAGATCTCCTTATTTCAACTTTCTCATCCAACATGTGAATGGAACGACCTTGCTATAGAATGTGTAGAAGAGACAACAAGTTCCTTTGCAACTCGGGAAGATATAGACCATTATGCAAGAGAAAATCTGGGAATCTGGGCAATTTGAGCATAATGGTGTCAATTCTCATATGATTGAGACTAGATCCATATGCAAAACTTATTGTACCGTCTACATTGTGATACAATTCTTCAAAGAAGCCTCTCTGAAAAATCACGTGGCAAGTTGCACAAGTATCAAACAACCAAGCATCTCTCCAAAAAGCAAATGAAGCTTTGAATACATTTTCATTTATTGCAATATTGCAATGAGCAATAACAAATTGAGTAGGTTTAGGCGTTTTACTTTTATCTTCATTAATTGTTTTTCTTTGATATTCTTCCATGGGATCGTACATGTTTTTCTTCATGTTCGTTCTTCTCACAATGTACAGAGTGAAGATCAGATCTCTCATGGGTTGTGAGAGTAATATTCACTCTCAAGGGTCTCCCATGCATATCAATTCTATCGAGAGTAACAATGGCATGGTTAACTTCACTTTTATGAGTATGTAACGAATCCAAAGCCTCGTGACCGTCTAGTTTCTCTATCAGATACAACTATGGCATTCAAACCCTTTCCATATTCACTGAATAATTGCAGTAAGCTATTATCATTAGCCTGCCATAGCAAATTCCCAACAAACAACTTAGTCATCTGTATAGCACACCATTATCTATCTTTTCCTTCACCATGTCAATCTTGGCATTCTCGGGAAGCTTGAAAGTACGTGAGAAGCTTCCCTGTAGTCTTTCCAAAGAGGGATACATTTTGTTTTTATGCAATTCTTTCTTAGGCAGTTCACAGCTTATCTCCAATACTCGTTCTCCCTCCTCCACTTGAATAGTAATGTCCTTTGTCAGACCGGTAATGTCAACCTTGAGGATATGAGCCATTGGAGTGTCTTCCGGGTCGACCTGAATGCGGTATTCTCCATCACATTGACGTCAACACGTCCATCAAAACAGAGAAATCCCATGTGTCCGAAGGATACAAAGCATTCATCCTCTGACTTCCAAGAAACAGTGCCATGTAATGATCGACCTTCATTCTTAATGGATGAAAATTAATGAATGCCAACCATTTTGCAGGTAAGAATACACGTGAGGTTCAGGTAGACAGTGACAATGAGGCGCTAGACACAATAACCCTCGAATTTGAAGAATTCGTCAATTTTTTTTATTTTTTTATTTTTTTTTTGGGAATAAGGGGATGTAAATTTAGATAAATTCATTATTTTCTGTTGTTTAAATTGCATTTCTGAATGTATAAATGGATTTAGCATGACCCTCGAGACACTCAGATTATACAAACTTAACCACTCAAATCTACAGATCTAACCATTCATCACTGATTTCGAGTAAAATCAAACGAAAAAAATTGTCAAAAAACCTCCAAAATGTAGAACTTTTAAACTACTGTAATCCCAAAAAAACAAACCGATGCCCAACAAGTACGCTATGCTGTCACGGGTGCGCTCAAGACGCATTGAGGGTGAAAGGCATATTAATTGATCATTTTGTTTTTTTGGACCAAAAAGACATTGATCTCTTGATCGACTCGGACGACGCAAATTATCTCAAGCCCACAAAAAGAAAACCCAAGAATTAGATGGTCGACCTTGTTCGTGTTGATAACGTTGGGGATATAATGCAGAGGGCATACTGGGTGGTGCATGATGCAGACATTCCTTGTCATCGCATGACTTTCCAATGGTCTTGACAACAAGAGAGAACGCCAACAGTATTTAATACGAAATCTTCTCAGGCTTCTTACTCCGGATTTGCAATGCATGGACGGTGGAGATCTGTGCAGGAGAAACCCTACTTCCTTCTAACACTTTGTAGAGCCATTGAGTTTCAATAAAATTTACTCCAAAAATGACACTTTTGGTTCCTTATCGAGCATGCAAAAGCAGGATTCCCTGCACCCAAAACCTAGCGTAGCACCATGAACCTGTTGGCTCAGCTTCCGCCCAAGCAGATTCCTGCACCCAAAGCCTAGAGTAGCGCCATGAATCTGTTGGCTCAGCTTCCACCCGTGCTCAGATATATGTAAAGGCAATAAAAAACTCAGATCATGCAAATTGTACAGTGATAGAGTTAAAATTAAACTTCCTCCATGCAATACAGAATGATACCTAAAATGCAGAAAACACAATGACATTTGTTGTAGTGGACATGGATTAGGTTTAGGTTTTTGAGCGCTGGTTTGGTGCAACACTTCATTGTTTCAGCGAATCAATGATGGAGTTATCTTAAAAATAAATAAACTCTGCTATGATAACCTTGCTATGATACCATTATGAATAACTCCACCATAAAATGTTTATTGATGTGAACATAAATATTCATTGTTTCAGCGAATCAATGATGGAGTTATCTTAAAAAAAATAAACTTTGCTATGATATCATTATGAATAACTCCACCATAAAATAAAATGTTTATTAATGTGAACATAAATATATTAAAACTCATGGTTTGATTTTCCGAGAGATATTATAACTTTGATATTCACCTAAAACTCTTAGTTTCATTTTGAGAGAGATATTATAACTTTGATATTCACCTATGACTTTTAGTATTCATAAATTAATATTTACAATTAAATTATACTATGATCTTAAGGATTAGGTATCTAACACTTGAAATAAAATCCAAAAAATCTATTGAAATCTCTTCACAATGTTGACTTGGAATGGCTAATGGTTGTATATTGAAATCTCTTCACAATGTTGACTTGGAATGGCTAATGGTTGTAGGAGATCCGAAGTCTTGATTGTATCTCCCTTATTATGTTGGTAGATCACACATTCAACCACAAAATTTTGAACATTAGTTTAAGATCTTTTCCAAAATTATCTTTTTTGATCTAGTGGTAAGTTTTCAAGAACCTTGAATATCCTCATAAGTGTACAATTCCAAAAGGACCTTCTGTTTGAGTTGGGAAATCTTACATAAACACAGACGATCTTGATACAACAACAAATCTTTCTTCCACACAAATTATCAAATGCACTTGGGTCTCTTGTAGTTGTTGAATGATCTTGCATACCTTCTAATCTTACTTCAATTTTATCATTGTTTCTTCCACCCAATCGGATTGTGTAATGGAAATAGCACATAGTGAACCTTTTATGTCTCCTTCTTTCCTTAAAAGTGCATCTGCCACTATATTTTATTTTTCATTTATGTAGATAATTTCAAATTCATAACCTAGCATCTTTGTAACCCATTTTATTGTTTTTCTGAAGATAATCGTTGTTTTAAGAAGTACTTCAAACTATCATGATATGTTTTTACCATGAAGTGTATTTCTATTAGGTAAGGGCACCATTTCTTAACTGCATGTAATATGGCCACCATTTCATTTTTATAAATGGGTTTGAGTAAATTATTTCCTTTAAGCTAACCACTTTCAAAGGCAAGGGGTCTTCCTTCTTGCATTTAAACTGCACCAATGCCATGTCTTGAGGCATCACACTCACAATAAAGGTTTTTGTGAAGTCAGGCGTGGCCAATATAGGAATCATACACATAGCCTCCTTAAGTTTTTCAAAATCTTTGGTTGCTTCTTGAGTCCAAGAAAATGCCTCATTTTTTAATAACATTGTTAGAGGTGTTTTTATTTGACCATAATTCTTGACAAACTTAAGGCAATAGCCCTTCAATCCTAAGAATCCTCTAATATTCTTCAAGGTTTTGGAAATTGGCCATTCCATCATAGTTTTAATTTTGTTAGGGTCCACGTTGACACCTTCATGAGATACAATATGACCCAAATATTTCACTTCTTGAACCCCAAAGGAAGACTTGGAAGGCTTTGCATATAGTTGTTTCTCTTCTAATAGTTTTAAGACTATGTCAACATGTTGTACATGTTTTTCCAAAGATTTGTTGTAGGTTAGGATATCATAAAAAATACTAACTCAAATTTTTTGAAAAAGGGTTTGAAAATATAATTCATCAAGCTTTGAAATGTTAAAGGTGCATTAATAAGGCCAAATGAGATCACCAAAAACTCATAATGACCTTCATGTGTTTTAAAGGCTATTTTGGGGATGTCTTCTTACCTCATTATGATTTGATGATATCTAGAATGAAGATCCAATTTAGTAAAGAAAATTGCTCCTTGCAATTCATCGATGGCAAGAATATAAAACTTATCTTTAATGGTCATTTCGTTGAGTTGTCTATAATCTTGACACATGCCACGAACCTTCCTTTTTGTAACCATCGCCACTTGTCAAGAGAAATCACTTTGGCTAGGTTGAATGATACACTCAACCTCACTCTTTTGTGTATATGGTTGTAAGGCCTAATCTTAGGTGGTACACTTCCTGGTTGCAAAAGAATAACATGGTCACGATCTTGAGCAGGTGGAAGACCCTTAGGAATCTCTCCAAATACCATGGAATGGTTGTGGATAACTTTTTGGAGACCCATTGGAGCAAAGGGTCTAGGTGTTTGAACATATAGTGAGCACAATTGTGCAATTACACCATGGTGTCCCTTTTTGAGTAATTTTTTCATGTTGTTAGAGCTTATCACTTTAGAGGGTTTCCCTTGGGTACCTCTGAGTTCAATTTCCTTGACTTCTGAGGAAAATCTCATGAAAAGTTCTTGAAACTTAAGAGCCATTATTCCCAATGATTGTAACCATTGGACCCAAAAAACAACATCAACACCACCCATTTGGATTACAATAATGAGACTATCCAATAAATAGTCCCCCATAGTGAGCTTAATACTATGGCATTTCCCTGAACAATTTACAATACCTCCATCTACAATCATTATTTGAGAATTTGGTATTGGAGATATAAGCAATTGAGAAGTTCAGTGAATTTGAAATTAATGAAGTTATTGTTGATATTATGGTAGTTGCAGAAGGTATTAACCTCTACGTGTAACCTTTGACGAGACTAGAATATTCCGGGAAGCAAGAGAAATCCTAAACAAATGTGTAGAAACCCTAGAAGACATGTCAACTCAATAAAAGAATTAATATTAAAGTCTTAACCTCTAAAAGAAGAAGTTGGCCTGGACAAATGACAAAGAGCACTATAAATAAGAGGGTGTTAGAGCTCATTTGTCATTCACACTCTCACATCTCACATAGACTAGTGGTGCGCAAGTTTTGGAGAGGGAGTGCAGCTGCAACTACTGCAATTGGGATTTTGGATTTTGGTTATGGTTGGACTTTCTACTTGGTTATGGTTTGGATTCTTTTCTTGGTATGCTAGCCTTGGAGAGAGATACACTATCTTGGTTGGCTATTGGTTTTAAGGTTTTATTCCAGAATTATTCTTCCTGTCAAGGTTAAAGGTGCTCGGGGGTGGCTTTGTGCCTATGGTTTAGTGACAATATTGCTATATTGTCTATGGAAAAACAAGCACATCTCTTTTATTCTAACAGGTTATCGGCCCACACTATCTTCAGGCATTCTAACCACTGGAATATAGATTGGGAAGTTATTTTTTAAGCTTGTTGCGGCACTAGTTACAACTGCAGCTAGGTTTCCTGATTATGCAGCTGCAACAAACCCTAACCCATGTGTTCGGGCATTTTTGATGAAGTGTTTGAAATAATTCCTTGACATCCTCGTGTGCCCTATCCTAGCGCACCTATTGGTACCCTCGACTAGCAAAAATGTCAGGTTTGAAATTTTGGTCAAAGTGAAAGTCAAAGGTTGACTTATGGTCAAATTGATTTTGTGGTCAAAGTTGAAATTAAAGAGTTTTCTAGCTTGTTCTAATCGTTGAATCTTCTGATTGAGTTTCTAATCTCTTCTTTTCAAGATGGTATCTAGTTTCAGATTGGAAGACAAATTGAACAATACTACAAGGTTTCAAAGGTATGCACTTGTATATGTTATATCATCTAGAAAAACATGAGTGTGTTTGCAGGGAAAGTACTAGAGATCCTGTCCAAGTTGTAATCTTGGATTCAGTGTATTCAGAAGAACAAGCGCACCCTACATAGCAAGTGAGGCTTCAAGTTCTAGGTTTGATTAAATTGTTAAAATTTATATATATCAAGGGTGATAGTTGCTATATTACAAATTGTGAAAGCAATCTTTGAAAGATTATATTATTGCTAGGTGCAATGAATACTTGATTGCATATGAATATTATTGATATAGTTTCTCATTGTACTTGTTCGCAACATAAACTAACATCTCCTCTAGATAGATATTGCTTGTTTTCTCTGGTTGTTCTTGTTCTGGGAAGGTACCCTTGTGATGAACAATCCTTGCGGAAGTTGTCATAGAAGAAGTTTATAATGATGAAACAAATGCTAGATGGGAAGCAATCAGAATAGATAGAAACAAACTTAAAGAGACTCAAAGAAGTTAGACTCGAAGGAAGTCGTGAATCAAAAGGAAACCAGAATAGGCTTGTGACACTTTGCAGAAAGCAAAGAGAGATGCAGCAGATGGAAGCATGGACTCTCTCAGATGGAGGGAGATGATCACAGAATTCCAAAAGAAGAGCATGCATATTGCTCACTCATGCATGAAGTTGGGATTAGGAGGGAGATAAACCCCAACGATATGATCCATTGAAGAATCTGTAATACCATGAAGTATATGTCCATGTTCTTCATTGGAAGTAGCAGCCAAGATAAACAACACATGTTCATCTTGAATCTAGAAGAATTCTTCTTCGAAAAGAAGCCTTGAATATCCTTGGTTGTCCATCTACATTTATGTTCCTATGGTTGAAGGAAAAAGTTGGAGCCTTCAGGAAAGAAGGGCATGTAATCTATAGAAGATTCCATTGACTCCAACATTGAAGAGAAACATGAGGAAGAACATGAAGATTCCAAGAAAGTAAGAAAAAGTCAGAAAAACCAATTGAACCAGTTTGAACCCACTAGAAGCAGTCAAGTAGAAGGAATGGAAGGAAGCTGTGATGAAGAAAAATGTATGTGAGAAATTGTGAAAATGACTTAAGAATTGATAGATACAAGGTGAGACTCAGGGCTAGAGGGTCCTCCCAGAAGGAGGGGAAAGACTATGATGACAACATGTTGCAGTAACCAGGCATACCTCTACCTGAGCCATTATATCTCCTGCAGTATCCATGGGTTGGAGTTTACTTCAGATAAATGTAAAGATTGTTCTTCTCAAATAGAGTAATTGAAGAAGAAGCATATGTAGAGCAACCTCAAGATTTTGAGGTATACCAGAAAGAGACCCTTGTATGCAGATGGAAGAAGACCTTGTATGGATTCAAGCAAACTTGGTGCGGAACCTCTCATGTACAACATAATCATGGTGAAAACTTCCTATGACAGAGGAAGTATATTGAAATGGTTCTTCAGAAGTCTAGGATGAGGGATTGAAAATCCATGGAAAAATCCCATGATGACAAATCTGAAGAAGTTGAGAGACTCTCATCTAGTAGACCCGTCTCTGTATCGACAATTGATTGGCTCGTTAATGTATTTGGAGAATTCTCAGCCGGATATTTGCTTTGTGGGACATTTGAGTTAAGATATATAGTTGAATGGATTTATCAATTTAGATTGGGAAGGGAGTGAAAATGATAGAAGAAGTGCTACTTGGATATGTTTCAGTTTGAGCTTTGCCATGATGTCATGGGATAGAAGGAAACATAAGTCTGTTGCACTAAGCACTGTAGAAGCAGAATATATTGCAGCATGTGATGTTTGTACGGAAGCAGAGTGGCTCTATAATATTTTATGTACTGTTTGATCAGGTGTTGGATTCGACCATGATATATTGTGATAACCAGAGCTGTGGAAGATTTCAGAGAACCCGATGTTCCATGACAGGTCAAAGCACATTGTGATCAAGTATTATTCTCTTTGTGATAGATTCCAGAGGGGAGAAGTGGTTCTCCAGTATATCTTCAAATATGAGCAGATAACAGATATTTTGGTAAAGCCTATGTCCAAAATGAAAATTTTGTGTACTTAAGGGACAAGTTGGTACTTGTGGAGATGACTTCCTTATTGGAAAAGGAAGAGATTAATCCTAGGTTGGGAGGGAGCACTAATATGCTATTGATTTATGGGAAGTCATTTTCCAGTTCAAAAAATGGTCCAGGTTGGGCAATCACCTTCCATTCCAGAAAGTGGCCCAAGATTTATGACGGACGAGCATTTTCTAGTTCGGGAACTGGAAAATGGTCCAAATCAAACAATCATTTTCATAATAAAAATGGTCTGATAGATTGTTGATGTACCATAGACAATGATTCCCCTTGTGTCTAGTGTGGGGGAATGGTCTAGGACAATCATTCTTATTGGAAGTCACTCTGAGTAGTGGTGAAGAATGGTCTGCCTCTCTGAGTAGTCATTCTTTCGAAGTTCACAATTGTGAGTAGTTCAGAAGAATGGTTTGCTATAGGAGGTTGGTGCAAGACAATCATTTCCATTAGGAAATTGTTCGGACAGTCATTCACCAGGGCAAACTCATTCTCTCCAGGTTGCACTGTGATTAGTGCCGGAAGAATGGACCAGTCAGGTGAATGGTCCAAATTCAACAATTAGGGACAAACATTCCCTAGGGTAGACTCATTATCTCCAGGTTGCATTATGATTAGTGTCAGAGGAATGGCCCAGTTAGGTGAATGGTCCAGGCTAAGAAATCAGGGACAATTATTCTTCTATGCTTGGGAATAATAGTTCAGATAGCCCATGGCTGATGTTTTACATTTTGAGGGCAGATTCTCTTCCATATCTCACAGATGTGAGTGGAAGAATGGCCCAGATAACTCAGTTTGTATCATGATATTGTTGATATCAAATGATATGAATGTTGTGGAGAATGTATGTTTCTCGACATATATATGTATGCCATTGCGGTGGATGTGATCCACTGGTAGTGACTGTGTGTCACTGTTTAGTAGTTGTATGCTACTAGGAGTGTTTGTGTACCACTGGATATTAGTTGTATACTACTATGGATAGACACAGTTGTGTTTTATTGGATGTCATTATAGCAACAATATGCTACTATCTGATTGCCATGGAGACTACCACTAGTGTTGATTGAAAACTATATGGATAATCAATGTGCTGGTAGGAAGACATTCTCCGTGTGGAGAATGGTCCAGGTTGACAGATTGTTGACGTATCATGGACTGGTATTTTCCTAAGGCACAAGTTGTGGCCTGATTAGGAAAATTGTTCAGGACCGATATTCTCCCGAGGCACAATTATTGGCACGATCAGGTTGAATAGTCCGCCCCCTAAGGACATGACGTTCTGATTAGGGTGGTTGATATGGGACCGATATTTTCTAAGGCATATGGGTAGAAATGGATCTCGATGGTACATATGACCAGATTAGAAAATAGTTGGAGACTGACATTACTATAGGAATGATCTTTGTAGCCCGTGGCGTGGCTTTCAACCTCTGTTGGGACAATCATTCTTCTAGGATGTATGTCCGGATTAGAAGAATGGTCCTTGTATCACTCTGTGGAGTGAGTGACTTATTCAACATCATGCCTGATTACTTAGGTGGAGTATGGCTTCAAAAGTGATGCAGTTGATACTATCATATGATACTCATATTAGTGATGTTTCTCATGAGTTGATCTACGTGATCATGAGATAGTATGTGTGGTTATGATGATGTTATCGATTGAATGGTTTGTTTGTGCTCACGACCATTTTCTTTAATACCTCCCTAGCTAGGAGGGAGTGTTTATATTATGGTAGCTGCGAGAGGTATTAACCTCTATGTGTAGCCTTTGGCAAGGCTAGAATCTTTTTGGAAGCAAGAGAAACCCTAAACATATGTGTAGAAACCCTAGAACACATGTCGGCTCAATAAAATAATTAATATCTAAGTGTTAACCTCTAAAAGAAGAAGTCGGCCCGGACATATGACAAAGAGCACAATAAATAAGAGGACGCTAGAGCTCATTTTTCATTCACACTCTTACAACTCACACAGACTAGTGGTGCGCAAGTTTTCGAGAGGGAGTGCAGCTCCAACTACTACAACTAGGATTTTGGCTTTTGGTTATGGTTGGAATTTCTACTTGGTTATGGTCTGGATTCTTTTCTTGGTACACTAGCCTTAGAGAGAGATATGTTATCATGGTTGGCTATTGGTTTTAAGGTTTGCTTCCAAAATTATTATGTCTGTCAAGGTTAAAGGTGCTCGGCGGTGGATTCATGCCTATGGTTGGGTGACAATATTGCTATATTGTCTATGGAAAAATGATCACATCTATTTTATTATAATAGTTATGGATACTACCAAAATCAATCAACACAGTTAATTTTTTTCTTTATGATATATCCTTCTATCTTGAGGGTTTGCAGAGTACTAATGCTAGCCAATGCACGACAAGATATGGTTGGAGTAGTCTCTTCTAGTTCTAGATCTTGTGATGGTTCAAATTATTGATCTCCTTCCTCTTCATAGTCTATGTAGAATAATTTCTTCTCACCTCATTTAGGCTCGCTATTGTACCTTCTCTCATTATTGAAACATAGTCCCTTTTCTCTTCTTTCATCTATTTTTTTAGGTATAAACCTTGTAGGATGAGTGAGGTTAGGAGAGGGAACATGGTGCTCTCTATAGTTGCTAGTGGTCACTCTTCTAGTAGCCATATTTTTACTTTCATATTTCCTCGCCATACTGAAAACATGCTCTAAGGATTTAGATTCGAAGAGATGCACCTCATGTTGAATGCTCTCATTTAAATTGCCCATAAAGAGATCTAACAAATTATCCTTTGGAATGTTCTTTACCTCGAGACTTAGTTTTTGGAATTGCTTGATGTTCTCTGTAACTGGACCTCGTTGGAGATTTATCAATTGACTAAATAATGTATTGCTCTTAATATCCCAATAAAGTGCTATCAATTCATCCGTAAAAATGGACCAAGAGACAATAGATTCATTGGTACCAAACAAATTGATCGGGTTCTAATACAAGGATGCAAGAGTTACCTTTTGTAAGGTTGGCACTTGGTATAGATCAAAGAATTGCTCCATCTAGAATATCCTTGTTATAGGATATTTACCATCAAATTTCCTCATATCAATATTTATAATTAAGTAGTTTTGCGGTGCCAAGTTGAACCCCCGATGGTGTGGATCTTGGAGTGATGAATAATCATGATTATGGGACTCAATTTTTATGTTCTCCACATTTTCATGATTTCTTTGCATCTTGATATCTCCTTTAAAAAACAACTCATCTAGGGTATGTAAGATCATGGATGACATGTAATTTTGTACTTGTTCCATCATTTCATTCAAATCATCCTTTTTTGTTGATCTATTCCTCAATCCATTGAATTGGTTCTCCAATTTGGATAGCTTGTTTTCTATCTCTTCACTTTCTTGTTGAGTCATGGTTGAGCTCTCTTGAGGTTTAATTGGTGTATAAATTTTTGGAACACCCTTTTCCATGTGGGATAACAATAATAATCTATACTTCTTCTATATTTTAACTTTACCACACTTTTAAATCTCCTAAAATAAATCTCCCAATCAAATTTATATCAATTGTAATTTGTGTACCTTCAAACCCTTGATTTGGATATCGTTTTGAGGCTGACCTTGCACTTGATATAAACGTGAAATTTATGTACCTATGGTTTTAAAACTATGGTATCCTGGTATGTCTTCTCTACAATTCCACAAGTATGATTAAATTTTGATGTGCCAAGGGAAAGTTGTGGTAATTTCTCCAAAACTTGTTGATTTTTTTCCCTTTCAAAATAGTGAACTTGTATGGACTGCCATATGCTGAATTTTTTGTATCAACTTTTGAAGTTTTAACTGGAAATACTATGGTTTGTACCCTATGCAACCAAACTAGTGGAACTCGATTTGGATATTTACAAAAGGAGATATGATTGTTTTACCCAAAACACTTGTTTGAGACTAGTTTTAGGGCTAGTAAAAAACCCTAATTTCCACATCTTGTAACTTGAAAATTATAGTGAATTAAAATTTGAAATTTTTATCATAAGTTATTCAATATGTCCCTTTAGACTTCTAAAAATGTCACAGTTTGAAACTTCACCAAAAGAAATCTATTGCTAAAATTACAAGATGATTCGTTTGAAATTAATTTCAACACTAGTCAAAAACCCTAACTTCCACATGATATATCTAAGAAATTATAGTGAAACAAAACTTAAATTTTTTACCGCAATTAATATGTTATGTCTCATCAGGATCCTGAAAATTTCACAATCTGAAACTTCACTAAAAAAAAACTTGTAGTGAAAACTCCAAGATGACTTTTTTGAGACTAATTTCAAGACTAGTAAAAACTCTAACTTCCATAGGATATATCACAGAAAGTATAGTGAATCAAACTACAAAATTTTAATCATAAGTACTTAGCTATGTCTCCTAGAGTCTGGAACTTTACCAAAAAATAATTGTAGCGAAAATTCCAAGATGACTCGTTTGAAGAAGAAATACCCTAGGATTGTATGCTTTGAAACCAAATGTTAGGCAACAAACACCCAAATAGCCTGAAAATAGAAATAGAAGTAAATCCACGCCTTGAGAATTAGATAGAAGAACGAAAGATAAGCATATTCAAGGGGGGAACCTCGTTTTACATTAGAAAAAATGCACAAGATGAGATGATTCTAAAAAAATGTCTCCTTAGTATATATAGGAGACAAATGGTACAATTACAATTAAAGGGTCTAGTCGACAACACTAATATAACAATACAAAAGTACTGATTCAATATCTATGGATTTATATAGCGCTTAAAATGGGGCTTTTTCTAGGGCTTAAAATAATACCAAAGATTTGGTTGGCATCCAAATAGGGATGGTGAAGGATGTCAATCTTGCATATGTGAAAGAGTATGTGTGTGGCACAACCATGTGTGAAATAATGTTGTTAATGGCCTTGTGAGAGTCTGTAATTGTTGCACCACTATCCAAATGTATCACCGCTTATATCAATGTCATGGACTACAACATTTATGCCTGCACTAAAGAGCAATAGAAGGCAAAGAAGAATATTGAAGGATTGTCAAAGAAAGAAAGGAAAGGTCTTCCTTTGTGTTGTGTTTGGCTAAAGGGGATGGTGTCTAGATAGTTGATTAAGTGATGGGAAGGTGTCTGGAATGCATACCCAACATTGGCTAAAGCTTGCAACTTCTCATGATAGATTGCATGACTCAATAATATAGTGTTCTTGAATGAATGCAAGTGAGCATTAAATGAACCATGTGATTATGAAAATCTATGGTTATGCACATATGAATATTAGCAAACATGACGAGTAATTGTGGAAAGAATTGCACATATGTTGAATGAATCTATGTGTGGATATTACAAATATGACAAATGATATGTCATTATAGAAAAATAGTAACAATTAAATGATTGAATGATGGGTGTTCATAATTCTAGGATCATTTTATATGTTGTTAGCAATATGGCAATGAATAGATTGTATATGCATAACATGTGTGCTGGTGTATGCATAAAATGTGTTTTGGTTACATAATAGTTTGTCAAGAAGGAAAAGATAGCATACAAATTTGTCTTGAACATGGAAAATGATAGTAAGTCAATAATGAAGACTAGGACTATGCATACAAGCTTAAAAGCTAAATATTATGAGATATTTCTTATATTACTGACTTTGAGTATTGCATTTTAACATATTGAAATTCTAATTAAAAGATTAAAAAGGAAATATCCCATGATAGTTGTATGTCTATCACACAAGTGAAATGAAGGATTTATCTAGTGAGGACAAATGATTGTTGTTATAAGCTTCAAAGTGTGAGGAGGATGATAATGTGATGACATTGGAACCATGTGATATGCATTGAGTCCCTTTAGCTAATGATTGTTTTGAGGCTACCAGTGGTCCAACGCATTGGCAATAAAGCTCTAGAAGTTTATGCTCTTATTGCATGTAAAATCCTTGGTAAATGATGGATCGCATGAGGAATTTTTTTGTAGAGAAGGGGATTCCTGAGCTTGTAAGGGTGAGTAGCTACAAGGAAGAGAGGACTTGAATGAATATGTTGTGTGAGATTCATGACATATACTATCTTGGATCAAGATGCAATATATTTTGGATGTGTTAGAGGAGACAACATGTTAAATCTTGCTCATGGGAACCATGTAAAGCGAGCATATATTTATATAGATAGGTATTGAACTGAAATTGCACAATATATCTTGTACTATGAATATATTTGCTTTAATTATGAATTGAAAATTTCTATGGATGAAATAATTGATTCCTAAAAAATTAAATGGCTATGATAAATACATATTCTTTTGTTGGTTTTTACAGGCATATGTTGAAATACGATAGCCTTGGAAGCGTTCAAGTCCAGGATAATAATTGTTGAAGCCCGTTTTCCAAGAATGACAACAAATGCAAAGATCACAATGGAGAAAATGTCATTGATGTTGCATATAAAGAATGATGTGAAGACATGATTTTATTGTCAAAAAGAGAAGTACATTGAGGACAAAGTTATTATAAGGGGGGGGAGAATGTAATAATCTAATTTTGAACCCTTAGACATTATGTTACTATTAATGCTTCAAGTGCACAAGGAAAGGCTAAGGTCCATCATATGATGGCAAGAGACCAAACATGTGAAATGGTGTCACCTTGTGAAGCAGGTATGATAATCAGATGGTAGGTTTGGTAAGTATATTACCATTTGAATTATTATATAACAATATTTAATAAATAAAAGTTCATTTGTGGTGAAAACATCCGAGGAGCACCATGGGGGAAAAGAGGCAACAAGAGGAGAATGAGAGAGGGAAAGTGACTTAATCATGTTGACAAGTGCCAACTTGAGGAACATTTGACCTTTTCTTAACTTTGGCAATTTTCCTTTCCTTAAGAGTTCTTGTCCTTGCTTTGGCATGCTTGTAGCCACCTCACATGGGCATGCATGAACATTCAAACAAAAGGTTAGAACTCTGTTTGGGAACCATTCTTGGTAGTTACTTTCCATTTTAGGCTATGATAGACTATTCTAGGCAATGATGGACAATAGAAGGCCGTCCTTGGAGAGACGAGGGAGTTGTTGTTGCTCCATTCATTTAGCTAGCATGCTAATATCAGGGAATATATGGTAAATTCCATGTTGGTGGTGAGAGGAATGGCATCATTGTGATCCATGGCGTTGAGTAGAGAGTTGTCCTTATTGCCAAATTAGTGCCAAGATTTCCAACAAGAAGAACTGCATTAGGAGTCTTCTTGCACAAAGATAATGTGTAGACTGGACTTCCTTAGGGACTATTTAGAAAAGAAGGGAATTGTCTTTGTAAGTTTGTGGTGTAAGGAAGAGGTCCATGTGATGTTTAAGAGTTAATTGAGGTGCTTGAAATGCATATATGAAAGTAGCAGGGTCATTTATGTTTCACGCTAGGTTGGGGTTGTGTTTGAATGTTCAAGTTGTCGAATTCACTCTTGTTGCTTCATTACTCTACTTGGGGTTGGCACCTACATGAGTTGGTGCCTATGGTTGAGAGGGAAAATGCTCCTATGGATATTTTCCCCAAGTGCAACAACTAACAAAGAAGTAATTCTATCATTATTATTTATATGTTGAGAATTAATGCTTATGGTTGTTGTTGTGTGTAAGGATTATGGTTTTAAATTAGTAAATACTATTAAGGTATCATCATGTCCTAGATATATGTGGTGGGTTGTCTAGGATGATAATTATGTGCAAATTATAAGGGTATCATAGCCATCAATTCATGTTAGAGAATGCATGATTTAGACTATGTTATATAAATTAAAAGGAAACTATGCCAAGTGGATCAAATTGGCTTTGTAGATATCAACGATTATGCTAGAATAAGGAAATAATTGTAATTATCTTTATGTAGAATATTTTTGTGTATGCTATTATGATATTCATGTAAGCGATTGATAGTGTAATAATTATGCACTAGAATGTTTAACTATATAATTCAATGAGAATCCTTTTTGTGAATTGTGCACATTGTTAAATATTTGTTGTAGCAATTTGGGAAAATTGTTGCGCATCTCTACTTGATTACATTGCAACATTGTATTTATATGTGTACATGTAGGAAATCAGTCACGGGGTTGTTGAGGTTGAAACTGAATCAAAACTAGGAAACCCCAATTGGGGTAAAAAAGAATTATTTTTTAGAGTGCGTCGACAACCAAGGGAGGCATATCGGGGTATGCTACAAATGCTTTCAATGAGAGACTAATAAGCCAACATCTATATTGGTTGGTGTCTATTGGTGCAAAATGGAAGAACCAAGGTCCGCATGATTTTCCAAGCCACTATTGTAGTATAAGGCATTGGTATTTCCATATGTGCATACAAGAAGAGAAATCTCACCCAAGGGGTATATGGTAGGTTGTTATGAAAATAAATACACGATGAGTGTGTAAATCAGTGTACAACACTAATATCCATCCATTAAGGAGTTAACATAAAAAAAACAATTAGCCATCATACATTGAGTTGAACATTAAAGATAACCAACCTCACAATTACATATGCATAAGAACCATGGAAGCCCAAGTAAGTCCCAATAACCCCTTTAAGATAACTCATTAATCTAGATGATCAACATGTTCATGCACATAAACCCACCTAACACACCATAACATCATAGCCATGGCCATAGGGTGAATACATCTTCCATTACCTGCCTAATCACATAATTACAACATGAAGAACCCAAAAAAACGTAGGAAGCATGAGAAGTCCTTTCCAATAGAACTAGTGGCCTATTTATAGCTTTGCAAGACCAATTGTGGAATCTTCTAGAACTCTCCATATTCACTAAAAAAAATTCGTTATTTGTTGGAAGAAACTTTGTTGTCATTGGTGCATCCATGATCTATACACATATTTGTGTTATTTGTATGGTGTGTACCATTTCCTACATGTATCCATTATGTATATGCAACATGTTCCCAAAACTATTGAACTTATGTGGCTTTAGTTAAAGACTTCAAAGAAGGTCATCGACAATCCCAACCACACCAATTGACTCACCTTCAACTTAGTACACAAGTCTACTCCTCTTCAGAGATTGGCACAACTTTTGGCATTAGTTTCATAGTTGCACCATTGAACTAACTAAATTACTCTATAGTTGTGATCCACATGGATTCGATTTCATTTAGTTTGTTCACAAAATATTTTAACCTTAGACTCATCAACATCTTATTTTGTAAGTTTCTCTGTAATTAGCGCATCCCACTCAAACTCAACTTTTTACATGCAATCCTTCAAAGCAAAGTATTGATCATGTGCTTAATTAGCTAGATTTCATGTCATTTTTTCAACTTCAATATTTTTATCCTCCAATACACCAATTTATCCTTTAACACAATAACCTAATCCATTTTAGTGATTCACACTTGCTCTTCTATTAGGTTTTTTTATTCTTTAGCCATTTTGTAGGTGCTTAACATTACACTCTTCAATCAACTTTTCTTTGATGCTAAATATGTTCCTAGCATCTTCAAGTTGGCTCTGTATTTTATAGCTTTTAGTGGTTATCCACTCTAGTGTTGCTTTGTTGCTCTATGCCTTATAAATTATCAATGTTATTTGCTCAACCATGTATCGTTTATTTGATCCCATAATGTGTAGCTTCTAAACTTCCCCTAACAAAGATTTATTATTTATTTTGGCATGCCATAAGCAGTTTGAAGTTCATGCACTGGATAAAAACGTTGGCATGGTTGAGTAATCATCTACACATTGGGAACTTCTTGTTGCACTTAAATCCATTTCGAACTCCTTTAGTATCTAAGCATAATATTATTTCCTCAATAGATACTCACTTTACCTTAACGCATATATGTCATACCTAGGGCTTAGATTGGAGCGCACAGGCTCCCTCCACGAACTAAGACTTGCAAATTGGATGAGTTAGCAGACGTTTGGTTCTTTTATAAGTGAAGTTGTGGTTACTTGGGCACGATGTTGTGCCAAGTACGAATTCACCAAGATGGACTTGCGACGAGGTTGGTGACTTGACCGAAGAGTCGGTTGGGTCGGTGCTCCGCAAAGACATGGGCGCCCACCAAGAAAATGAGGAACGAACACCCAAGACGTGTGATGGACATCTTGCGATACAATCGGGCAAGAAAACAGACAAAGGCACAAGTTGGGTGCATTTAAACGAAAGTTGACGTAGGATGGGGAAGAGCATGCGCTTGGAAGGGGCGCGTGTCTCTTGACGAGTCGGATCAACCCACGAAAGTGGAAAAAAACCAAAAGTGTGCATCGGCTTACGAAGGAACTGGCGCGTTGGTTGGAAGAGTTTTGTTGCGAGGAAACGACGCACAATTATTTAACCAAGTGCGAGTTGGGCATTTGGAATTCCGCTAAGGCAAGGAGTTGTGAGACACTTCTTGAACATCACAGATTGAGGAGTTTGAGGCAGCGACTAAGGAGGGACACAAACTCTCCCCAAGGAGCCAAGTAGACCCTTGAGGGTAACTTGGGCTGATTTGGGGAGGAGCCTTGCAGATTTGGGCAAGTCTTTCTCATGGAAGTTGTTAAGACAATTTGAACTATGGCTAGGAAGAAAGGGTCACTCTACGCTGAGGCAAGAAGGAAAAGTCTAAACCAAGCAAGGGGATAGACGCATAAGACAGAATCGCAGGTATCGTAGAGATGAAGTCTGAAGTGGTTCACTATGCGATGACAAAGGAAGGATGCATGAAGGAAACTTACTCAACAGTTGTATGACTTTCACAACTACTATTGATTGAAAGCTCCTTATGTAAACTTTCTTCGTGTGGAACGATAGTTTAGCTCGGCACAATGTTATTCAGTTTTGTGTAAAGATGTCTTTTGGGTATTAGGTCAGTTTGGCCGCCCGCAAATATGTTTTGTTTGTACTTGTATGAATGGTTTCTTTTACTTTCGCAACTAAGTAGAAGATAATGCAGACATGACTTAAGTAAAAAATGAAATAACATGAAGGCATAGTCTGAGTTAAGTATTTTGGTGTAGTTTCCCTGCCAAATGAATGATTGTGGTGTCGCACGGTAACTAGGAGCGTCGGGTGATTTCGTCGCCCGACCGTAGGCTCGCCAGGCCCGCGACAGATGGTATCAGAATCGATTTTGTTTTGAGTTGGAGATGGATCGATGAGATCTTCAACATTTTCACTCTCGTGACAGATGGTATCAGAGCCAAATTGATGGACAGTTTGGCAAGCTCATTGAGCAGATAGAGCATATAAACTCAAGCAGGCGAGAAAGGTCAGTTTGGGTGCGTTGAACATGGGTGATTACAAAGACAGTTTTGTGGTGATGGATTGAATCTCTGTCGCAGAATTGTAACAGTGATCACAAAATTTCAACAGAATTCAGTGAGATGGGTCACTATTGTGACTTGGGATGGCAGAATGAAGTTTAGTTGCAATGGAGACAGTTGAGCATGATTTCCACCGTGATAACTTTGTGTCGTGCACTACAGATTTGTGCATGGTGTCATGGTGCGAAGGCATTACAGGGCACAAAGATAACAGATGGAGAAGGAAGGCTCAATTGAATGCATGGGTTGGATCGCAAGTGGGCACATTTTCCACCGTTCCAACTTCATGTCATGCAATACCAAAGAAAATTTGGGTCGGTTGGGTTGTGATTGTGGATCACAGCTTTCGGACGGATGTCGGTTAACAATAAGAGACTTGATGATCAATTGATTTGCATGGTGTCCTAGTGCTGAGGCACTGCAAGGCGCGAATATAACAGACAAGGAAATGGAAGATGGGTTTAGTTGGGAGTAGCCATGAGGAAGGTGACTTAGATGGATTTCGAATGTTACAGTTTTTCAATTGCAGACTTGCGACAACAAGGAGACTTGAACCATGAATATGCCAAAGAAGTCGTGAACATGTACGATCATTCCAAAGATCTTTGCAAAATCTGAGTTGTGTTGGGTTCATTGAAGAGAGACGTGAAGACTTGGTCGAGGACAAGAGCAACTTGTTTCCATCGTAGACTTGAGTGAGGCCTGGGTTCTAGGAACTTCGTTGAATACACGAACAACTCAAAGTGCTTACGAAGATGCAAACAAAGACTTGGAGTGACCTACTTGGGTGAGTTCCAGAAGAGGGACTTAGGTATATTTGGTGGCATAAATGGGGACGATTCTAACTGTTGTTGCGCTTTCATGTGGAGTGCGTTGAAGAGCTTGTTGTAATAAAGAAGGCAGGGAGACACGTATTCTGGTTGAAGACTTGTATGGGGTACTTTGGTGCATGAGTGCCTTAGACATATTGGTTGAGTTTTGAAGTGACTTAACCATCGTTGCAGAAATCCAAATGAAGAAGTGTCTTAGCAAAGGAAAGACAATTCGTTCCAAGAAACGAACAAAGGTAGTAAAGAGTCGACAAAGGAGACCGTCGACAGAAAGCCACGATGAGTTAGACCACAGCCTGAGTGGACAAGGTGATGCGCTCCTGCTCATGGTATGGGACATGAGATAGGTAGGGCGTTCTCAGGATGCTTGCGGATGAGGGATGACTCACAAATCAGAGCGATCATCGGTTGGAGTTGACAGAGGAATTGGCACAAATGTGTTGAGACATGGAAGTCTTTGGGTGGCTCGTTCCACTTGGAACCGTTTAGACAATATATTGAGACAGTTGCGATGGCAGTTGAAGACTTACACAGATCGGAGGATCGTACAGGTGTGATGAAACGAAGCATGAAGGAAGTAGTGCAGAGGTGATTGTTGGATGTGCAAAACTAGTGCACTTGGAGCATTTCAAACATGTAATGAAGAGAATGGGAGGTTGACCGATGAAGCCAAGATCATGTTTTCCTTGGGAAAAATCGTCAAGTGAACCAATATTCCATGAGGGGAATGGTTGCAATAGCGATGAGGTAGACCTGAGCTCCCTACAGTTTGTAGGAGGAGCAAAGAAAAGTGAATTCGGTTGGTTGTACGGGTGGCAGACGTGCGGTGATCTCCTTGCATTTTTGGATAGCTTGGATATGAGACGAGTTGGGTGTGATGATGGGTGATAGAGACAATAACTCTCGCAACAGAAAACCAAGGGAGGAATGGCAGAAGACTTGAGGTTTCGTTTCAAGAAATATAGAAGAGACATCAAGGGAGTCATTCAAGAAATTTTTCAAGAACTACAATGGGAAAGATGTGCGACAAGTGATATGAGGGCGTTTTCTAGTGGTATGGGACATTGGATTGTTGGTGGTATGGGACATCAGGTGCAAAAATGTTCTTGGGGGGCTTGGCTAGTGAAAATTGACTCAGATTTGTTGATTGGCATATGTATTGGCTCGAACACAACTTCGTTAGAAGCAAGTGCAGAATCCTTTGGGTGGTCCCTTCAACTTGAATAACTTGGATAAATTTGGATTGACAAGAGGTTTTCATTTGGAACAACATTGCAAGTAGACATGGCATGAAGTAGCCTTGGTTGCACAAGTAGATGGATAGATGGACCGAATAGGAAATGCAGATCGAAGTATGTCTGAGTAGGTATGAAACAAAAAACGTAGACCGAATCCTAAGTAGGGATGTCAAAAATTGAATTTGGGAGTCCAAACACTTGGTCACTGCGATGGAACTTCTTGACGAAGATCGGAAAGTAAGGCAAGATTTGGACAGTGTGGGGAATGGTTGAAGAAAAACAACTATGTGATGGAATGCGGAGTACATTTTCACATATTGGGCACTAAGTTGGATTAGCTACCCAGATTGCTCAAGATGTGGTTGCATGGATGTGTGCAAAACATGACAGAAGTGATTGGATTGGGGCAAGGTTCGTCACATCAGTTCAACAGATGGTTGTAGTCAGAAGCCAAGACACTTAGATGAAGGCTTGTCAAGGACGATAAGACTTTGAGTGGGGGAGCATGTCATACCTCACGGTTAGATTGGAGTGCCCAGGCTCCCTCCACAAGCTAAGACTTGCGAATCAGATGAGTCAGCGGACATTCAGTTCTTTTATAAGTGAAGTTGTGGTTACTTGGGTGAGATGTTGTGCCAAGTATGACTTCACCAAGATGGACTTGCGACGAAGGTTGGTGACTTGACTGAAGAGTTGGTTGGGTGGGCGCTCCACGAAGACATGGGCGCCCACCAAGGAAACGAGGAACGAACACCCAAGATGTGCAATGGACGTCTTGCGATGTGATCGGGCAAGCAAACAGACAAAGGCACAAGTTGGGCGCATTTAACCGAAAGTTGACGTTGGTTGGGGAAGAGTGCACGTTTGGAAGGGGCGCGCGTCTCTTGACGAGTTGGCTCAACCAACGAAAGTGGACAAATAACCAAAAGTGTGTGTCGACTTGCGAAGGAAGTGACGCGTCGATTGGAAGAGATGCGTTGCATGGAAAGGGCACACGACTATTTAACCAAGTGTGAGCTGGGCATTTGGAATTCAGCTAAGGCAGGGAGTTGTGAGACACTTCTTCAAGATCCCATATTGAGGAGCTTGAGGCAGCGACCAAAGAGGGAGACGAGCAAGCCAAGGAGCCAAGTAGATCCCTTAGGGTAGCTTGGGCTGCCTTGGGGAGGAGCCTTCGCATATTTGGGCAAGTATTTCTCAAGGAAGTTGTTAAGACAATTTGAACTGTGGCAAGGAAGGAAGGGTCGCTCTAAGCTGAGGAAAGAAGGAAAATTTTGAACTGAGCAAGGGGATGAACGCATAAGAAAGAATCACAGGTATCACAAAGATGAAGTCTGAGGTGGTTCACTCTGTGATGACGAAGGAAGGATGCATGAAGGCAGCTTACTAAACAGTTGTATGACTTTCACAACTACTACTGAGCGAAATCTCCTTATGTAAACTTTTTTCGTGTGGCACGAGAGTTTAGCTCGACACACTGTTATTTGGTTTTGTGTAAAGATGTCTTTTAGGTATTAGGCCAGTTTGAGCGCCTGCACATATGTTTCGTTTGTACTTGTATGAATGGTTTCTTTTACTTTTTCAACTAAGTATAAGATAACGCAGACATGGCTTAAGTAACAAATGAATTAACGTGAAGGCGTAGTCCGAGTTAAGTAGTTTGGTGCAGTTTCGTTGCCAAATGAACGATTGTGGTGTCGCACGGTAACTAGGAGCGTCAGGTGATTTTGTCACCCGACCGTAGGCTCGTCAGGCCTGTGACAATATCTCTTCAGCTTCAGTGCAAATAACCTGGCCCCAATCAGGAGTGACACCTATCAATTCACTTTGCATTTTTTTCATGTTGTAGTTGTACATGTTCATCATTCATGCGTAGGTCAATTTATAATTATCGTCCTAATGATCTAAAGTGAACAAATAAGTCCCTTAGAGGGACATGAGACAAACCCTTGCTAGTTGTGATTATATTGTGCCATAATCACCTTCCTAAACTAAAACCATGGCCAAAGGAAGAATCTAGTTCAACCTAGGTCAGCTTGATGCTCCTTGCACAACTAGAGACAACCTCTTGGTTTTTTTGCTCAATTATTTATTACAAAATTACATTTTAGATTTGTATGTTGAAGAAACTAAAAAAAGTCACATCAACCTTGTAAATTATTGAATTTCTTATCTCTATTGCCCCTTTCAACCTAGTGGTCTCAGAGTCCAATCACGATTGTAATTTAGCAAACAATTTATATATTTGTCTAGCCTCTCATTCTTGTTGGATAGGTCAAAGATATCAAAGATATTGAAGTTTAGAATCCATTTCCAACAAGCTCTTGCAATCCAACACTCCCACAAAACGTGCTTCAAAGATTCAATTTTACCATTGATTGAGCATTGGGTGTTCGTGGAACCACTTTTCTCTACATGATATTTTATTGGAAAACACTATTAGATGACCAACCAAGAAAAAACTCATAATCCGTAAGCTCTGTTAAAAGACCACGCTCTATGTAATCTATGAATCCACTTAGTCTCTGAGTCTGAAGAGGTCTGTATATCATTCAATATTGGTACCATAGGGTGTTTTTCCCTTTGGCTTTGTATATCATTCAATATTGGTACCATAGGGTGTTTTTCCCTTTGGTAAGCCACTCTTGAACTATGACATGGAACACAAATATTTAAATGCAAAACAATCAAAATATGAAATAAAATAAATAATATAAAATGAACTCATGAGGAGAGAATGGCATAACCAAGATAAATATATGAGAAAAGAAAAGTGCAAATAAAATATATAAAAGAGGAGATGAGAAATAAGGAACAAGGTATATGATGAAAAATTAAAAATATAAATCAAAATGAAAACAAGGAGGGACCAAGAATAAAGAAAAAAATGACATTAAAACAAAAAAGAGTGTGTTGTTCTCAAAAAAATAAAAAAATGTCAATGCACCTATGAAGGTATTTTACACCTTTCGGATTTATATTTTCTTGAAATAATCCAAAAGCCAAAGGGGTATCTCTCTAACTGGAACAAAATTTTAAAAGAACAAAATTTTAAAAGAGTGGAAAAACATTTTCAAGTTTCATTATAAAAAAATTCACTTTGAATTTATACAACAAATAATTCAAAGACATACAACTTTATCTAATTCTTATCGCAACCAAAAATCATCAAAACTAACTTATACTTGGAACCAAATCATGTATGATTAAATATAAGACAAAATACTTACAATTCTCAGGAAATTTTATTTCTTCATAAGTAATTATACATTCACACGTATCCAAAAACAATATACAAAGAATAATCACAGTAAATGTTTGAATTGAAATGCTAAATAAGAAAACACTCAGTAATAAAATATTTAATGTATTATAATGCAAAGAGAGCATTCCACGTATAAAATTTTCTTTATAGATCTTATACTAAAGTTAACATCTAAGTCACCTGACACGATGACACGGGACATGGAACTACGAGTGTTCGACACGTGAAATTTTGACCTCGACAATAGGACACAAAGGACACACACACACATATATATATATATATATATATATATATATATATATATATGAAAAAAAATTGAAAATAACACATACAAAAATGAAATTTAGGCATAAAGATTCATATTTTAGACATAAAAATGAAATTTAGACATAAAAATGCATCCCAGGAAAACTTAGGAAGGCTTCCCATTGTCACCACAATAGCTCTTCCTCTCACTTTAGGCTAGCTCTCCTCCAACACAAGGGGAGTTTCCCTAAGGTAGGAATACTAAAGCTGTGGCAACAAGGATCAAGGTGAATATGAAGAGCTAGCTTTAGCAAAACAAATACATTGTAGAAGAGTAAAATGGATTCATAGAGGACCGAGACTAGTGCCTATCAAATCTTGGGCAAATGAAGTTGAGAAACATCAATCTAAAGAGGACAGTTTTGTGAATGATTGAGGAAAGCACTGCTATCAACATGCCACAATTAGCCTTAATAATGCTGAAAATTAATGCAGAAAGTCCTACTAGTGCCACTCTTGAATAAGGCTATGTAGGTGTTGTCCTAATATGAAATATTAATTCCAACAACAATTATTTGAATTAGCCTTAATAATGCTGAAAAATAATGCTGAAATATAGTCTTGGAGAGTCCTACCAGTGCCACTCTTGAATAAGGTCATGTAGGTGTTGTCCTAATATGAAATATTAATTCCAACAACAATTATTTCATAGCTTCAAGATAAATGTATTCAGAAATATCACAGCAAAACAACATAAGAGGGAGAACCTCCTCACATTACAACCATCCAAATGGCAAATTTTTCGTTAGGCCTTCATAACTTTGGGTGACACGTGTCATGAAATCGTGACACCATCCAAATTTGTGTCTGACACGAATTTAGGTCGTGTCATGTGTGAAGGACACGACCTAAATTCGTGTCAGACACAAATTAGGTCGAATCTGTGTCCCCACATGGGATTTGAGACACNTTTTTTTTTTTTTTAAGTAAAAAGGAGGTGGTTCTTGCTATATTAAGTGGCAAAAATAAAATACAACTGTGTTGAGGCTGCCATTTGTGTCGTCGTTTTATCAGAAACTAGCACATCTGGCAGCTAATATTGTTCCAATAAAAAATGGTCGGTCCACCATCTGTCCTGCCCGTAGGAAACCAGGGCAAATGGTGTTCCATAGTTTGAATTGTGTCCATGGTGTGACAGTGAGCGTCTAGAAGCCTAAGCATAGCCCTGAGTAGTAAAACTAAACAAAACATAAGCATAACCATGGTGATTAACCGGTGGCCCTGTTGACCTCGTCCTCTTGTTCTCCTTCTCTAGTTGGCATCACGAACGGTTGTGTGTAGGTTGGGCATTTCTGCCCTGCTGGGGCATTGGAATATGCATCATAAAGCATGTCTAGTCGTTGGCTCATGAGGAGGACAAAGTGGAATTGGTCCATCACCTGTCCCTGCAAATCAAACAAGAGTTCCAGGTGCTCCGGTGGAGGAAAGGTGGCGGGATGCGCCACTTCTCATGCATGGATGAAATGGGAGGTAGCGACAGGATCTTGTCGCCCTCCCTCATCATGCCTCCCAGTCTATTCTCCTCGGCCTCACTTGGGACTACCTCCCCTTGTTGTTCTCCGCCTGCTCCTTCATCCTCACCGCTCAGTGTGTCGAGCCTCAGTTGTGGCCTCCTGAGAGGCCATTTCTTCCAGTATCTCTTCCTCTATGTAGAAGATGGAGAAGTCATCGCAATTTTCTGCTCTTGTGTCGCTCCGTGGTTGCCTCTCATAGGCTGCTAAAGTGTCTTTTTCCAGAAAATGGCTTGTGGGCTGCCAGTTATCGGGCACAGTGAATAAGAGACGCTCTGGTGGAGCCTGAACTGGCTCCTCCGGGAAAATATCCTCCAAATATGCCATGGGAGGGACTCTAGCCTCATTTTCTCTTCGCACAAGATGGGTGCGAGGTAGCGAGAGCACTCACTCCATCCGTTGCAACCTCTGACGTCAAGTGGCCTGGGTATACCAGGCAGAACCACGACGTGGTTTCCCTCTTTCACGAGGCATCRGAGTGAAAGAACGGAATTGCAAAAACATAAAGGGTGGTTTGATTAATGCACCAGATCTCGCAACTACAGCGATGGTGCAGGGTGAAGACGAACTAAGTGCATCCATGTCTCGGGCCGTTCAAAAGCGGGAGGAGCGACGGGACATCCTCCTCCATTAACTCTATCACCTTGAATGCTTGCAGGACCAGACTGTTCCCGCGAGAGAGAGGTCCCTTGTCTTGAGAACGGCGGCTGAGGCCAACTCCCATCGTTAATGCTGAGGGGATGGGGGTCAACCTACCGCATTTAAGGTCAAGCCCTGCGCCCTTCTAGGTGTATGAAAATCTCGTTGTGTCACCCCATCCGGGGCATCATGTTTCATAGGTTAACATCTATCAAAAAGTAATATTATAATTAGATAAAATCTTTGAAGCTATCATAAGCTAAGAACATGCCATTAACTCATCAAACTCCACCATCATGTAATTATGTTTACAAATAATAGAAATAAAAAAAACTAAATAAATATGAAAACAGAAAAATAACATAAATAAAATAACTAAATAAATATGAAAACAGAAAAATAACATAAATAAAATAAGCCAACAAGAACCAAACCAATGATGAATATGTCTTAAAATCCTTAATTAAAATGTTGCCATAGTCTTCAAAGTAAAATAAATGCAACTCTCACTGAGTTATATAAAAAAGCAATGAATGTCTTTCCTTAATAAAATGGCAACATTTTTTTTTCCAAAGACTCTCCCTTTTATAAAACTAATCTCTAACCATTTTTATAACTATCTTCCCCTTCTAAAATTAAAAATATTAAAAGTGTGTATATATCTATTGAAACATATATCATTCATTGTCTTTAAAGGGTACTTTGATTTTTTTACTTATGGAGAGATGATGTCCTCTTGCTTCTAATGATGTGGCTTCCAGTTGAGGTGTCATTGTGTCTTACTGAATTATCCTCTTTTTCCTTCACCGAAAACGCTTTCCTTTGTTGCTCATTCTCTATTATTAACAAAATCTTTAATTTGCAACGCATCAATTTATTCCACTCGGGTCTTACAAGGAAATTATGTTTATGCATCTTCTTCACGATGATTTCTAACTCTATGAGTAAATGATAAGGTACTAGTGGTTGTGCCTTGAATAATTATGAAACAAGAATCCATGCAACAAAATCAAATCATACATTAAGGAAATTATAATTTGAGTTCCAGATGAGATAATTTCGCCAAGATCAATGGAATCTAAATCACTACAACATGTAGTCAGGGCAGCTTGATAAAGTTGAGTTGGATACATCCAATGTTCTTAAGTCCACGGGGATGGCAAGCCAAATAGATTGGAATTGGTCCTTGAATTCTCTTGCTAATTGGTTAACCTCTTTTATCTTGTTTTGCAATGCTACAATTAACTTTTTTTTGTCCACTGGTTGGATACATCCAATGTTCTTAAGTTCACGAGGATGGCAAGCCATACTTGCAAATAGGTTGAAATTTCTCTTTGAATTCTCTTGTTAATTGTTTAATCTCCTTTATCTTGTTTTGCAATGCTACAATTAGCTTTTTTTGGTCAACTATTTTGCTGATCTCAAGAATGACGTCAATTCGGTCTTCCACAACTATTTCTTGCAATGACTTATCTGATAAAGAATTGAGGAATGAAATCACCCATTCACTTTCTTCTACCTTTGTTATCATTTCAGGTAATAGGTTATTTACATGAGTCTGTGCTTTAGCTATGAAAATCGCCTCGCAATGATGAAAAAGTTCAGGATGAGCTTTGAAAGCCTGCATCTGTTCTACAATCCCATCCCAAATTTGATGTTTAGCTTCAATGAGGTACCTCCTTTCTGGAAAATGATTTAGAGTTTCTTTTAACAATTTATTCAATTGATTGCAAGCAACAATCAATGTAGTGATTTCTCTATCCTTTGATTCTAAGTGATTATTGAATTCCTTTAATTCTTCCTCTTTTTTTTCTTTTATCATCCCTAACAAAGTTGCCAACTTAATGAGAACGGTGACCTCAAAACAAGAACTCTAACCCTTAAAACCCATATTTTTGCATAAAAAAACATGAAAATCAACCCCCAAATCAAAAAGTGGTGCTATTAGTAGCACCTTTTTTTGTAACAGGGTCAAAATTACAATTTTTTTCAAACATGACCTTAAAGGATCAAATGGTTGCTCATAAAAACTTTAAAATCAACCCCCAAATCAAATAGTGGTACTACCGGTAGCACCACTTTTCTGACCAGGTCAAAATTACAATTTTTTTCAAGCATGGCCTTAAAACATAAAAGAGTTTCTTAGAAAAACATTAAAATCAACACCTAGATAAAATTGTGACGCTACATAAAACTTTAAAATCAACACCTAAATAAAAATGTGACGCTACATAAAGAAAAATGTTTTTTTCTAAATGTTAAAATTGCAGCTAATTATGACCTAATTGAAACTATGGCCTTGACAACAAATCCCTACGCAAATAAAAAAATTCAAAATTGTATCCTAAATGGTCACTTGAAAATTTATTTACTAACTCTTTTTTTTTTTT
>SNQJ01S0004231.1:431722-460080 GCA_010110895.2 Picea sitchensis
ACTATTTCCTTGGCCTCCAAGTTTTGCAAACCAATGAAGGAATTTTTCTTTCCCAGTCTAAGTATGCTTGTGACCTTCTTCGTCGCTTTCACATGGACGATTGTAAACCAACCCCTTCTCCCTTCCAGTCTGGAGTCAAGCTTACTGCCACATGTGCTTCTCCCAAAGTTGATGCCACCCTGTACCATCAGTTAGTTGGTAGCCTCTTATACTTGACTCATACCCGCCCTGATCTTTCCTTTGTTGTTGGTCTTGTTGCCCAATATATGCAAACACCCCATGAAAGCCATTGGAAAGCAGCTAAAAGGATACTTCGCTATGTCCACGGTACAGTTCAGTTCGGTATACATTACAGTTCAAGGGGGGCTCCTTTATTGGTTGGTTTCACTGATTTAGATTGGGTCAGTGCCCCTGATGATCAAAAGTCTACTGCAGGTTACGTTTTTAGCCTTGGATCAGGACTTGTCACTTGGGCCTGTAAGAAACAACGGGCTATTGCACTTTCTTCAGCAGAAGCAGAGTACCGAGCAGCGGTAAATGCAATTCAGGAAGCCTTGTGGCTTTGACAGATCCTTTCGGAGTTTGGATTCCAACAACAACATCCAACCAGCCTTTGGTGCGACAATCAGAGTGCCATCAAGCTTGCCAAAGACCTGGTTCAACATCAACGCAACAAGCACATCGAGCTACACATGCACTTCATCAGAAAGCTCATTCATGATCAAGTTATTGAAGTGCTCTTTTGCCCTACAGAGGATCAAGTTGCAGACATTTTCACAAAGTCTCTTACAGAAGCAAAGTTTTCCAAAATCCGATCTATGTTAGGAGTTCATGATGTTGTCATTAAGGGGGGATAGGCTCTAATGCCTCCTTCCTTCTCCTATTGTGTCACTATTGTAAATCCTTCAATCCTATCCCAAGTTGTTCTTAAGAGGGGATGTTATGATATTTAGACACTTAGGAGTTAGTTGAGATCTACTTGGTCTAATGTGTCGTTAGGTAAAAGTGTGTTTCTTAGTGTGTTTCTTTAGTATGCACTAGTATGCATTTGTAGTTAGGAAATCTGACGGTCACGATATGTTCTCGACATAGAGTGATCTGACGGTTCATATTCTCCTCGATCTTAATGGCCATTGATATGTGGCTTAACACCCGATTAGTCCATGATCTTTATTTAAAGAGTATGGAGGGTCATTTGTCGATGATCGATTGTGAGAAACTCTCTTGTAAAATCTCTTTGGAATCTTTTTATTTTGCATTAATAAACTACTCCAAGTGGTCACGTTGCCTGGGATCGTGGATGTTTCCTTGTAGGGGTTTTACCACGTCAAAACATCGGTGTGTTGATCTTTGATCTGGTTGTGTGAGTGGTTACTAAAGGTGTTCGTCCTCTGTTGGAATACTTGTGTTGTCGAACAAGGATGGTTAGCAAGCCTAAGATAGTGCAAAGATCCAAACTTCCCTTTACCCCATTTAAATTAAGTTTCAAATAGAAAATGCTCTTTATGTGCTTTGTTCGAAACAAAAATAAAGAGTGTTTTGTTCTCACAACATGGCTCTATCAAGCTTTTTCAAAACTCTTTCAATGCCTTTGAAAAACTTGAACCAAGTATATGAAGCACAAAATCATCATTCTTTTAGTTCCTTTAGTCCATTCCAGGGAAATTTATTTCCGTTAGGCATTCTAATATATCGAATTCCTTCTTTGTCATCTAAGGTTTCAACCATGTTAAAATCCCCCCAAATCAATGAGTAAACATTAGGCAAATTGTCAGCCATAAAAAATTATACTTTTACTTCTTGTAAACATAGAAAATCAATATTATCTCATTTAGATCCATATCTTCCACAGCATGGATTTTCCACAAGGGTTTGCCAAGCTCTTGCATGATCCTCCTTGAGCTCAACGCCCCTCCTACGAGATGGTGCACTCTCTAACAAGTTGTTATTCCAACACTCCCTCTTCCACGATGGTCCACTATCCAATTGTCCTCATGCAAGGCAATCCTCCTCTAACTATGTGCCACATGTCCTCTCATGTGACCAATGCTACTCTCATGTGTGATAATGTGGTCACTAAAAGTTCCAATGCTCCTTCTCAACATATGTGTCCAAGTCCACAACCTACCTCCATGAAATATGCTCCTTAATCCAAGCATCCTCAAGTCAAGTGTCCAACCTCCAAGGTGTATATCACATGGTCTTAAGCTCATAGGGATAAGTGCCTATTACTCCTCCTAGGTAGGTACTTCCCCTAATTGAGCAATCGACTCCTCCATTGCGTGCACCCAATGGGTTAGTCATCATGATTATCAAGGTAACAACCTCCTAGGTAAGGGTGTTATGCTAGCACTCCAACCAAAGCTAAGCATCCACCCAAATTGAGCAAGACATATGTCCATCAAGCATCACCAAGGTGCTAGGAGACCTAGCACTTTCCTAGCAAGGTGAAAAGACTTTTGGAGTAACCCCAAAAGCTAACACTCTAGAATACTCTAATTCATTCATGATATAAACAATTTGATTGTCTCATTCTCTTGTGCCTAATAACTCATTCAATTATGTGTGTCGTACTTAACCATTGTCTCTCCATTCCTTTGTTTAATATTCCAAGAAAACTACATAAAGAAAAAATGCTTCACATATTAATATGCCCAAGTCTTCTTAAACTTGAAAACATCGTCCCAATTGTCAACGGGGTATTGTGCATCCACTTTCGGGTACAAAGACAAAGAATTTCCACACAAGAACCCTTTAAATCGTGCCCACGTGTTAATTGGCTTTACTTCTCCATATCAATGCCATATAGCATCCAAGGCGAACAAATGATAATCCCCATTCATAATTCCATCATAAGTGGGATTTCGAGCCAAATCTAGCCCTTGTTCTTCTTCTGCTAAAGTGGATATCTTTGTCCCCGTATAAATTATTTGTAATACCTACGTAATCTACTCAAGGAACTCCTTGGACTCCGTTGATTTCTCCATGGATTTCTTCCTCTACAACACTCTGTGTCTCGTTCTCTATCCTCTTTGTCCATCTGCTTCTATATGTTCCTTGTACTATCTCTTTCTCTTTCCTTCTCTTTTTATTTTCCTTCTTGCATTCCTTTTCTCTCTATATTTCTAGATTTTCCAGTTGTTTCAGTCTATCTCTTTCCAAATCCTCCTATTGTGTCAATCTCACTCTTTTTCATTCCCTTTCTTACTCACTTTCCCTTTCTTCTAGATTTACAACCAAGGGATGACCATGGTCTCCCATCCTTAGCTACCTTGATTAGATGTCACCCTCCTTGCCTTTACCTTTTCTCTATTATATTGCTTCCTCTCCTTTTTAATGGGTCTGCATGGCATGTCCAATCGTTGTCTAAGTTCTTGGACCTTTTCTCTTCATTTGTGTCTTCATTTTCCTTATAGTTTTTGGTCTTTCCTGGGGCCATGCTTATCCATGCATCCTAGGGGATACCCTGGCCAAAAGTCTTACCCCACTTGAAAGAAAAAATGAAATGGGACATGCATCCTCTAGAAAACTCATTTTCAGTGTTGTATGTCCTCCCACTACACCATGTCCCACTTTAATAGGACATGTCCTCCACTAGCGCAAATTGCAATTTATCCTTCGACATGTCCTTGTCCCATGCATTTCCATCGATAGGTGCCTTATCTTGCATTTGACTAGAAATCAGAAGGGGCATCTATCCTCAACCCAAACCTTGTTTTTTTTTCTATTTTTTCTTTGTTGGCCTTTGTCCTCTACAAGTCGTGTTCTCCTTTGTTCGACCTAGACCCGTTCCTTGTGCCCATTAGGTTTCTTGTATGTTGTCTTTTCCCTTTGCCTTACATTGGTTCATCCTTTTATACTCGAGATTTATTGTACCTCTTGCACTCAAACTCCAATCCAACCTCAAGACAAGTCGCTCCCTCAGTCTTCAAGCATAAATGATAGAGTTCATGGGCAATGCCCCCCAAAATGTTGGACAATAAATGTCAAAGAAACTTAGTGCCAACATTTTAAAGTATGGAATTGTACATAGTATTAAATCCTAACTACAACAAAACCTCTAGTCTATTTATCAGATCTTAACTCCTTAACATTGAGCACAACCATGTCCAATTCCTCAACCAAGCATTTGTTTGGTGCATGCTATGAAAATAAACATGTCCTAACAAAAGCATAAACAAGTCACATAATACATCACATAGGTGACCGGATTATAGTGGAAAACCAAAGGACTAGGAAAATACCACTCTATAGCCAAAGTTCTCATTAACACCAATTATTAATTACAATGCTCGTTCATGTGACGAGCATGTGACTTATCCCACATCCTATGTCAGTGGCGTCCATTGTCCCACGTTGAGCTAGCGTCACTCCAACATCTCATAGTGCCAATTATCAACCTTGGGCATGCATATCATAGAACAACTTATGGAACCATTTCTCACCCAATGTTCCATTTATAAATAGGACACACTTGATCACTAGTCACAAACCCTAGTGAGTCTTCAATCCCAACTTCTACACTAAAGCTTCCAAAATTAGATTCCTCTAACTCCCTTGGTCAATAATTGTTGTAACCTTCGTCATCTTGATCTAGACCTTGATGTAGAAAAAGTGTTCTCTTTTAGCATTGAGTTTCTTCAACTCACCCTCTTTCATTGGTGACTTCTACACACTCATGCAAGCAATCTTATCATGAAGCTCTAAGTCACATTCGAACTCTTACCCTTCCACATTGATAAGAGCTTCCTTCAAGGTCTTCTTCCTATTCTTAGGATGCAACTTAGATGTAATTTCCAACATTTATCCTCAGTATGACCATCAACATTGTAATTGTTGCAATGTTTCTCATTGTGGACCTTAGAGTGTGCAGTGTTGGAAGTCTTCTTGTTTTCCACTTTGAGGGTTTCTAATACCGATTTCTTTTCTATGCTTTATCCACTACTCCAATCGTTGTTGGTTTCTTGCTCTTAGCTTCAATGAATACAATCGTTTAGCAAGCATCATCATCAAGATTGTTTACCTCAAAGAGGGCTAGTTTCTTTCAAATATATTCAAGTAAACCTCCTAGATACTTCATCAAATATCTATTGATCCTCCATCTTGAAATCTAGGTGGTGTAATCTTGGACATTTTCTTTGTTGCCTTAGCATTGTCATTCGATCAACTAATCTTCCTTGTATCCAATAGGATAAATTGCCTTTCTTAACAAGGTTTTAAATTCCTCCTAAGAAATTGGTGAGCATTTCGTTTGTTGCTTCAAGGATTGCATATAGATTTCCCACCACACAAATGCATGATTGGTCATTTTCAAGTGGGAAAAACAAAGTTTTTGCTTGTCTTGATATCCTTGGATACCAAAGTATTCCCATTGTTTGAACCAATTGTTGAGATTTTCACTATGAATGTGCCTATCATAGGTTGGCATATTGAGCTTTGCTTCTACTTTGAATGGTGCGATGGAAGGAAAATAAGAGTTATTGCCATTAACAAAGATTTCAAGTTCCTTACCTTTAATGTCCATTGGGGCAATATCTTCTTCTTCATGTTTAGACTCTACTGAACTTTCCTATACCTTCATGATCTTCTTCACCCAAAGTTGTGTGACCAACTTTGTTGGTATACTAATGCTCTGCTCCAGGTAGGTGAATTTGACCTGTGGGTCCTTTGAATGTTTCTCTTCTCGGGTCCCTGCTATATTTGTTTCTTTTCTCTTTTCCAACCCTAGCTAAAGTGCTTCTCTACTCTGTTTGCATCCACTATAACACTTAACCATAAACGTTCTTCTAGGTATTAATGAACTTGACTCCAAACTCGGTTTTGATATCAAATATTTGATCCCCACCGAGGTATGTACTATTGTTAGCAATTCAATGAATTCTTGCTAAAAAATTATTGATGTGTGTTTCATCACTTAGCTTTGGTACTTCTACATATGTAATGGATTGGATTAAGATTCAATTCCAACAATTAACAATAGCTACAACATACACAAGAAGCCTGGAAACTCCACACAAGCTCTTGAACTAAAGAAAACCCTCTCAGGTTTAAAAAACTTAAAAATATTATTGTGTATAGAATTGACGAGTGATGGCATACAACCAAGTTACTTGCTCTGAACCAACAATCAACAATAGCTACAACATACACAAGAAGCACAAAAACTTCACACAAGCTCTTGAACCAGAGAAAACCCTCTTGGGTTTTAAAAACTTTGGAATATCATAGTGCATAGAATTGACAAGTGATGGCATACAACCAAGCTACTTGCCCTGCTCAACTTAAAACATAATGGTTAGTGCTCCAGTGCCTACTCTGTTAATTCTCTAACGCAACAACATACGATTGCCCAATCATCCTAGACTCTACTAGCTCGAATTAACTCTCCTAGATCATTATTAGAACTTTGCTAATTCCTTCAAGAAAGACCTATTCAAAAGATAACCATTTCTCTTGGTTATGTTCTCCCTTTTAACAAGTTCGTCCTTTGGCCAAGAAACCTTTAGCATTTGTTTCATCTTCCCCCATTGATTCTTGGAAATTGCCTTTTTCCTGCTCGACACATGGCACCAATGTGGCGCCACCACATGGCTTCCTAGTTGTCTCTTGCATGCTAACTTACTTGATAATCGGGTTGTCTCGTGGCCTTTCCTCTTTGTTCCCCTTTCCTTTGTTTTCTTTACTTTTCTTTGTGTTACAAAAAAGCATCATGTGTCCCTAGCATGGGGGAAGTGGGGTGGTCGAGGAAGAGACCCCTCAAGACCTTGCTACCTCCCGCATATGAACTTCCCCGTATGTTGGGTCCCATGCGGGGATCCAAGTTGCAGAGTGTGGGGGGTCAGGTTGATGTCCTGCATGCCTACCCACATGGGCCTTTCACATGCTCCTTTCATGTGTGGGTTGCAAAATGTGGGAGGGTGAGGAGTGAAGACCCCCATGAAACCTCCCTGCATGCCAACCTGCATGATGTCATGCAAGTGCCATACAATAAGGTACATGGGGCCATTACAAAACAATTTCCACCTAACATGTGCATCCCTCTAACTTTGTACATGCCTCTGCAACCTTAGAAAAACAAAATTTGATTCAATCTCCTTCATCACACTCAATCATTCTTTCAAGCAAGTTTCTTCACCGATCCTTTACTTATCAGACCTAAATGTGGATTCCAGCGATAGCTATTTGTTGCTTGGTTTTGTGTTCTCTGGGGCAAGATGCAGCATGATTATGCAATTTCTGTTTGCAATTTTTGATGAGAATTTGAAAGTTTGAGGTTGAAAAAGTTGTCTACTGTTGAAAATCAAGTAACTTGAATCTGAACTTGAGATTAAAACTTTGGAGGTTGAGCATTTTAGAACCATGTACAAAATTAAGTCTGCTGATTTGAATCCTTGAATGATGAAATGATCAACTTAAGCACGAGAGAGCCTTTTTTGAAGAACAGCTGATTGAGTGGGATGCAGAGAAAGACACTTATTGCTTCTTGTAAGTACAGTTCTTAAATGCTATTTGATGAAAATATTGAAAAATGGATTTTCATATGCAGGCCCTTATCAATGAAATCTATTGAGAACAGCAGATGGTTGCCTTTGTGTTTCCTCTTTTGGGAGATCAAAAAGGGCACATTCTTCATTGATTAGTTCATCTGTAACCAAAAATAATGGATCGAAATTTCTTGGTTTACAGAATAAGGGTACATAGTGCACAGCACCTAGAATTTGTGAAACATCGGGATGAAGTTATTGCATATTTGGATCCTGATTGGATGCCATTTACAATTGATTCAGGTGCTTCAAAGGTGGAAAATAGGTCAGAAACAAGCTGCTGAAATATCTGGTTAAAAACTTTGCTTGCAAACTAGCAAGACTGAACCCTGATGAAGTTATGAGCAGTAGCACCAGTTAGATCCCCTATCAATATCTGATTTCCTAAGTAGAGTTGTCAAAGGGAGTGAAGGACTTATTGAAAGTAGAGAAAGTAGAGGCTGGTGCAAACACCACTTGGCTTTGAGCCAACTTTAATCGAATGGGCAAAAGCAATCAGCATCAACCAGAAATCTTTAAACTCACGTACACAAGCAGGGATTGAAATGCAAAGATGGGATGATTACGAGTAATATCTGTTTGGTTATTTCTGTTGCAAAACATCATCAATGGTGTGGCATGAGTCTTCAAGCTCTTATTCAGGAAGCAACAGCTATAAGAGATATACGCAGAGATAATTGAGCATGTATATGCAGTGTTGTAACATATATGCATTTTCCTCTGCAAATATTTGACAAGATCTATACCTGGAATGCTTGAGGCAGGTAGCTTTTATGAGAAGGGGATGAAAGAGAGATAAGCAGCGATTGGCGAGTAGCAGAGAACTGGAAACATCTTCAGTTCAGTGCTTGCATGATGATAAGCTTTAGCAATGGATTGGAAGATAAAACATCTTCAGTTCAGCGCTTGCATGACAATAGGCCTTACTTCAGCACCTGCATAAGGATGAGTTCAGCACTAACCCTAGCACTCTGCTCTTAGAGAAGCATCAGGATCAGTGTACTGCATGGGGATGAGGCCATAGCTTGCTTGAGGATATATTCAGTTCAATGTAGTGCTTCAGTTCAGTTCAGTGCCCGAGTTAAGCACCTACTTTGATTGCATGACGATAAGCCACATGCTTGTATTTTGTACCCAGGAGTTGGTCAAAATAAAGATGAAAGAAGGCACTGACTTTGGTGAAGTCGTGCTGTTGTTATTTGAGGAAAAGAATGTTGTTGTTCTTGGAGATCTGCAGTTGATATATTTAGAAAAGAAGGCTACTATTTCTGGAGGAGGACACTGCTTTAAATTGAGTATGCTGAGGCTGCTGCTACTTTTGGCAAGAGGGCTCTGCTATTTATGAAAAAGTGTGTTGTTGCTTTTGTAAGGAATCTATTGCTGATATTTTAAAGGGAGGACGCTGCTTTGAGGAGAGAATATGTTATCTTTTTGAAGGATATAATTCTTGGTGATATTTTTAGAAAAGGGGGCTGCATTTGTGCATAAAGTATGATGATACTTTTAGATAAGATACAGCTATTTTTGGAGTGAGGGAGCTGAAGCACAAAGATAAATACATGTTCAGCAATAAAGAATGGATCTTTTTTAGATCTTATCAGCCCTATTCTATCCATTGGTTAGTTGTTGATTTTCTTTCCTCTTCAGCTCTCTGTTGTCCGTCTCTTTACTTTGTTCTCTTCCCCATTTCAGATTGGGATTAAAAGATTACAATCTAGAAGCTTCAAAAGGACAATATGTCTTAACCCTTTACAGTAGATTTTATCTCCTAGGAGCTGGAGCAAAGAGGGATTAAAGTTGTGATTTGATAATACCCAAAGGTTCCTTGTAGGTGAGACGAATGGGAGTTGAGTTATTCAAATTTCAGACTCCACTGCAATCAAGTGACTATGATTAATGAAATTGTTGGTTGGTCTTACTATGTGTTTCTTATAGTTTCTTGTGATTGTTTATGGGTTCTTTAATTAATTGCCTCCATTTAGCAGTGTGATTCAGATCTGAAGTGAGTATTTAACCAGATTCTTTGTTTGTCATTGCCCTGCTGAATTTCTCTCAGCATGAGTTGTTCAATAGCAGTTCGTCAGCATCCCTATTCAACAACAGATGTTTTTCGATCTTTTCTTCTCCCATACATTGTATTTCCAAGCACTTTCACTATATGCCCAATGGATACAGGCACTGGGCAATCATAAATAAAATTACTTGAAAAAACTTCTAAAAATCCTTTATTTTCATCAGTACTACAAGAGCTTAATTGCAAACAAAAAATCGTAGCAAAGCTTTACTGAAGATTAGAAGACATTATAGGGACACCCTTCAATGGAAAAAGCACTAATTCTAATGTGAGAGACATTATGTCGATGATAGAGCCACTATCCCTTGACTACCTTTCAAAGACTCTTAGAAAATCATTCTCCTATGGCAATTTTTCAAGGGCAGATTCAGGAGTTACCAAGACATATTTCCTCAAAATTCCATCCATCCCAAGTATTAGTTTTTGGGGTTACTGCAAAAGTGTTTTCACCTAGCTAGGAGAGCACTAGGTCTTTTATTCCCTTGTAGATATTTGATGGACATATGGATGGCTCAGTTTGGGTAGATGCTTGACCTTGATTAGAGTGCTAACATGGAACATTTACGTAGGATGTTATTAAATTGGCATGATGACTAACCCATTGAGTGTGTTACACCTCATATTGTATGAGGTTTCACATTGATGGAGTTTGCTGCTGGTACATTGGAGCTTTTGGATGGACCTGGGGGGATACACCTTCATGGATCCTTTTCTCTTCTTGATGGTGGATTATTTGATGCAGAACTTTGGTGGAGGAGCTTCATTTCTCTATGGTTGATGGTCATCTTGTGGTTTGATGCTACCTTCATGATGGATCATTTTGTTAACATATGGATGCTTGCTACTTCATGTGTTATATTCTTCTTGGAGCATCCTAGTGATCTTGCATGATGGTGATGTTACATAATTGATGTCATTAGGAGGTGGCGTTCTACATGGTCTCCTTTGTTGAGTGTCTGGTAGAGACATACTTGATGTTTGATGGAGTTAGCACTTTCTTAAGTGTCATTCTCCTATGATGTTGATGTGGTGTGGTCATACATGTTTTCTTGGTGGGATTTTCCTAGGTGATATAACATCGTAATATTAGACATCACCTAGGGGGGATGTGAATTTGATGATGTAAGTACCCTTATTGATGTGTATTTCCTAAGTTTGAGTTAGATTTGGGGTACTACATGTTTTTCCTTGATGACCTAGCCTTTTATAAGGTTCATGATGTATTATTAATGTATTTATCTCTTGTTGGTGGTGCACCCAGGTTCAAGCCTGGGTAGAACTTATGTTTTATTATTATGTTGGCACCATGGTGGGGGCTCTGCTAGGAGAACAAATTTATGTTGCATGGTACAACAATTTGATGGAGCACGCCCCTTCATTGGTACACATGTTGAGGTAGATCACATTATCTTAATATTATTTTGTTTGAGTGGAGGGGCCATCCCCTTGGTCTTGCAGTTTGTTGGGCTTCCCGCTGATCTATGGCATGGTGGATACTATTTTTGGAGGGTTGTTGTACATTGGGAGTTGTTCTAGGAGGTAGTTATGAGGGTGCCCTTGCCCTAGTGGTTATGTTTGACATATGGTCAACCATTTCTCCTCTTTATGGAGTGCCCTCTTCTTGTTCACATGTGTGAGGAAGTTCGCACACTTCTCTAGGGTACACCTATGAAGAGTTAGTTGAACATTGACTATTATATTGTCGTTGACTCCTTCCTTGCACAAGTTTTGAGGAATTGTAACCACCTTGGAACATACTTATTTATTTATTGAGGAGGTGGTTGCACATGGAGAAAGAGCCCAAGAGGAATATTTCTATTTTGGGAGGTTGTTGAATGTCCCAAGACCTTTGACTTGTCTTACATGTCCCTTGTCCCACAAACAAGGGGGTCTCATACACCAATTTGGTGTCTGGCTTGGCCGTGACCTTAAAAATAGATTATTATTATTATTATTATTATTGAAGGCACCTTCACACTTATCTATGTATTAGTAATGGGGTGACCTACTTTGGAGTTCACAGGTGGGAAGGAGTTCCTTGTTGACTTGGTTCTTGCACACCTCTCCACTCTTTTCACATGTGAGGGAATCTACCACTCATGGAGACCCGTACGTGCTTTATGGAGGATAATTAATGCACACTTGTACATACACCCTGTGTACCGCATTTACTATTTTGGGGAGGTTATTGCACAATGGAGGAGTCCATGAAGACACTTGCCTTGTGGGAGGTTTAACCAAGCCTTTCTTATGGAGTGTTCCATCTATTTGGCATCTTGCAAACTTATCTATGGAGTTTGTTGGAGTGCCCTACTTTGGGACTCACATGTGTGAATTGGTTGCACATTTATTCATGCATCTTGTGGACCACTTACTATTTTGGGATGGTGGTTATTGGTTTTTCCACTTATGCATCTTGGAGGGTGCATTGGATGAGATTTTATAGGCCGACCTTGAGCACATCCTCCTATGTTAAGGAATATTTTATTGTATTTGCATGCATGCATCTTGGAGGGCACACTAGATGTGGACCTTGTAGCATCTTTACTTGGTCAAAGTGCCTATTTTTAGTGATGCACCCTCTCTCTTCGAGATTTCTTGCACATTTATTCATATTTTTGGATGGGGCAAACTCTTTTGGAGAGAATGAAGGCTAAAGATCATACTTGATATGGTCAATCATGATTGGGATAGATCTAAGTACAATATTTTATCATTCGTTTGGCATGTCATGGAGTCATGCCATGGAGTTAGTTAGCAAATATTGTATTTTACCTATGTTGCACGGGGACCCATCCCCCCCTAAAAAAATCACGTACACTCTGTTGGGGACTCCATCCGGGACTTGTTGGCCATCCCCAAAACGTTCCAGGAAGATTTCAGGGACATCTTGGACAGATTTTGAGGATGTTATGGGCAGATTTCAGGGATTTTCTGGGCAAATTTCAGGGACGTCTCGGACAGATTTTGAGGATGTTCTGGGCAGATTTCAGGGATTTTCTGGGCAAATTTCAGGGACGTCTCGGACAGATTTTGAGGATGTTCTGGGCAGATTTCAGGGATTTTCTGGGCAAATTTCAGGGATATTCCAGGCATATATCTTCAGTTTTGGTAATCATGGAAATTGATGATTGGACAATATGATCATTTTCCCCATCCATTATTTTTGTATTGCACTGAATCTAAATCTGTTTTACAAATTGCAGCTCAAAACATGGGTTTTGCATGATGGGTTTCGATTTGGATTTCTAGTGGTTTAAATATTATATTTTCAGCAACAACAATGCAACAAGCAAAGCTTCCATGTCAAAAAAAGAGGAAATGCAACATTTCAAAGAGCTGATCCTTGTGGTTACTGCTCTTGTTCTTCTCATTTTTCTGGTCATCTTAGCTTTTACATATTGTACATGGGTTTCCAGGAGTCATTCAAGTACAATGCTTCCACCATTCCAACCTCAAGCATTGTGAAAACAATTAGATAGTAGTGACTTGGATTGGGTACTAAATGTTTGAATAAATTCCTATTCAATCACCTTCTTAATCTGAAATATGAATCTAATCTCTTTATAGAACCAAAGTGCTTTATAGTGGTTTTTAACACAGCTGTAACAATCTGCAAAACCTATTGATAAGGGAATGTCTTTTATGTTTTAACATGATCATCACTAACAAGAAATATGATGAAGAAAAGTTGTTATAGAGACAATTCTCACTTAAGTTTCCTAAAGCTAAATTGCATTTTGCTCATGTCTAGCAGCCAACAGTGGAATGTCACTCGGACCCTTTTTAAATTACTCAAGCTTTTTCAGAATTGGCAAGTGTAAGGGTTGCGCATAATACTATATAGTGTAGCTTGTTATGCTTACAAGATTGAAGCAACTACAAATGTTTATATATATATATATATTACTGCCATCCCCAGCTCATCGTCCCCTAAAAAATTTGGGGCTGAGCTCTAGTCGTCTCGAGGACGCGTCCCCCCGTCCCCGTCATTCCCCCATCCCAAAAATCAATGCAACATAGTATATTACCATAAGAGAGAAGAGGATCCCTCTGTATAAAGGAGTTTTCTCTCCATTTGTGAGGTGATAGTTGGGAGATTGGAGATTGAAGGAGTTTTCCCCTTGGGATACATTGTACATCATACTGGCAAGCTTAATAGAAGATTGGAGGTATTGCTTCTATTTTATATGAGGCTTTTATGTTTTCATTATTTTCACATGTTGATTATTGTAGGAAATCCTTGTAACTTGTTATGAAGACCTTGTAGCTAAGGCTAATTTGTAGCATGTATAACAACGCTTCTTTGTCTTACATATTCATGCACTCATCCTCTTAGATTCATGTTTTTTTTAACTCCATTTTGCCCAAAATTTGGTAGGCATTGGTCTTAGGGTTTCCATCATCTTATTTTTCTCAATCCATACATCTTTTCACTATTGCTACAACCACTTGTTTTGTTCCAACTTACTCTTTAGACATCACCTAGAGCCCCCACTCCATAGCCTTAGCAAACCTACTTAGGGATACCCCCTTATGTTGTGGAAGAGCCAACCTAAAGTGAGAGGAAGCGTTGTTGAGGTGACAGTGCGTAGCCTTCTTAAGGTACACAAAGCTAACACCTTAGTGCTTAGTGTTAGAAAAATAGGTGTGTTTGTTTTCACCATAGACAATATAGCAATATTGTCACCCAACCATAGGCACAAAGGCCACCCCCGAGCACCTTAACCTTGACAGATAGAATAATTCTGGAAGCAAACCCTAGAACCAATAGCCAACCAAGGTAGCATACCTCTCTCCAGAGCTAGCGTACCAAGCAGAAAGTCCAAACCATAACCAAAGAAAGTCCAACCATAACCAAGAGACCAAGTCACCACTGTTGCAGCTACAACTCTCCTCCAGTCATGCGCACTACTTGTCCTTATGCAGTTGTGAGAGAGAGTGTGACAAAGGAGCTCTAGCGCCCCCTTATTTATAGTCCTCCAAGTGACCTAACTGGGTCGACTTCTACTTCTGGCGGATAATAACTTAATATTAATTATTCTCTTGAGCTGACTTGTCTTCTAGGGTTATTATCCAATGTTTTAGGGTTTCTCTTGCTTCCCAGAATATTCTAGTCTTGTCAAAGGCTACATGTAGAGGTTTATACCTCCCGCAACTACCATAATATCAACATTCCCTCCTAGCTAGGGAGGTATTAAAGGCAATGGTCTTGATCACAAACAGACCATTCAACCGGTAGCATCAACATAGCCACACAGACTATCTCATGATCAAATCACGAGCACCAACATCACTATCTAACTCGCTAGTCTCCATGGCAATCAAAACAATGCCATACAATAGAACACAACTGTGTCTATTCATAGTAGTATACAACTACTATCCATTGGTACACAACCACTCCTAGTAGCACACTGCTACTATCCAATGACACACAGTCACTAACAGTGGATCACATCCACCACAGTAGCATACAACTACTATCCAGAGACATACAATCTCTACAACAATCATATCATCTGATATCAACCTGCATAAACAATATCATGATACACACTGAGTCATCTGGGCCATTCTTCCACTCACATCTGTGAGATCTGGAAGAGCATCTTCCCTTGGAAAGTTAAACATCATCCATGGGCTATCTGGACTATTCTTCTCAACCATAGAAGAATAATTGTCCCTGAACCTGGACATATGCTTCTTCCTCAATTGCTCTATTGAGAAGAACATTCTTTACATCCATTTGATGTAAACTCCAACCCATGGATACTGCAAGAGATATAATGGCTCAGACGGAGGTATATCCGGTTTACTAGAACAAGTTGTCATCATAGTCTTCTCCCTCCTTCTAGGAGAAACCTCTAGTTTTGAATCTCGCCTTGTATCTATCAAGGCTTCCATTCATAAGTCGTTTTCACAATTTTTCTCGTACATTGTTCTTCATCACAACTTCCTTCCATTCCTTCTGCTTGACTGCTTCTGGTGGGTTCAAATCATGCTGGTGGTCTTATGATTTTCGGTATAATGACTGATTCAATTTGGTTGTTCTGGCTTTTCTTTCTTTCTTGGAATCTTCATGTTCTTCCTCATGTTCCTCTTCAACGTTGGAGTCCATGGAATCTTCTATAGATTCCATGCCCTTCCTTCCTGAAGGCTCCAACTTCTTCCTTTCGTCATAGAAACATAAATGTAAATGAACAACCAAGGATATTCAAGGCTTCCTTTCGAAGAGGACTTCTTCTAGAGTTAAGCTGAACACATGTTGCTTATCATGGCTGCTACTTCCAATGAAGAACATGGACAGATACTTCATAGTCTTCACTGATTCTTCAATGGGGATTAGTTCCCTCCTAATCCCGGCTTCATGTCTAAATGAGCAATCTGCATGCTCTTTGGAATTTTGCAATCAGCTCCCTCCATCTGAGAGAGTCCATGCGCTCGTCTGCTGCATCTCTCTTTGCTTTCTGAGTCTAACTTCCTCCAAGTCTGACTCCCTCTTAGTCTCTTTAAGTTTTGTTTCTATTTGTTTTGATTGTTGCCCATCTGACAGTTGTTGCAAGCATTGTGTCATCCTTATAAACTTCTTCTATGATAGCTTCCGCAAAGATTGTTCATCAAAGGTTTGTCAACATATTTCACAAGGGTACCTGGCCAGAACAAGACAAGAAGCAAAAGAAAGATCCAAGACAATATGTTTATAATAGGAAATCGAAACAAGAATAAGGACAAGGATAGAGGCAATTGCTACAAGCCTAGAAAGACATCTTCACGATAGCCTTCATAAAATAACTTGCCTAAGACAACAAGAACAACAGTTTTTCCGATATAACATCTTTCATATGAAGGACAGTTTCTTGGTAGGATTGCTAAGATGATCTTTGTCTGAGAACAAAAACAAGAAATATCTCCTAGAGGAGGTGTTAGTTCATGTTTGCAAATAAGTACACTGAGTAGTATAAGTTCCTGAGTACTTATCAATACTTGAGTGACAATAATAAAGATGTCAAACTTGATATGCAAACTTGGAGTCTTTCTATTGTTCCACTTGGATTGCTTTTCTTCTGAGACAAGTATCCTTTCCGACCTGTCCTTTAAACTTAAAACAATATGCTTTCTTGACAAAAAATTGAGTTAGAGAATACGATCTCAACCTTATAAGATCTTGACTAAAGTCAGCTTATGACTTTGACTAGAAGTTCATAATGCTATAACAGCCATAGATATATCAAGTCAAACTTGGAGAGTGTGTTGATCTTCTGAATGCACTGAATCCAAGATCACTTCTTTGGACAAGATCCCTTGTACATTCCCTGCAAACACACTCATGTTGATGATACAAATTAAAAAGAACATGTATAGGTACATACCTTTGTTACCCCACTGTGACGGTAAACCTTAGAATGACTTTGTTGGACTAGAGGTTTAGCTGCTAGAGGACTGGTAAACCTCATAATGTTCCTTTCAGTAGATCTCTCTTGGGCACAACATACACTTTCTTCATGCTAGGTCTTTTGTCTTCATGACTCCCCCGTTCTGAGGTTCCTTCTCTTTTCCTGCTTCAAACTATGGTTCCATGATCTTGCCTTTCACGATATCCAACGCTTTATTCTTGGCAAGGATGAGGTCAATCCTTGTCTTCCATGCTCTAAAGTTAGAAGCCCCTTCTAACTTGTTTTTTGACTTCATAGAGTAAGTCACCACTGCTTTAACTTGGTCAACCTTTGACTTTGACCAAAAACGCAAACTTGACACCTTGGCTTGCTGAGAGTACCAAGAAGTGCGCTACGCTAGGGCGCACTAGGTTATCCAGGAATTAGGTCAAGCGCTTCACTTAAGGTGCCTCAACACGAGGGTTAGGATTGTGTTGTTGCAGTAAAACTCTCACTGAAACTGCAACTGCAATTGAGCAAATCCTCCCAATCTACCTTCCAGTGGTTAGACTGTCCGAAGATAGTGTGGGCCCATAACCTGTTAGAAAAATAAGTGTACTCGTTTTCACCATAGACAATATAGCAATAATGTCACCCAACCATAGGCACAAAGGCCACCCCCGAGCACCTTAACCTTGACAGATAGAATAATTTTGGAAGCAAACCCTAGAACCAATAGCCAACCAAGGTAGCGTACCTCTTTCCAGAGCTAGCGTACCAAGCAAAAAGTCCAAACCATAACCAAGAGAAAGTCCAACCATAACCAAGAGACCAAGTCACCACTGTTGCAGCTGCAGCTCTCCTCCAGTCATGCACACTACTTGTCCTTATGCAGTTGTGAGAGAGAGAGTGTGACAAATGAGCTCTAGCGCCCTCTTATTTATAGTTCTCCAAGTGACCTAATTGGGCTGACTTATACTTCTAGAGGATAATAACTTAATATTAATTATTCTCTTGAGCCGACTTGCCTTCTAGGGTTATTATCGAACGTTTTAGGGTTTCTCTTGCTTCCCGAAATATTCTAGTCTCATCAAAGGTTGCACATAGAGTTTAATACCTCCCGCAGCTACCGTAATATCAACACTTAGGACATTACACTTTGTGGGTGCTAGAGTTGTTGTAACACGGTGCACATAGTAGGTTGCTTGATTAGGAGAGATACCTATCTAGGAGGAGCACTAGGCACTTGGAGAAGCGCACTTAGCCCTAAGAACATGGGACCATGTGACACACACTTTGGAGGTTGGACACTTGACTTGAGGATGCTTAGGTTGAGGAGCATAATTCATAAGGTTGGTTGTGGACCTGCACAAAATGCACATATGGTGAGATGAAACATTAGAGCATAGTAACCACCTTGATGCACATGTTGAGGAGCATTGGGCACAAGAGGACATGTGGCACACAATTAGAGGAGGAATTCCTTGCATGAGGACACTTGGACAACAAACCACCAAGGAAGAGGGAGTGTTGGGCTAATAGATCTTTGGAGAGCACACCATCTTGGAGGGGCGTTGATCTCAAGGGGGATCATGCTTGGAGGGCACACCACCCAGGGTTTTTGCAAATCCCTAGTATGACACTTGTCATCATTGTATTGTATAGCACTCCATGCGGGGTTGCCTTGTTGGTTACTTGAATGGACCTAAGTCTATGTTTTATGTTGGCCTCCCTCACCTATTCTATATAAAGGGAGGAGAGAGCCTTACTCATACACACCATTGATGTATTCTTTATTCTATCTTTATAACTGTCTTCTATAGGTCTAGATGAGATTCTTGGGATTCTACGGATCTGGTTTTCTTATGGTTTCCATAACTAGGGTTTGGAGATCTTGAATTGTACCAGCTTGTGATACGCTATCAGTATGTACTTGTAACTACATTTATTGTATATTTGAAGAGTACATTGCTATCCAAACTTTGGGTACTTGTAAATCTGATTTTCAGCTTATAATCTCATGGTGAATGAGTAGTTTCTAGGGCTGTTTGGTAAGCATATTTATCATGAACAGCTAGCTGATTTTCTTAAGTGATTTGAAAAACATACAGAAGCTAAAGGGATGTATTGACTGCTGTAATAACCTGTAATAAGTATTTTAAGATCTGCTATATGCTTGAGGAGTGTGCCCTAAGGGGTGAAACATTGTTACATTGAAGTACACTTGTTAGGTATTCATTTTCTTGGGTTGCCTTGTGAATTGGGTTGACGAGAAATGAAGTATTTTCTGTTGCAATTAATATGTCAGATTCAGCCCTAAGGCTGAAAGTTCATAGGAAATAGATCCGGGAAACCTCAAGGTTAATGTGAAATTTCTGAATTTGCAATAAAAGTCAGATTCTCGAAATTTCTACACCAACCACATACAAGACACCTAAGAAGGGCTTCAATTTCATTGTTCTACCCACCAAACTTCACTTTTGTGTTGTAGACAAGCCCCTTGGTGCATGTGCATTCTGCAAAAAATGAAGCATGTCCTCTAGATACCTAGGAGACCCTTCGAGACAAAAATGACTTGCGTCAAGAATTTCCCCCTCTCTTGTTTTCTCATGCTCAACATTGTCCATGTGATACAAGTGATTTGGTCCCATGTGCACTTTTCCTGGTTTGAAAATATCTCAAAATTGTACTCATGAAACAACATGAACCACCTGCACAACCTTCCTGAAAGCATCAGCTCATTAACACTGTAATTCAATGCTTATGGAACTTATTTGCAAGCAAGTACATACAAAACTTTTGTAATGTTGTCAACTGTGTGTAGCTCGAGTGGTTGTGAGGAAAATTTGTTACACCTCCCCACCCAAGTTCACATCCCACTTTGTGACATGTATGCTCTTAGTGAGCCAATTGTTGATGAGCTATAAATGATTTATTCATGAGTTGTTGACCTGGCACCATCCTTAGAATGAAAGGAAGTGCCTGAGCGGTTTCCCTTGGGGCATGTTACTTCGAAAAAAAAACTTTTATAATGCATAAATCATACCCAGTACTTCTCTCCCGGTCGTTGTGTAACGCCTCTCTCTTAGTGATTGCTTTCTACTAACATAATAGATCGGATGGTCCACACCGTTGTCCTTTGGTTGTGCTACAACAACTTTAATCACAGTGCATGACGCATCCACATAGACATGAAAAATCTTATTTAAATTAGGGAATCTTAGGATAGGTGCATGGACAAACTTGTCCTTCAATGTCTCAAAGGCAACTTGACACTCAATTGTCCACTCGAATGGTGTGTCCTTCAAAAGTGTCTCCATGGGATTCACTATACTTGCATAACATTTGACAAAATTCCTATAATATCCTATGTGACTAAGAAAAGATTTTATCGTTGAAGGATTTGTTGAAGGCTCCAAATCCTTAATAGCTTTCACCTTTTCTAGGTCCACCATCATTACGTCCCTACAAATGATGTGTCCTAGCAACTTCACAAGACACTGCAAAAACTAGGAACTTCTCTGAATTCAATGTGACACCTATCTCCCTACACCTATTCAACATTTGTCTCAAGTCTGATAAATGATGATTCAAATAGTTGAACAATGCCCAATTGTCCAGTTACACTTCTAGGGACTAGTGGATGAAGTCTTTGAAAATGTTTATAATCATCCTTGAAAAACATGCTAGTGCACTCATAAGACCAAAAGGCGTCCTTCTATATGCATAAGCACCCCATCTGGTCGTAAACGTAGTAAGTCGATGAGCACTTGACTGTCCTTGGACTAATCGCACAAGAATGAGTAAATTTCCTATCTGGATACTACTTCAAGAACCTCCTTCATGAATGTAAGATGGGAACGAATCTTTAATAGTCACTTGGTTCAGCGTTCACAAATCCACACAAATTTGAAGGCTACAATTCTTTTTCTTTTCAACCACTATTGGAGACACCCATTCACTTTTCTAATCAAGTGTATCAAAGACTACATACAATAATTTCTTCAATTCATCTTCAACTTTTGCCTTATCTTCAAGTTCATCTTATATAGCCTCTATATCACTGGTCTCACATCTAGTTGTAGCTCAACCCTTAGTTCACCATGATCCTTCAAAATTCCTTTCAAATCATGACAATTCCTCTATGGATTTCTGCCTCTCCAACATGCATTGTCCTGCTCTCTGTTCTCTTTGTCATTTTGCTTCTCTATGTCACTTTCTTTGTCTCTTTCTCTTTCCTTTTCTTTTTCTTTTTCCTTCCAGCATTCATTTTCTCTCTAGCTTTCTAGTTCTTCCAACAATCTCGGTCTTTCTATTTCCAACACCTCCAACTAACTCAATCTTTCTCTTTCTTGTTATCTTTCTTGCACCCTTTCTCTTTCTTCTAGATTTACAACCAAAAGATGTTCATGGTCCCTTTATCCTCCACTACCTTGTTCACTACCTTGATTAGATGTCTCACCCTCTTTGCCTTCACATTTGTCCATTGTACTACTTCCTCCTTCCAATAAGGATGCATGGGGTTTCCCACTATTGTCCAAGTTCTCTAACCTTTCCTCTTCATTTGTGTCCTCGTCGTCGTAATGGTTTTTGGTCTTCTGTGGGGCCATGCTTGTCTTTCCATCCCAATAGACTATTTAGGAGGAAGTTCCCCTATCCCACCTGAAAGCAAAAATTAAATGGGACATGTGTCCTTTGGAGAACCCACTTTCAGTGTCTTATGTCCTCCCTCTACACAATGTCCATCAAATAGGACATGTCCTCCACTGACTTAGGCCTTGATTTGTCATATGTTATGTCCTCACCCTTTGCAATGTTGTCAACAGGTGTCTTGTCCTACATCCAATTGGAAATTTGAAGGAGCACATGTCCTCAATCCAAAACTTGCTTTTACTATCCACATATTATGTGCTCGCCTCTTTCCTCTACATGTCACACTAACCTCTATCTGATCTAGACCTGTTCAATGGAAACCTAATCCTTGTCCTAGTAGGGTTTCTTGCCCACTATCCTTTCTGCATTTCCTGTGTTGATTCTTCCTTTCTTACTTAGGATTTCTCATCCCTCTTGTACTCAAACTCCAGTCTAACCCCAAGATAGCTTGCTCCCTCAATGCTCAAGCACAAGCGATTGAGTTTCCAGGCAATGCCCCCAAAATATTAGACAATAAATGCCTAGGACACTTGGCACAAAATTTAAAAAGGATAGAATTGTACACAATCTTAAACCCTAACTAAAACAAAGGCTATAGTCTCTCTATCACATCTTAACTCATTAACATTGTAAGCACAACCATGTCCTAGTCCTTAACCAAGCATTTGTCTAGTACATACCATGAGAGTAACCATATCGCAACAAAAGCATCAAGAAGTAGCATACCACATCACATAAGAGACCAGTTTATAGTGGGAAACCTAACGACTGAGAAAAACCCACTCTAAAGCCATAGTACTCATTGTTGACCGCCTCTCCAACACAGGTGGTCAACTCCATGTGCCATGAAAAGATGCATCATCAGATGCAAATTTGTAGAAGATTTTGGTTCTACAGGGCATGTTTGGCCCCAACACTTCTTTTTGTATCTGGAATTTCCACACCCCTGTGTAGGTTAATAATGTTATAGGTCTGCATGAGTCATGTCTAGGTCAGTTAACTTGGGATCGGTTCACTGGGAGAGTTCCTTTCACCGAGGGTTTTTTATCCTGAAGTTATCAATTGGGCTTTTCAGCCTTATTGATTTCCCTTGAGTTTTTCCCTCACACTTGCAATAATTCCTCCAAAGTGGTGAACGGTGTTCTAGTGGGTTTATCTTTTGGTAACTATTATAGGAAATCATTGTAAATGACCATGCCAGACATCTTAGAAAGTTTCGCAGAATTCCGTTGAGTCTAGTATAGTTTTTTTTAATTAATTAATTTTTAATTAAATTTCCTTAAGTTGGAGGTTTAATTATTTAATTAATTAATTTTTAATTAAATTTCCCTAAGTTTGGAGGTTTAATTATTTAATTAATTAATTATTTTTTAGCAATAATTGTAAAAACTAGGTTCTTGGACTTTTGATAGGGGTATTTGTGCTCAAAAGAAATGGAATAGCACCCCCCACATCCATGGACCAAGTTTCAGCTCAGTTGGACAACTTTAGCCATGGGTTAGTCCACCCGGAGTGTCAGTTAGTCTAAAACAACAATTTTAATTGCTAAAGTCCAAACATGGCAAAAATGTAAAATTGTAATAATGAGTTAGAAGGATGTAAAATGGTGAAATAAGGTTAGAGAGAGACCCCCTAAGCATAACATAACCCTCCCAACCTTTTCCAACCTATTAAACACCTTTACCCCCTCACCACACTCAAAAGTTACGCCCCCTAGGGGGATTGACGTTTTTCCTTGGAAGTTGGTCATTGTGACTTGGGTGGGGGCCCCTCTCATGTGATTTCACTCCCTCTAGCCTCCACATCACCTCTTAAGGTGATCCCACTCCCCTTCCCTCATTAATTCATCCCCTTTCTTTGCCTTTCCCCCATGTGGTGCACCCTCCAAGAGGAGTTACGCCCCCCTCCATCTAGAAACTCCACAAATAAATTTTTAAAAAATTATTTGAGACCTCTCACCTTCCTTGGCATCAATCCCAAGGCCTCCCACACCTCTTTGCTTGATCCCAACACCTCCTACATTTTTCTACACCCTAGATCTAGCTTTCAAACCCTAGATGGTGCGCCCTAGCCTTGAGATCTACTCATTTGCTTGGTGGTGGACACTTGGCATAGATCCAAGAGAGGTAGGTTTGCCTCTCCAAGTATAAATAGATCTCCTTTCTCACTCCCAACTCACCATATCTTGAGCTATTGTTATGCTACTTGATTTTCCACTCTCTCTCTCTCTCTTCCATCCATTTTCATTTTTCTTCTCTTAGGGTTTTGGAGCAAGTATTTCTCCAAGATCCCATTTCTTGATGCAATAATAAAAGAAGTTTTTGAGGATTTTGGGAAGATCTACAAGTATTTGTGTTCTTACAAACATATGAGGTAAAATCGTTTTAATTTTATATAATGGTTGCATGAATGGATCTTGGGTAAAGTATTTTATTTAAGTAGATCTTGCAAAGAGTAGTCTTGTGAATTTAAGTAGATCTTGCAAAGAGTAGTCTTGTGAATCTATATATGTGGTTAGCTAGATAGAGTGCAAGTATTTCACTTCATTAGATTAACCCTCCATCCATTGTATGCATGCTATTGTGTGAGTGTTTGCAGGTTGGACTTCAAGGGTTTCATTAGGGTGCCTCTTGAAGTCTCCCTTGAGACTCTTCATACATTCCAAGCAATCTTCTTCTATATGCTCTTTCTTCTTCTCATTATTTCTTTGTAATCCATATTTCAGCTAGCATAATAGAGTTTTTTGGTCATCATAATTTAAAATTTTCACTAAAAAATTTTAAGAAATATTTTGCCCTAAAAAAAAGATTTTTCTCACTCAGATAGCCAGGTAAGTCATTTCCAACACATAGCTTGGCTGGTTTCCTTTGTGTGTTCAGATCTGCTGAGAGGGGTTTTGACTATCCAAAAGCATCCACACAACACTCAAAGACTCTCAAAGGGATTATTGCACCATTTTCAACCTTTGCTCCCTTCATTTTCTTTTAGCTTCTTCCCTTCATTTTTCTTCTTTGGTTGTTGTAGGTGGCTCACATTTGTGGGAGAAAAAGGGTACGAACTCCTCCCACTTGTGAGCCTTGGGGTAGTTAGGGCTTGATCTAGATCTTGCTTTTTTACCTCTCTTTTAGATCTAGGTTTGTAGATAAAGGTATCTCCCAAACCCTAAGATGTGGGGTAGGGTTTTTGTTTGTTTGCTTCTTGGTTTGTTTGTTTCCCTTTTTCCTTTGCTTGTTTCTTGGTTTGTTTGTTCTCTCTCTCTTGCTTCCTCCTTCTTGGCTTCGCTTGCTTGTTTCTTTCCTTTTTCAACAATCTCAGTTAATAAACAAGTTAATTAATTGCCTACCTAGTTGGGAGAGGAATACCCCAAAAGGATAGGTTAGGATTTTAACTTGTGGTTAAAGATCTAAGTGCTTTAAAGTTATAATATCCTAGATCTAGATCTGATACACTAAATAATTTCCTAGCTTAAGCCTATTGGGCACCTAAATCAACCTAATTAGATCTTATGCATGTTTAGTTCACTAAATGTTTATCTTTATGTTCCATGCTTAGATCTATAATCATTGATGCTTCATAAGTAGATGGTGTTTCTCTTTAATGCATAGATCTTTTGATGCCATATGCTTGAAGTAACTTCTTTCTTTTAAGTTGACAAGTAGACACATCTAAATCTTTTTCTCTTTCACACCAAATACTCTTATCTAAATGCTATTGAACATGGTATAAGTGTGATTGTATATCTTCTATTGGTTGGCAAGTTGTTCTTGCCTTTGTTTTTCCTTCAAGCTATCTAACTGTGCAATCTAGTGACATATGCATGTGTTAATGCTCTTGATCTCATAACTAATTCAACACACTTTTAAGGCCACAGTGAGTTTCGGCCAAGTCACTAAATCACTCTTAAAAAGTGTCATAAAACTCTTAAAACACTCTTAAACACTCCTAAAAGTCTACCTAACTTATATAATAACTTAATAGACTCTTTAGGGTACCTTAGACTTGAGGAAAACAACGGAGGGTGTAGGCAGGGGGCTGTCTCACGGCGCACAGGATGTGTCCTCTCTGGGAAGTACTCTTGTTTTGGGCTGACCTGTGAAGCTAGGGTGGCAACACTTATTGAGCATCCAGCAGTTATTTGGCAATAGGGGGAGGAGGCTTTGGTGAAAGCTTAATAAAACTTAACAATCTTAAGAAGGCCTAATAACTAAACCTTGGGCTTAATTTTCTAAATACTTGTGGGTTTGATAATTAAGAGTGGTTGATCCTCATCCTTGATACTTGTGCTTAACTTTATAAATCTTCTTCCTTATGTATTGATGATGATGATCTTGATGCTTTGATGATAATGTTATATGATGCTTTAATTTTTCTTTTATATCCTGCACAAACACAAAATAACTAAAGTGGTTAGCTTGCTTGTTGTATTTTAGTATTCTTTGAATTGTAAATCTTGTATCTAATATTCCTTTGATCAAGTTATTCTTTTGTAAGTAATATTGTAATCTACTTGTAACGAACAACCCTTTAACTTAGTTGGCCCCTTGCGCAATCTTAGACACTAGTCTTAGTTGCCCTAGGAAAAGGTCTTGCTTAACATACTAACCCTTGCATCTTGCATTGTTGTTTGTGCATCTTAGGTTAGAATCCCCCCAAGCCTTAACGAATTAAAACTAACTCCTAGAACTTAACTCTAAAACTAATTCTAGTAACTAGGAACAACCCCCCTTGGCTTCCCTAGGAGTGAGCCTAGACGGAAGAGGTTCAAGTCAAAGTGACAGCGTGGGCTTTGAACTTAGGCATTGTGCCTCCAATGACACACTAAGTGAGCCAGACTTAGCTCACGTTTGCAAGTGTGTATAAGAACGAAAACATTCATTAACATTGATTGTCCATAACAATGCTCAACAATGTGAAGGTTAAGATGGTTATGGTTAACATGGTTAAAATGGTGGAGATCAAGAAGTCATGCCAAGATCCAAAATGCACTACGTTTCCCAGGCTGCAATGCTTTGTGAAACTCAATTTAATCACCATTCAAATCCACCAAAACAATTTTAGGCAAATACAACATGCATGAGATAGCACTTTGAAGCAAGGTTACCAGAACCGGACCGGTCATTGAACTGGTAGACCCAAAAAACCGGAACCAGAAAAAAACCGGTCACTAAAAATACATTAAATATTTAAATTTTGAAAAAAAAAATACATATTCAAGTGCATCCAAACCAGTATACAAAAATTTGCAAAGTTTCTCATATATATATAACAAGTAACATTGTATAAAACCAAAATAGCACTAACAGTAAGTGGCAAGTGCACTCCATAGTCATATGAATATCTAGATTCTGAATCAAAATACATCATCAAAAAGGCTCTAAATGGCCTATAAAGTCCAAAAATAACTCTAGAGTCTAGGCTAGAGGCTAGAGAGAAGAGACTACACAATCTAATAGTCTGAATCTGCATACTGAAACTCAGACTCAGAGGACTTAGACTTGGATTAAGACTCAGACTCAGAGTCATCATCTACATCCTCAACATGAGTAGACTCAACAAGGATTCTGAGCCTGGCTTGATTCCCTTGGTCCAGAAGGCAAAGATACAATTGCAACATTAGTGCACACATTCTCTTGATGTGTCTGGGGATCCAAATCCATCCAGGAAAGGTATTCGTTGTCAAAAGTTGTAGGTTGAGTCTCTTTCTTTTTTTATTTTTATTTTTAAATTTGCAAATCCCCTCACTTTTCTGGCCGTACGGAACGAGAAAGAAGAGAGAAAAAAAAAAAAAAAACCGGAAAAAACCGATTATGTACGGAACCGACCGGTTCCACCGGTCAAAAGCTGTTTGAATGTCCAGTTTGAACCGGTAAGCCCTGTGAACCGATCGGATCGGCTGGTTTTACCGGTTCTAGTAACACTTTGCAAGGTTTAGGCTTGGGCTATTTTGACAAGGCCAGCACTAATGGAATATTGCAGCAAGGTTCATACTTGGACCTGAAAATAATTTAAACTTTGCACATCAAAGATGTCCCAATGATTGAACATATAGTCTGAAATTAGGTGTTCTTGAACAAATGCTTGTGCATTATAATAAGAAACAACCGTGGATTATAGCCAATGCCCTTAACTTACAATTGAAAAATAAATGCATGAGCTCAAAACATAAAGAAATAGGTTCCCCAAGGACTTGTACCATGCTAGTATCAAAGAAAAGAAGCAATCATGTAATCAGGGTCATTTCTTTACCAAGCTTGAGATGAACACTTAATGAGCCAGCCGTCATCAAATTCATATCCTTCTGAATATCGACTGAAAAGAAGTAACCATGGATATACTCATATGCTTGGAGGAGGAAAATTTAGAGAACATGACTTTCACAAGATAGGACAATGAATGCATGACTAAACCAAAGGAAAGTGATTGACAGGAACTTATACATAACACAGGGCATCAATGACCAAGGCTAGTTGCTCCACATGGTGCTTGGTATTATACACACACAGAGTATCTACCCATGCTACCAACAAATCACATAAGGCTAGTTGCTCCACGTGGTGCTTACTATTATACCAGCGTTGTCGAACCGTTCCCCCCTGGTCCGGACCCCCGAACCTCGCTCCCCCACACGCTCCCGAACCTCGCTCCCGACCTGTCCCCCACGCTCCCTGCCATTTTCCGAAGCTCCACGCTCCCGAGCCTCTCGGAACCGCG
>SNQJ01S0004231.1:462889-477245 GCA_010110895.2 Picea sitchensis
TAATATGGAATTTAGATGGCATTTCATATATTGGAAGTATCACAAACATACATGTTTCATAAATTTTGCATCTAGTTTGGCATTCTACATGTTTTCTTTTGAATATATATATATATAAACACTCCGGAGACGCTTCGCTCCCGCTCTGGCAACACTGTATTATACGCAGAGGATCTGTCCATGCTACTAACAAACCACATGTTTAGTGCCATAAACTTTTAACTGTAAAGCAATCCAGCTGCCATGTGAAAAAAGCATATGACATGATCAACATTATATCGGAGCCAATGCGATCTTTGCACAATTGTTACCTATTATTGTCATAAAATAGCTATGCTATACTCCTCTGTGAAAGAAACATGTATCCTTGATACTTCAATAGAAAACTGAAATGCCAACTAAGGAATAGAAGTGTTGCCATATCCATGCCATGCCAGGTGAAAATGCCAATCAAATCGAATGCATAAAATAATCGGTGCTCAATTGAACTGTAACAAGCAACTGTAAGCTGGAATCCATCAAACCCCAAACACCACTGAAGTGCACTGCTACCTTAATCATTGTTTGAATTATTTTTGCAGGGTAACATAAAATGTCATTAACACAGTCCAGGGTGGAAAATATACAGTAGCATAGGTCTAACCCTGGATCTATTAAGCACCAAGAGGGATAAAAAATGCAAGGCATATCTATAAATCCTATTTTGATCCCTCTCACTGCATAGATCCGGGGTTAAGATGGATCTATGCTAATTTTTATAATTGTGGTTTATATACAGTAAGAATGAGAAATATGAATTCAGCTGTTTTTAATGTTATTAATTTAGCATTACATACACATGGACAGACACATACAAAGACACATCACCCCTCCAACCATGGTGTAGAACACCTCACTTCTCTCCATGCAATAACTTATCCGCAGAGACAAGAATGGTGGCCATAAAGAATGAAGCAAGTTTAGTGATTCATAAAAAAGGTGTGATGAGCCTAATCTCCAGTTTCAAGGTAAATCATCTTGGAATTGTTTGCAATACTGTCGACCAGAAATATTTCCAATAATATCAATGGTGAAAAGCTAAGGCTACCATAACATATCCAGATTAAACTCAAATACATCAGTTGGTAAAAGTCGTGTCATCTAATTACAGTCCATGCTAAACAATGCTAGTTTAAGCAAGAAGCTCTTCTAGGAACTAAAGTAGTTGAACATTTCCATTCAGAAAATTCTGAACTCAAGGTCAGTCCATAAATTAGATTGAAAATCACAACTCCAACCGTCATTGGTCGCCTAAGGAGAAGTAAGAATATTGACTGATAGTTAACAAATGTCTAGCTGAATGTAGAAAGCCATACAGATGAGCCAAAAAGTCAGTGTCTTGCAACAGATAATCCAGGAAAGCAAGAACACAATACAAGATAATAATGCAAATAGGAGAAACAATTTGAACTCCAAAAAGACACTAATCTTGTATCCGTAATTATGCAAGCCAATATGAACGGAAAGATACTTATGGTAATATAAAAAGATAGTTCCAAACAAAAGAGTCTTGACTGGCAAGAGAAGAAAGAATACCGCATTCTATAGACATTCAAACTAATGTGATGGTCCAAGTCCACCAAGCCCCATTTTCTGCCCCAGTTCCATCAATTGTTCAACCAACTCTAACCCAGTAAGAACCTCTGTTGTCCCATAAATAATATTCTTTACAGGTTGTTGTCTTTGTGCTAATTCTTGTAGGCTTCCGTACTCAATATAATTTCCTCCCCCTATCATGAACACTATTGCCTCCTTGAAAGGGCTCTTTGAGTGAGTGCCAACCACAGAACTGGATTTAGGAGCCCGTGGATCAAAGAGAAGATACGTCTCAATATCTGGACTAGGCCTTGCTTCCATCAATGCTTCTACTGTCCTTGTCATTGTGAGCTGCCTGCCACCAGAAAGAAGACTCTTCATGCCTGCAGTTACTGCACTAAGGGACTGCCCATATAATTTCTCTGCCCAGTCAACAATGTTATTTCTGCTTCCAGCACTAGATGATGTTAGTGATATATTTAAAGATTTAATCCTCTTCACATATTGAAAAGCTGAAAGATCCACCCCAACCTCCTTTAGCACCGATTCTATGGCTTCAACTTCTGCCTGTGGTGTAGTTTCAGAAGCAAGCAGATATATGATGGCAAGTCGCAGCTTATCCATCTTGCTACCCTTCCCTCTCAAAATAGTCAGCACTGCATTTTTGTCAATGCTACCCTTCGCCAACATGTCATCCTCCGTAGTGCAGTAGGAATCCAGTGATCTCTCTTTAATCTCACTGAGCAAAGCAGTTGCGATATTGGTATGTTTATCAATAATCTTTTTCCTCTCTGTCAGCTCTGGAAGCGAATTCACTGCATTCATCAAGTGCTTTGTGTTTCCTATCAATTCTTGCCCGTCCAAATCAATATCTCTCTGGCCGCCTGTTCTCCTGTTAACCTCCTCCACGTCCTGTTTGTATTTACTGAGCTGTAATTCAACTTCTTCTGCAACTTTTGGAAATGGAGCAGAGCTGTTTGCCACCCAGAAGTTGTCTGAGTCGTCTAACTCATAAGATTTTACTGCCCCCTTTCCTTTACCACCACCTCCAGCTGCTGTTGCATCTCCATGCACAGTAACCCTATTGAGTTTCATGCCTAACACATCATGAACTAGTGGCCGATAACTCCATTCATGCTGTACCGCAGCAGAAAGTTCGAAATTCCTATCAAATATACACAAAAGGGGCCTCTGGAAGGAGCTGCCAAGGCTTCCAGCCTCGGTAAATAGATTGTTCTTCGAAAGAAGGTGATCGCGCAGGCGAGAGTCAAGCGCAGAAGCAACCATTTCTGCAGGGCCACCCCTGGCACAGCGGATTATAGGTACAACCCCAAGAGTTGCCAGGACAGAGAAAAGCCCATTCACAATCCCGTCTATTATTGCCTCTATATCCTTGTCCTGAGCCTTGGGATCATTCAACTGCACATATGTGGAAGGCTGGGCAAGAGAAAACATACCATTTTCAAGAGTTACGAATTCGAGATACTGATCATACACCTTGCCAATCCTGTGAATGCAATCTGATTTGAGTGTCCCTGCAGCGAGCTCCTCCAGAAGAGACCGAGGCAGCGACGACGAGAAGTTCAAATGGAAGCTCTCATACACACCCCTAGAAGCATCCACTATAATTCTCTCTATGTTTGCCGATGTGGGTTGAACAAAGTATATGGCTGGAACATCCGGAATTGTCTGTCTTTCTTTATCAATCGTGAAATACAGCGTAATCCCGTGTTTTCGAAGGTCTTTCACATGAATCAAGGGTGACAAAATGTCTCGGCAAAACTTGTCAAGAATGAGGACTTTGTACACCTCCTCATCTGCAGTACCCCCACTTGCTACAGGCTGGTTCAGGTTCAGCATCCGCACTATACACTCTGTTTTTAAAAACATACAATCAGGCCCCGCATACCAAATTGAATGAATTGGTGTGAATACATTCTACATTTATTCATGTATATTGCATCAACATCTATAGAATCTCAAATGGGCACAATTAGGTCTGGCACATCAAAATTTTAGGGATCTGATGCGGAAGAATTCACAGATTTTACATATCCATCCAGGATGCAAAACATTAATGGTGATAGAAAACTGGATCAAAAGCTTAGATCCGAGGCTATTTAATTCCCAGAAAAAGAGAACTTACGTGTTTGTTTTTGCCGAAGAGAAAGGGCCATTTTTACCTCTGCCTGCTATCCAAACCTCTTCTTCAATTCAACTCAAATCAATACCAAGTAGCAATTGCAACCCACTCGATCGATCGATCGATCTACTGCAAAACCGTAGAACACCATCAACCATCAAACCCTGATCTTCTATTGTATGCCTCTTCCTATGGAATATCCATAGCGCAGAATGGAAGAAAGAGATCCAATCTAACGAGAGGGAATGGACGGACTTGTTCGAAGACCCCGCTGGAAGGACTTTTGGTACATATCAAAAGACCTTAGATCTATATTTTTGGTTATTCCATCATTTGGCTCATTCTAAATAAACATGAAAGCTCAAATTACACAATTGCCATTTTGTAAAGAAAAGAATCTCCATTACCGAAAAAGGTTGTCACTGCCCTCGTTCATAGTGTGCTACCTCTCAAATTTTCTTAAAAGCACCATCAAAATCTTAAAAAATAGTTATTATTAAAGGTAAAAAATTGGTAATTTCAATATATAAAGTTTTACATATAAATTTTTTTTAATGATAATTATGAAATTATTTTTTTCATTGAAACATGAATATGTATCAATATAAATGGAGAGGGATCAAATTTCTTCAAATGCAAACTTTTAATCTTTCCTCAAGTTTTGTGTGTAATAGTTGTTTTGTTTTATTAAACCGACTTTATTTTTATAAATATTATTTTTTGTAATTGAGCCCGCTTTATTATTATAATTATAACATAACACTTAACACTTTGTGCTTCAACATCTCCTCCATATTGAGCTATAAAGCGCCTCTCGTCGCAACAACATCTCCCCCATATTGGGTTGTAGAGCACCTCTCGACACAACCATAAATGATTAAGGTATGACTATTCACTCTCAATGGTCACTTAAGTTTCAACTAACAAATCTTAAGTTAAGTTTAAGCATCTTTATTATGCATTTTGAGGAGTTTAAAGTTTGGACTTATTACCCTGCATGCTTAGGGGTAATTGGAGGAAATCATGTCTCGTGGCCCGTAATCGAGACAATGATCTCGACCGTGATGATGATCAACATGTCCAGATATGGTAGCCTAGCAACCCCCCTCATTTACCTTTGCAACTACATGTCAACCAAGGCTCATCATGTCCAAGCAACCCAGTGTATGGGAAATGGTAAGCCAGAGTCACCATGAGGTATGTTAGTCCTTCTTTCATGCGAAGTGTTGTATTTAATTTGTTAGGCATGTAGATGAGGATCTTTGGTTGAAGTTGGATAATGGATCACTAGCTTGAGAAATTGTGTCAGTTGCCTTGCTTCACCTTGGTGGTCAACTTATATGCCCTAGTCTTTTGTTGTCATCGCCCAAGGAAAACGGGTACTACTGGGGGGCCCTCACAAGGGTAACGTTATGTTCCCCACCATACTTAACACTTTCCATCCTAGAGCCTCTCATAGTGCACCAAACTTCGACAATGGGTCATGGTCTATTCTCTCACGAGAAGAAGGGGATGAAATCTCAGAGATTGATGCAACTACTCTATACATATATAAATTGCTAAATGATAAAGATCGCCATAAAAGCATCAAGCCAAGTTGATCTCTACCCCGTCTAATGGTAATCGCCCATGTCTAGATGCAAATGAATGTACCAAATTATAAAGGACTATAGCCTAGTAAAAAAATGAAGGAATGAAGCTTGAAACCTTTTAAAGGGGACCTGCAAATGATAATTGGGTATCAAAAGACAAATTAAGGGGTTCAAAATGCAAAAAGTACCGAGGAAAGGGTATCTCAAGCAAGAAAGCGCTCCCTCTACAAAGGTGCTAATAGAAATGGATTCAATGACACCATAAGCCATGAAGTAAGCCCTAAAACCATATCACTATCACACTTACTCTTGAAGGGTTTCTTTCTTTCCTACTTCCCTCGGGACCTATCCCTCTACCTAGGTATTTTATTTCCTATCTAGTTGGCACACCTATTAGGGTTGGATGAATGCCCTCCCATACTTAAATTTGCCAACTCACATAAGGTCATGGCCGGGTGTGATGCTTGAAGGGGATACTGAGGTGAATTGTTTACATGGCTTGTATCTTAAGTGACAACTTACTTTGCATGTTTTAAGGACTAAAATTTCATGTGAACCTTAGCTAACCTTGTCTTATACTTTGTTTTGTTTTGGATGGCCCTTACATGGTTCTTTGAGGGATGTCTTGGGCTTGTACCCAAGACATTGTGCCTTTTATTACAGGATTGTGGCACATGTGATGCAGAGTAGTGGGTCATCCAATGACTCACCACCCTCAGACATCAACTCTCACATCCTTTGAACCTTGGACGATGGACATAAAGGCTTGGTTTGAGTAGATTTAATCATGATGGCACATTGATGGGCTGAAATTCCATAGGTTGGAAAGAGTACCCCAAAGCTTATCTTTCACCAAGATCATGGACGTTGTAGTAGCAGACAACTAGACACCATGCAAAGACAAGATGCAGCTCCCTTCATCCTAGATGCGACACCTGGATCCTGGACATTGGCCCTCATTTGATGATGATGTCATCTTTCGGGGTTTGATGGAGTTAGGGTTTGGTGGACACCTGGGGTACTAGTGATGGTTGGCATGACCTTGGGTGAGGAGAGACATCATTTTCCCCCACTTCACTCTTTATTGGTGCCATGTGGCCTTTGGAGGCATCTTCCTTCCCTAGGAAGGCTCGACGTCACACACATGTGGCCATTATTGATGTATATTTTGCATTTTAGCATTTGTAAAGGGTTAAATGAGGGTCGACCTGACTTGAATCAAATGAATGTTATGTTAAGTGGAAAAATATGCTAGGCTAGCTTCATATAAGAAGGTTAGCGCTAGCTTTCTTTTTCTTGTCATAACTCCTCATCTTTGTGGGCTAACACTTATAACAATTCACTATTTCAGTCATTCTTGGCCTCTTATCTTATGTGTTATGCTTGGAGAAGGTCTTTTGTGGGTGCTTTTGTTGATTTTGGATAGATATTTCTGCAATTAGGGTTTTATGCTCTTAGTTTCTTGGATAAAATAAATAATTTTATGCAATTTTATGGTATTTTGTTGAAGTAAATGGTGAAGTTGTTATTTTGTTGCAAGAAATCTTGTTTGTTGAAACCCTATGAGAGGAACATAAGTGCTTCTTCCTCTCATAAAGTTTTATTTGTCTAAAGTTAGTGAAACGACCTTGCTAGGGTTAGAAGCCTAAAGCCCTAAAGTGCTAACACTTTAGGATTTTAGCCGTAGACAATTGATCTTTGAACTAAGTGAAGCTACAACAAGGGAGAAACGATATCTAGGGCCCAAACGTGCTTGCACCCTAGATATCCTTCTCCTCAAAGTCTAACGTCTAAGGCCCAAACGTCCTTACACCAATTAAGGTTTATACTCTACCTCTTGGTTTCAATTAGATCAATCTTCAAGTGTAATGCATTTGAGACTCCACAGGCTCTCGAATGCCAATGAAATTGATCTAGAAGCAATCTTGTGGTGGAAGTAGTTGTTAAAATCACTTTGTCTTATTCTCTCAAGTGTCATACTAACCCTAACTCTAGAAAACTCACAATATTTATTATTGTTGTTATAAAATTTTGATACAACCACTGAAAATTATCTTAATTTGTTGCATACACCTAATTATAAGTGGCTTAACTTGTTCATAAATCATCTTTATCAATTGGATAATATTTATTTGGTTGAATGTTTACTTTTTATGGTCAATTGTGGTGTTTCTAAGCAATAATTCTTGTTATTGTTGCAAATCATTTATTGTTGTTATAAAGTTGTGTATTGTTGTAATTTGCAACAACCATTGCAATCTAACTTGTCTAGTGTCTAAAGAGGTCATTATTGCGTGATTTAGTTTGGTAGCATATATATATATATATATATATATATATATAGCATATATATATATATATATATATATATATATATGCTACATATTGTTTTGTTCCGGGCAGGTACAACAATCACCTTGCAACCTCTCTTTCCTTCCTAGACCAACTAATCGGTGATCCAGATAGGGGGCGGTAGGCTTGGTTATCAAACTTGCTATTAGATCCCTTGAGGTCACCGGGGAAGCCTCCCTTGTGGTAGACCTCCTCCATCACTAAAACTATGGAAGAACCTTCTTAGGTGACAGTGGTAGTTTCTTCCATAGTTATGCAAGATTTGGGGATCTTGTGGTGGGCTTTACACAAGTACAAATCCTACGATAACAAGACTCAACTTACATTCTCTAATTCTCTCTACAAAACCCCAAGATTACTAAGTTTGAAATGTATTTTGTGTGGTGTTAATTTAATTTTACAATAAAATGGTTTTTATAAAACAAAAATAGCGTTGGGGTAATGGTGGTTAATGCTAACTTAATGATTCATTAGTTATTAGTAGTAGTATTTATTGTACTTCATTAGTAAGTCATTTACTACCATGCATTGATTATTGGGGATATGAATTAGGTAATCTAGCTCTAACACCTATAAAATGTGGTTCTCACCAAATTTGTAGTCACCCATGTTTATATCATATTGATGCTTATTTGGGTATGAGGGTACCCACCAAACGCTTGTCAATTTTTAATGTGATGTGCTTCTAATTGTGTTGGGTTATTGGCTCATATCTTCAACATGGCATTAGAATAGGCAAATCCACCTTGGTATTTTTGATGTGTTTCATGGAGCACGCACATATGAAGGAGTGCAATTTATAATTAGATCTTTGGTGATGCTTTGGAATTCTTTTTTTTATATCTAAGGATAAATGTGATGAGCATGTGACTTTGTGGTGATGTTGTGACTTCATGAAAACTTTGTATGTGTGAGAGTGGGATTTTTTTAACTTGGTTGCTATATTAACAAGTTCTCTCTACGCAAATCTAGTGACCTAGTGTTGCTCCTACCACTTCTCACAAATCTATTGTGTATGCTTGATCACTGGCAAACTTGCTTAGCAATTGTGAAGCTAGGAAGAGATGTTGTTTGTGTGATATTCAAGATGATGCTGCAATGATGTAACACTCATTAATGGTGCATTTAATAGTCATCAATTTTATTACAACTGGGTGATTATTTCTTGTCAAACACATTAACATAGCATGGGATGCTCTTCACACATTTGTTTTTAACAAGCCCAAGTTTTACAAGCTCACTTCAACTTAGGACAATTGTTTTCTCCATGGGTTGTAGATCTGAAATTTATTATTTTGGATAGTACTCACAATCAAGCCCACCCCATACTACAATTTACACACATTGTGCTTGGCACCTTTTTTTCCTTAATTGTGTTAATCAAATTTTAAGTAATACCCTCTATAATGAATTGAAAAAGAAAAATTATGAAAGTTGTGATATGAATAGAAATAGGGACTACAATTACAAATTGGATTAGAGGAATGAGATATATGTGTGATCCTTCAAACATCCCTATACACATAAATCTAAATCGCAAGTAAAATTTAATATGCCTTATAAGCATTCAATGTGGGTTTTTGGATTTTATATGAGTTGCATAAATCTTGTCCCTATTGTATAGCCCTTAAAATAAGGACAAGCAAATTCACTTGCCTGGTCATTGGTTGACCTCGTCAAGTACTCGTGTTGTGTATAAATAATAAATAGGCTTAGAGCTAGGGTTATTGTTCAATCTTGGGTTTACTCTTGGCCGAGCACTATTGAAGGACTGTAATATTGGATTTGCTACTGAGATAAGTATTATATTTTAGAGTGGGGTTTTCCATCCTATCATAGGTTTTTTTCCATGATAAATCTTGTGTCTTATTAGTCCCTATCRTAGGCATAGAGGGACTATAGCGATCGATAAATCGTTGGCCTGGTATTAGATTGTGCATTGACCAGAAATATTTCCATATTATCTATTGTTGGAACAAGGGAAGTGAAAACATCGATTTTTATATAATAAAAAGTATCATGTTTGTCAAGATCTGATTGGACAACGGATTGGAGGTCTTATTGCCACCTTCGCTATTCCCAATGTGAAATATGTTGGCATATCCAAAGTATTTGGTAGTATATGGTCTTTTTGAATCATATATTGTATTATGCATTGGTCGAAGGTGGATTAATGCTAGCATTAGTTCGAATGTTTCCCTTAGCATTTTCTGCTGGGTAGAATACATTCTCTACCAAATTACTATGTGTGATTTTTGCTTTATTGTTGCGTGCTTCAAGAGAACAGGCCTACCACGCTGCATATTTTCTTAAATGCTTGCACAGGCCTACGCCCTTCGACGGTCCTGATAGTCTTAATTGTTTACCTAACAGCTCTGCCATTCTTAAATGTTTATTGTACAGATGTGTTGTGACACAGTTTCGTTCATGGTCGACATCCCTGCTCGAGTGGTCGATCCTTGTTTGCTGCTTCGTTCCATGATTATGGTTCTTGTTTGATTCAACTTTGCAAAGTTGAGGTCCTACACTTGCAGTTCGAGCTCTTCGTGGTTGTTCACTGGTTTGTTGTTCTTCAACTTTGCAAGTTGTTGGACCTGTTGTTTCGGTTTGCAGTTTTTGGGGCTGATCTCTTGTCATCCTTTATTGACGGGTAAGTTGTTGGTTGTGGAGCCTGATTATCTTCCTAATTTATAGGTCCTTTACTTTCAGCCGTGTTTATAACCCATGAAGTATTTACACCCCAGAAGTATGTACACTCTTCCACACGGGGGAGTGCAGAGGGGGGGTACCCCCTTTGTGGGGTCCGGGGGCAAGCGGGCCCCCAGCGGGGGTTCGGGGGCGAAGACCCAGAAGCAAAAATTGCCTTATAAAAGTATATTGTAATTTCATTGTAAATCTGGACCGTTCATTATAAGGTCGCAGATCTAACGGTAGAGATTATGTTAGGGTTTTTTGCCCTAGAAGGCAACCCTCTTTTATGAGGGAAATGTATTGCGGCTATGGTTGATGGTGAATATTGTATTATGAGAGAGGAGACTGTGAGAGAAAGAAGAGGAAGTTACAACGGGTTTTGTTGTAGGTTGTATCCCTTCATTTGCTGGATAATAATAAAGCAAGGACCTGGCAATTTCTCTGGTGGATGTAGCCCACACTGGGTGAACCACGTAAATCTGTGTCTCTCTTGTATTGTGTGTCTTTTTGTTTTGTTTCTGCATTTGTTTTATTTTATTGCTCCGCGGTCCTGTTTTTCTAACATAAGTTTCCCTGTTGTTGTTGTTTTTCAATGGTGGGAGTCCCTGCCTCCAAATTCTGTTGCAAACCATCTTTGTCTATGCTCTTAGTTTTTGTTCCTGGAAACCATGTGTCTTCATATGCGAGCTGTCACATCCATAGATTTTCCAAAAATTGTAATGCAGAGGGATTTACGAAAAGTAGTTCGGAGCTATCAGAAGAGGGAACCATCGGGCAGGGTGTAGACGCAGGGTATGCTTTTATTCTGTGGGTCGGAAAACTGCGTCTACCTGTTCTCTTTTTGCTGAGTAAAGTTATGGTTTTATTTATTTGCATTCTTTCTCTTATTTGGTTCAGTGTCCAGTGTCGATCTGTTTTCTTCTCATCTGCTATGGGGACTAGGGGGGATTCAAGTTGAGAAGAAGAAGGTTGAAAGATACATACGGGGATTGGTACCCTATTTTGCTTTCCTTTTTTATTTTTCTACCTCTTTTTTTTTCCCCTTCTTTTCTCTCTTTTCGTAGAAACTGAAAGTATGTAGCAAATAGCTTGAAAATGACAGTTGAAGAGATGAAAGAAGTAATAGATGTTGAGTCGTATGAAATAGATACACAGTCCATTATACATGACAACATTGACATGGTTTTGCATAGCAATGGGCTTTTTAGATTGGATGCATTCTCGTATACTATTAGGGATTGCCTTTTCGATACATTCCAGGTTCTATTGCATTTCCGCTATTCGTCGACCGAGCTGCGCAATGGATTGATAGATTATTTCTTGACCTGTTTTAAAAATGGTGATGCTGAGGCTTTGCAGTCCTATGAATACAAGCTAGAATCTGATTTTCTTTGGTAGTTGCATGGAATACATGATGTCGCTACGTATTTTTCAAATATGTGGTTGTCTGCATCTCCAGTTCTGCCTGCACATGAGAGGGGACTTTGGGGAGATACATTTTGTATACGGTGGTTGTCTAACTAGTTGAATATATCAGTTGGCATATGGTAATTGACAAGAAAAACAAGATATCTACTATTCAACAAAACTGCATCTGACAATCCATATTGCATCTTGTTCCATGATGCCAATGTCCTCAGTGGCCATTATGAACCATTGTTGTACATAAAAATGTCCATATGCAATATAGAAGGTCCTAGTATTTACTTGTTCGTTATTTGCAAATACCTTCAATCGCAATGGAAACAGATTTTGCATGGCATAGATTGCCATGATTTACAACTGGAAACAAATGTTGTCTCTAGCTGTGGAGATAGTCTGTTCAATGCAATTTGTTGTTTGGTGGCAACGGGGTTCGATGTTCAGTCGCTGCAGATTTACACTGTACAGTCCTTTTGCAATGCAATTATAGGCGRCAGTCAATAGGCTTTTAGGTGCTTGCATCAACACCTTTGCTAATATCTCGTAGAAAATATGTCGACAGTTGGAAGTTGGAAGGAATACCTTGTGAACATGGTGCTTCCATATGAAAAAGGGAATATGGAGGGTTGTAGATTCTGTTTGCAATGGTTGTCTATGATATTCAGGGTGAATATCCAAGTGTGGTCTCCCTTGCCAGATGGCACTATCCATTCCTGGGTTACTGATTCAAATTACAATCGAACAATTGACATCCTCTCGTTGAAAATAGATACGACACATATCCATTATGAACCTTTGCTTAGACATATCAATAGTTCAGGGTTGACTGTCCATGCCACCCAAATGACATCGAATCTGCATAGGCGTGGAATGATTTTTAGTGAAAATGAAACTCCTCCTAGTTGCAATATGGGCAGACAGGGCTTGAACAAAAAAAACATGCGTAAAATTCATGACAGTTGTGATGAGGCCATAGAGGGATTAAACAAAAAACGTAGAGTAAGTTATCACAATTTGAAAAAAAAAAATCGTCAAATTCGTCCGACTTGTGATAAGGCCATAGAGGCCTTGAAAAAAAAACGTAAACTAGTTTCTCAAAAGCTGGGTGAGAGTGAAATTCATCCTAGTTGCCACCAGTGCATCCTGCCCTTGGGCAAGAAACATAGAGTAAGTTACCACAACTTGAAAAAGGTCATGCGCGAGAGAAAAAAAATACATTGCTACACTTCCTTTTAGAGAGAAACTCACATATCACAATGTAAAGAAATTTGTTCGTGTAGAACAGAACATAAACAAGTGCGATCGCATATCCCATATCCCAGAATGGTCATGCAACTGTGTCAGTTCGTGGTCTACAAGCAACACCATGCAGTAGTAGCAATGAAAACCAGGAAACAGTTTCTATCCATACTTCCCTGCGAAATAAAAATGCAAGACAGACCTACATGAAACAAATGAAAGACACTCCTTCCGTTGCATGTGCAATTTGTGAACAATTGAATTTTTCAAAAAACAATAAGTCTTTCACGCCTGATTTGCAAGCAGAATACCTCCACTTGACAGTGCACGATAAACCATTTTCCAGTGGGAAAGTTTGTTTTCCATGCAAACGATCGCTTGAAAATGGAAAACTGCCACAGTTTGCAACCCCTGACTGAATAAGATGTAATACACCAGTAGCAGATGTAAGTGCACTTACGGAACTTGAGGAGAGACTTGTGTCTCTGCGAATTGCATTTGCTCAAATCAGACATTGGGGCTATAAACGACCCCAGATGGGCTTAACAGGATCAATTATTAATGTGCTTGTTCAGCTAGATGTTGTGCAAAAAGCGTTGCCACAATTCATTAACAATACAATTACAATCGTTGTGGCTCTGAAAAGATGCTTGCGATACAAAAATGCCTATCAGACAGGCAAAGTGCGTGTGCATGTTGTTATGAAAGCATTAAAGGAATTATGTTCCAGGGCCCTGTGCAAAGTAGAGAACATTTGTATAAATGGCAATTGGAACAGTGTTCTTGCAGAAGAACGTGGCAACTTTGCAGACACTCTCGAAAATCCTAGTGATTTTGATACAAGTGATGAATCGGAGAATGAAACACCTGCGGAAACATTGGTGCATGGATTCACTGATTCACAGTGCATTCGTGACTTGCAAGACAAAATTGTCGAAATTGCACCTGTCGAGGTGTAGCGTCCACTTGGAATATTCAAGGACAAATTCGCTGAGGAAATGAACTTTCCAACACTCTTCTATGGAGATCCACGTGGCACTGATATTACAGAACGATTCAGTTATCATAAAATAGTCTGATGGGAGCTGCTACATTCAAGCGGTTGCTTCTCCTGTCACATAACAAATTTGTTTTTCAAAACAATGCGCATAATAATAGAGCAAGTTTTGTCGTGCATGTGGGTCCGAATAAGAAAAGGTCAGTTACAAGGAAGAAAGTTGTTGGCCAAGGATGTGAAGTACAAAGTAAACCTAGAAAAAATTCTGAAATCTGATATTGGATACATAGATTTCAAAAACATCTGCACCTCTCCTGACTATTTGCAACAAAACAAAAAAAATAT
>SNQJ01S0004231.1:477255-523924 GCA_010110895.2 Picea sitchensis
AAAACTAATTCGTGAATGCTAAAATTTTGGGACACGACCCCTTAAAATTCAAATAGTCCACAGGTCCCATTGTCAATTTGTATATCACGAAACTCTCAGTGCTATTTGTAGGACATGGAACAACAAAAGCCTAATATTAAGGTCCCCAACCCGAGAACCCGCAATCCAAAAATTGGCTAAGTATGGAATGAGGGTTCTGTCCATGCTTTAATTCAGGAATGCTAGTTTTTTTTCTTCTTTTATGTGTTCCTAGATTTTTATCTTCAGCTATGTTGAATGTGAAGTCATTCTGTTTATTTTATTTCAATTCTCTTTTTTCTGATGCATATTTTCTCCTGCCTGGTCATTTTCAAAATTAAGTATGACATAAATCACTCACTCAAATTTGAGATATCATATTTCACACACACACACACACACACACACACACACACACATATATGTTTCTTTAAATTTCCAGGAATATGTAACACGTTTTATTATTTTTGTATATAAATGTCATAAAATTGTGTTCACTACTTTCTTTCTACTCAAACGTATAGAGAGTATGTCATTTCTTGCATCTTTACCACATGTCCTTCATATTGTTTGCCACAAAGGCCCTTAAAATTAAAATAGTCCGCAAGCCCGCTTGTCAATTTGTATATCACGTAACTTTGGTTGCTCTTTGTAGGCCATGGAACAACAGAGGCCCAATTTCCAGCCCGCCAGCCCGAGAACCCGCGATCCAAAAACTGCCTAAGTATGGAATTAGGCCTTCGTACAAGTATGGAATGAGGGCTACGTCCTTGCTCTATAAAATCTCATCCCCATAATTTATAAAAGTACATATTTCGTATGTATAGAAGTAAATATCTACTTTAAAAAATTGTGTATTTGCTATGTATAGTTTATGGTCTCCACGAACCTATAATTTCATAAATTTCAATTTCTTGTGTCGAGGAGCCCCTGTTTTAAAGAAAACTAATTCGGGAATGCTATTTATTTGGTCCTTTTGTCGACCGCCCTATGTAACAGACATTGGTACTATACTTTTTGTCCTTTTCTCCACCAGCGTATGTAAAACCTATGTAAAGAAAACTAATTCGCAAATGCTAAATTTTTTGGACACGAGCCCCTTAAAATTCAAATAGTCCGCAAGTCTGATTGTCAATTTGTATATCGCGGATCTGTCAGTGCTATTTGTAGGACACAGAACAACAAAAGCCCGATTTTTAGGTCCCCAGCTCGAGAACCCGTGATCCAAAAACTGGCTAAGTCGAGAACCCGCTTTTTAAAGAAAACTGATTCGGGAATGCTATTTTTTTCATACTTTTGTCCACCAGCCTATGTAACAGACATTAGTACTATTTTTTTTGTGTTTTTTTCCACAGGAATATGTAAAAAGGAAAACTAATTTGGGAATGCTAAACTTGTTTTAATTAATTATAAATGATTTTATTGATAGAAAGATAAGTTATTGAGTTTATTATTTCAATTTCGTTATTCGACACGAGCYCCTTCAAATTCAAATAGTCCGCAAGTCCGATTGTCAATTTGTATATCGCGGAACTCTAGGTGCTATTTGTAGGCCACAGAACAACAAAAGCCCAATTTTCAGTCGACTAGACCGACAACCCGCGATCCAAAAATTCAAATAGTCCACAAAACAGCTTGTCAATTTGTATATCACGGAACTCTTGGTGCTATTTGTAGGGCACAGAACAACAGAAGCCCAATTTTCAGCCCGCAACCCCAACAACCCCGACATTTTTCAGCTCTATATATCTACTTAATCAAATTACATATTTGATTTTTGTAGGCCACAGAACAACAGAAGCTCAATTTTCAGCCCGGCAGCCTGAGAACCCATGATCCAAAAATTCAAATAGTTCGCAAGACCGCTTGTCAATTTGTATATCACAGAACTCTCGGTGCTATTTGTAGGCCATGGAACAACAAAAGCCCAATTTTCAACCCAGCACCCCGACAACCCGGAATGAAGCTTCCATGCATGCTCTATATATCTACTTAATCAAATTACATATTTGATATGTATAGTTTCTCCTGTCCACGAACCTATAATTTCATATATTTCAATTTCATATGTCTAGGAGCCCTTGTTTTAAAGAAAACTAATTCGCTATTGCTATTTTTTTTTATGCTTTTGTCCATGAACCTATGTTACAGACGTTGGCCCTTAAATCTCAAATAGTCCACAAGTCTGATTGTCAATTTGTATGTCGTGAAACTTTGGGTGCTATTTGTAGCACATGGAACAACACAAGCCCAATTTTCTGCCTGCCAGCCCGACAACCCCCATGCTCTATATATCTACTTAATCAAATTACATATTTGGTATCTATAATTTATGTTGATGCTAGTTTTTTTGTAACATACGTACGCCCTTAAATTTGAAATAGTCCACAACTCCAATTTTCAATTTGTATGTCATGGAACTCTGGGTGATATTTGTAGGGAACGGAACAACAAAGTCTGATTTTCAGCGCGCCAGCCTGAGAATCCGCGATCCAAAAAGCTGCCAAGTATGGAATCTCTTTCCCATACTTTCTAAAAGTACATATTTTGTTTCTATAAAAGTAAATATCTACTTTATAAAATTACAAATTTCATATGTATAATTTATGTTGTCTAGGAACCTATAACTTGATAAATTTCAATTTCTTTTGTATCCACCAGCCCTTGTTTTAAAGAAAACTAATTCACGAATGCTAATTCTTTTGTGTTTCCATGTACTTCAACTTCCCGCCCACGTGTCTGTACTCGGTCGCATTTATTCCCATTCCAACCTGGCAGGGACTATGCTGCCATGCAACACTTATTTATTGTGGTGTGCTTTCTTTGATAACTTAATTGATGCCTACATTGAATATTAGTGATGGTATGTTTATTATATATTAGGTGTTTGATTCATATCAAGTTTTGTTATATTCTCAAGGTATTTGTGTTGTCATTGAGTAGGTTGCTTTGATAACTATTTTGTTACTCGTGAATCTATTATGATACTATTAATGCAATATGTTTACTATTAATAATAGATGGTTGATAAATTGAATTAATAAATGTTGATATAGATCTGTGTTTTCTATGACAAAGTAGTCACGGTTTCTATTCTTATCTATTGTAAGTGGATGTGATAAGGTTATTTCAATTATAAATTTCATTGGATAAAATAATAGCCAACATTTTGGGGGTTATTTCAATTAAATTTGCCAATGCCCTTTTGCAACTAGGAGAGATCATATCAATTGGTATCGAGGATAGGTCATCCTAATTCTTGAATTTTGGGAGAGTGATGAGGGGAAAGCCCATTGAAAAGGCTTGAGTGTGAGGATTTTTATTGCATCAAGTATAAATGATTGCTAAGGAGTGGACAATTTGCATGCAAAAGGGAGATAAATTTCTTGAGCACAAAATGAAATCTCCTCCAAAAAATGAGCGAAGAGGTAAGAAAAAAATTGGAGGTTATCAAGTGGACAACATTAACAAATTTCCATTAAAGAAGACTACTTGAAACCAATAAAGCACTAAGGGAAACCCTATTGAAGAAATAATACATCAAGAAACAAGTGTACCCAATCAAGAAAATAAAAAAAACAAAATAAGAAAATGGGTGAACCTCCAAGATCCAATGATCATGAGTCAAAGTCATCCAAAGACACTAGATTAGAGTCTTTCAATGAGTCATGCGTCCATTTAAAAAAATACATAATAAGACCAAAACGAGATGAAGTGGGGGAGAATACTATAATAACTCTAATGAGGACAAAAGATGAAGAAAAATAAAGTCACCACTTAGATATGTCAAAATTATCAATATACGATGGAACAACTAATGGGGATGATCACTTGTTTACCCTAGAAGCACTATGTCAAACAATTGGAGAGGATGATGCACTTCATAGGTGGGCAATATTCAAAGGATACCTAAGGGGAATAACCCTAACCTAGTATAAAAAATCCACCTTGTTATTTTTTGATGTATTGCATGAAGCAAGCACATAAGGAGTGTCATTTATAATCAGAGCTTTGTTGGTGTTATGGAACTCTTTGGTTTGGATCTAGGGATGAACACAATGAGCCAATGACTTTGTGGTAATATTGTGGCTTCCTGGTAACATGTGTATGTGTGAGAGTTGAACTTTTTAATTTGGATGCTCTATTAGTGAGTTTTCTCTAGGCAAATCTAGTGCCCCAATGTTGTTCTCACCACCTCTGACAAATCTGTTGTGTACGTTTGATAATTGGCAAACTTTCTTAAGAGATTGCAAAGTATGAAGAGACGTTGATTGTGTGATATTTGAGATGATGTTACAACGATGTAACACTCATTAATGATGCATTTGATAGTCACCAATTGTATGGCAATTGTGTGATTATTTATTGTGAACATGTTGGTATAACATGGGATGATCTTCACACATTTGTTTTAAGCTAACTCAAATTTTATGAGCTGACTTCTAGTTAGGGTAATTGTTTTCTCTATGAGTTGTATATTTGAGAGTTATTATTCTAGGAAATACTAAGAATTGATGGGCCAAGGAATTACAAAAAGATTGTTGAACTCCTAAGTTTAACTTTAAATGTCAACTCAGGGTTCATGCAAAGTTATGAGGTGTTATGCACTGTATGTGAAACCACAAGGCCTTACCTTGCTCATATGTACGATATTCATATGAATGATGTGCAACTAACTAAATCTAATTTACACAATCTAGGAATACGATCAACTTTGATAGCTCAATCCCATTAACCATTCACATCGTTGAGTTCATGACCTTCACTCCTATCTCCCCTAACAATATTGTGACACGACCGACCCCATAAACTTCATTAGGCTGGTGGGGCATACAAAATCCTTTTGAATTCCCTCTAACTTACCTTCATTAAACTTAACTCAATCATTGATTTTGAGATCATAGAATAAATCTACTCCTCAATATCTTTTCAACTACTATCACTATGCTCGATTTTGAGCTCTGGAGAGAAAGATACAATCTCTCGAACTTATTTTACCTTCAAGGTGATGTCATCGAGTCCATGTGGACCACACCACATGTGCTAAATGACGTGGATGCTTCCTTTGAAAAAGGGGTGATGGAACCTCAAATCTAGGATTTGGGATTACTTAAAGGATATATTAATAGGCTTGATTGGATATGAATGATTCATGATTTCTTTTTATCCTGAAAATCAGATGCATGTTGTCCCAAAATAGTGCTTAATGTTTAACGAAACCATGTCTAGTAAACATTATGATCTAGATGTTGGCATATTTTACAGGAAGAGTGTGCTTGTCATTGATGGCAAGAACAATGACGATGACAAACAAGAAAAGCATAAGCTCAAAGGAGGAGCGAACAATACGCAGAGATCAGAGCTCTGAAGGAAAAACGTAAGCTCAGGGTGAGAAGCCTCAACAACCGTCCAAACAAGAAATCGACTGTGTTGATTGTCTCATTTTATGGATGTCGGTCATATGAGTGACCGTGGGCTGAAGGATCGTTGGAGGATTGTGACCGTCGGATCTGCAAGCCAGATCAACGGCAGGGATGAATTGTGGGGAGTGAAAGGAGAATTAAACGACTCGCTAGTTCTAATCCCGCAATCGGTCTAGATCGTCAGATCTCATAGACTTGAATATCGATGACTGTGGTTGATCCAACAAGCGATCAGATTAAGTCAGATTGAGTTGTGACCGTCAGATGCGTAATCGTCAGATCAATGACAAGGATAGATTGCAGAGAATGAAAGGAGAATTAAAGATCATGTTATTTCCAATCCCGCAATTACTCAGGATCGTCAGATATTATATCCTTGAAGATCGACAATTATGGTTGACTCACCAACGACGCACAACTTCAAATTGTGGAGTTTTGGTGACGAGTTAAATGACTCGCAAGTTATGGTTCCACAATCATCCTTGATCGGTGATCTGCTTCAAGTGTCTTCACGACCGTTGGATCACATTTTAGTGGAAGGAAAGGATAAGCTTAAAGGGATGAGAGTTTGATTATCCGAATACCCATCAACCGTCGGATCAAACCTGAATTCCTGTCAACCGTCAGATCATTTCGAGTGGAAGAATAGGATAAGCAAGGTAAAATATCTAAGATCTCACTTATGCGAATACTCGTCAGTCGTCAGATCAATTCAAGTGGAAGGATAGGATAAGCTAGAAAAGCTGCACCATAGATAGATCGAGCCATCGATCTAAGAACATGATCGACGAACATCATTCACTTTGGATATAAAGAGGCGAGGAGGTTACACTCCAAAAAATTTGAGATTTGAAAAACCCGAAGCCCGGAGAGCTGGAAATCCGAAATGAATAAGGACCATCGGATCTGGAGAACATACGATGACCATTAGAGCAAGGAGATCCACGTCAGTAGATTACATCAACAAACCTCGTCCGCAAGGACATGTGGTATACCACATCGACAAAGGACATGTGGCGGACCACGTCAGCAAAGGACATATATGGAAGACCACGTCGGCAAAGGACATATGTGGTAGACCACGTCAGCAAGGACACAAGTCGTCCGATCTAAAAGATCACTTCGGGTGTATTCTCATCCGTCGATCTACTCCAGTGGAAGGATAGTGTAAGTTGAAATCTATGAAGTCTGGAGACTTGAAGGAGATCTCGACCGTCGATCTGATGTTGGGTGCACTCTCAACCATTGATCAAGATACATTGGAAGGATAACGTAAGTATAATAGCCTAAGACCCAGAGTAAAAGGTGGCCATCCATCTCAACGGTTGATTAAGTCTTGGTCGTCAGATTAAGCCTTGTAAGAATAAAATATGACGATTGATATGTTTCCACGAAATAAACGTAAATCGTCCGATCTCTTCGGGAAATCTGATTCAGAAGTTTTGAAAGGTTTCAAACCCAAAAGTTCCAAAGGGTGAAATGTCGAAGTTACGACATTCGTCCATTTCAGGAGATTGAATTGTGACCGTTGAATTGATAAGCTCTCAAGCGCTTGTTAAGCCTAGCGTCTGGTCACCACTATTGGTCATGTGAGATAAGAGATTTAAATAAGATATAATCCGATGACACTTATCAAACCGAATCTGATCGAAGGGTTACTGTTTCATCTTGTGATTTCTTGATTAGTTAGGATTCAGTTACACTAACTGAATCATCATTCCTGAGTGGCTGAATCATTCGTTCATGAGTATTGGAATCATGGCTCTTGAGCATTTTGAGTTTCCCGAAATGAGTGTTCTGAGATTCTTGAAATGAGTGTTCTGAGATTCCCGAAATAAGTGTTATGAGATTCCCGAAATGAGTGTTCTGAGAATCCAAAAATGAGTGTTCTGAGATTCCCGAAGTGAGTGTTCTGAGATGGTTGACTTGAGCGTTGGAGATGGGAGTGTAACAGTGGATGAGAGCATGAATAAAAGGATAATGCCATGACAGAGAAAGGTTGTTGTTTCTGTGAAAAACAAGTTGAACTGTATGTAATGGAGAATACATCATGAACAGAAAGAGATAGAACAATGAAGCATGATCTGAGAGAGGAAGAAAAAGTTGAGGTGCGCAAGCAGAGACAGAGCAGAAGAACATAAAGTGCAAGAAGATGCCAGAAGGAAGACACTGATGCAGGCAAAGCAGAGCAGATTAGCAGAACAATGATAAGACTGGTAAGCCATTGATTAATACTATATCATTGTAATGAATTTCAGTAACAAAGATTTATATCTAAGGGTGGTAGGGAGGTGCTAGGGAGGAGTATTTTCCTCAGAGTTTCAAGTGGGTGCTTGAACACATGGAGTTGTATCTTCCATCTGGTGGCAGCTAGAGAAACCAGGGTGGCAGGGTGGTGCAAGGGAGAATGATTGTTCTCTGTTACATAGGTTGGTGCCTGTGTGACTGGAAGTTGGTGTTGGAACACTCAGGGAGTTGTTGCTTCCTTCTAGTGGGTGCTAGAGAAACCAGAGAGTTGGTGCTCTCAGCAAGTTGCAGCTTGTAAAACAGAGGTGGTAGCCTCATAAAGAGTGGGTGCTCATAAGAATGATAATGTACGGAATATAAAGACTACTTATTATATTAAGAAGAAGAGGTTTTCTCCCTTTATGGGTTTCCTCAGGAATATCTGTCTCTGTATACTTCATGTGTGTGATTGATGTTGAATACTCTATTGCTTACTTCCCTGAATTATTGTGATCCTCATTAAGTGTTCTGTAATGAGTTTAAAATGGGTATAATTGTTTAAGCACAGTAACAACTGATTCACCCCCCCCCTCTCTGTTGATTAACAATTGGTATAAGAGCGGGTTCCTTTTATATAAGTGTAGATCCTAGAGCTTAAACATGACTAGCCATGAAGGAACTTCAACCAATAAGGCCCCCCTATTCAATGGAACAAACTTTTCCTTTTGGAAAGTTAGGATGAGAACCTACATAATGGATTTAGGTGCAGATGTTTGGGATGTGGTAGAGACTGGTTATGTAATGCCAGTTGTACTAGCTTCTAAGGATGACAATTTAGAATTCAGCTTCAACGCTAAGGCTATGAATGCTATTTTGTGTGGGCTTGCAGAAGCAAAATTTGTAAAAGTTATGCACTTAGAATTTGTCAAAGAAATGTGGGACAAACTCATTAGCAGTTATGAAGGTAATGAGAAGGTAAAGGATGCCAAGCTTCAAACCTATAGACTACAGTTTGAACAACTAAAGATGAAATAGGATGAAATTGTTGGGAAGTACTTTCTGAGAGTTGAAGAACTAGTAAATGCAAGGAAAGCACTTGGGGAAAAAATTGAGGAATCCTCTTTAGTTCATAAAATTTTGAGATCTCTGCCAGATAGGTTCAACCCAAAGGTCTCTGCTATAGAAGAACTTAATGATCTAAAAACTCTGCCTTTTGATAAACTTCTAGGAACATTGACTACATATGAAATGAGGATAGGTAAAGATAAACCCAACTCTAGAGAAGCATCATTTAAAGCAGATGAGAATGAGGATTTTGAAACTGATGAAATTGAAGCAAAATTTGTGAGAAAACTAAAGAAAGGATCAGGCAAGTACCAAGGCAAGTTACCCTTCAAATGTTTTAATTGTGGAAAGATAGGTCACTTTGCATCTAAGTGTCCACACAAGAAGAAGGACCAGAACTCTAAAGGTGAAGAGAAGTACAAATTCAGGATATTTGGTAAAAAGAAAAGTTTATGTGTAAACAATGATGACTCTTCAGGAGACACAGATAGTGATTCTTCTTGTGAAGATAAGGTTAATGACTTTATGCTTATGCCCAAAGAGGATTATGATAATAAAATCACAGGAAGTGATGTTAATAATGAAGAAGCTATGGTTGACTTGGAAGGAGAGTTGATCACTGCTTTGGAAGAGATTGATAGATTGAGACTTAAGAAGAGAAAGCAAAAACAATTCCTGATACAGTTCAAGAAAGACAGTAAAAAACATGATGAATACTTTGCCCTGCTAAAAGTGGAATTAGAAGAGGCAATAAAAATAGAGGACAATCTGAAACAACAGTTATCAGAGAAGAAGGCAAGATGTGAAGCCTTGGAAGAAAAGGTAGTAAAAACCAGAAAATAGATGGAGAAGTTTAAAGCCTTGTATCTCCAAAATCTTCCAAGCATTCAAGCCTCAGCGGAACTAAATGAAATTATGAGAAAACAAAGATATCCTTTGTTGAAGACTGGTTTAGGTTATGTAAATGGTTCAAGCAACAAACAACCAGAAAGCAAAGAGCCAGTAAAGATGATCAAGTTCCAAGTCAACAGACAATCAGACNATCAGAGAAGAAGGCAAGATGTGAAGCCTTGGAAGAAAAGGTAGTAAAAACCAGAAAATAGATGGAGAAGTTTAAAGCCTTGTATCTCCAAAATCTTCCAAGCATTCAAGCCTCAACGGAACTAAATGAAATTATGAGAAAACAAAGATATCCTTTGTTGAAGACTGGTTTAGGTTATGTAAATGGTTCAAGCAACAAACAACCAGAAAGCAAAGAGCCAGTAAAGATGATCAAGTTCCAAGTCAACAGACAATCAGACCATGCGAGTACTCTGCCACCAGAAGCTAATAAAGACAAGATGATCCTTGATCAAGAACAAAGATATCAGAATATGGAGCAACAAATGCCAAGAAGAAGTCCATCCTTCAGGTACCAATTTTTTTTCCATGGTTATTGTTTTTACTGCTCTAATTTTGGTCATAAGATTGCAAATTGTCAAATTAAGTTTAGAGACATGCAACTGAGGAGATCAAGAAATAAACAATCTTTGCAACATAGAATCGAACAACCAATGAGTAGACAAATTTGCACCAATCACTTTGACCTATTGAACAATGAGCTCGAATGCTATAACTGTCATAACTTCAGCTAAAAAGTTGCAAATTGTCATCTGAAGGATTACAAAGCAGATCCAAGGATAAAACACTTAGCTAGAAATGCCAACATATGGAAAAAGAAAGATAATGAAAAATGTGGGTTAGTACTTTCAACTCAAAAATGAAAAGACCCCTGGTATATAGACAATGGATGTTCCAAGCACATGACTGGAGACAAGGATAATTTTCTGTCTATAAGTAAAAGTAAAACAAGAAATGTGACCTTTGGAAATGAGGAACCAGGTAAAATCAAAGGTAAAGGGATGGTGAGTTTGAGTAATGGTAAAGGAAAATCCCAGGATATTCTACTTGTAGATGGGCTGAAACATAATTTGCTCAGTGTAAGTCAAATGTGTGACATAGGATGTGAAGTGGTGTTCACTTCCAAAGATTGTAAGATAAAGTCTGTAAACTCAGGACAAGTGGTGGCTAAAGGCATAAGGATAGATAATAATGTATATGTGTTGAAAAAAGATAGATAAGAGTGTCATCTAAGAAAACATGATGAAAGCTGGTTATGGCATAGGAGACTTGGACATCTAAACTTTGACCACTTAATCAAGCTCAAAAATCTTGAGGCAGTAAAAGGTCTTCCAAGAATATCAAAGCCACAAGATTCTGTGTGTAAACCCTGCCAAGTAGGAAAGCTAACCAGGACTCAGTTTAAATCCAAGAGCTCTACTTCAATAGAGAAACCACTCCAATTAGTTCATATGGACTTATATGGAGCATCAAGACAGGAAGGCACGGGGAAGGAAAAATACTTCATGCTGATCATTGATGATTACTCCAGACTCACTTGGGTTGCTTTTCTCAAAGAAAAAGCTGAAGCATTTGAGAAATTTAAAATATTTAAGGCTTTAACTGAGAATCAAACAAGCAACAGGCTAAAGGTAGTAAGATTAGTCAGAGGAGGAGAATTTATGTCAAGTGATTTCAAGGAATTCTGTGATAAACATGGGATCAAGAGAGAATACACAATCCCAAGAACTCCACAACAAAATGGAGTAGTTGAGAGGCAAAACATAATAGTTCAACAAATGGCCAAGTCAATGATGAATGAGAAGAACATTGGTCAAACCTACTGGGTAGAAGCAATACACACAACAATCCATATTCTTAACAAATCCCACCTCAGACCACACAATGACAAGACACCTTATGAACTGTGGTATGGAAGACCTGCTTCAATCAAACACTTCAAAGTCTTTGGGAGTAAGTGCTACATAAAGAATAATAATGAAAACCTTGNAAAACCTTGGCAAGTATGATGACAGGGATGATGAAGGCATCTTCTTAGGATATGCTACCAATAGTAAAGGATATAGATGCTTTAATAAAAGATTGCATAAATTAGTTGATTGCATTGATTTAAAGGTTGATGAAGGAGTCCCAATAAGAGAGGTGAGGAATATTGAGTCTGCTACAGAGGACACAACTGAAGCTGAAGATGAACAGGTCCAAGAATCAGAAGGAGAAGACTATGAGTTAGATACAAATACTTTGCAGGACTCAAACCAGGAGATCAAGACAAAGACACCCTCTAGAGTTATTAGGAAGAATCATCCCGAACATCAGATAGTTGGTCATCTAAACCAAGGAGTTCGAACAAGAAAGTAGTTGAATAATGTATCAGAACAATCTCAAATCGCCCTTCTGTCTTTGCTTGAACCTAAAGAATTTAATGCAGCCAACAAAAATGACCATAGGGTTAAAGCCATGAATGATGAACTTGACCAGATTGAGAAAAACAATACTTGGGAAATGGTTCCTAGACCTGGAGGTAAAAATGTCATAGATTCCAAATGGATATTTAAGAATAAATTGAATGAGCAGGGACAAGTTATTAGGAACAAAGCAAGATTGGTATGTAAGGGCTATGCACAGATTGAAGGACAATATTTTGATAAAACCTTTGCACTAGTGGAAAGATTGGAAGCCATTAGAATGTTTCTTGCCTATGCATGTCATAAGAAATTTAAAGTATATAATATGGATGTTAAGTGAACAATGGAGATCTAGAAGAAGAAGTATATATGGAACAACCTGAAGGATTTTCATTGATAGATAATCCTGACTTTGTCTGCAAGCTGAAGAAAGCCTTATCTGGGTTGAAACAATCTCCTNGTATATAATATGGATGTTAAGTGAACAATGGAGATCTAGAAGAAGAAGTATATATGGAACAACCTGAAGGATTTTCATTGATAGATAATCCTGACTTTGTCTGCAAGCTGAAGAAAGCCTTATCTGGGTTGAAACAATCTCCTCGTGCCTGATATCATAGACTGGATAAGTATCTTCAAGACAAAGGGTTTAAGAGAGGAACAATTGACAACAATCTATATATCAAAACATAGGGTAAGGATTTGCTCATTGTGTTGGTCTATGTAGATGACATCATCTTCAGAAGTAATAATACTTCATTGGTAAAATGGTGTGCTTCTGCCATGCAGTCTGAATTTGAAATGTCTATGATAGGGGAACTATCATTTTTTCTTAGTCTACAAATTACTCAGAGGTCCGAAGGAATATTTCTTTCTCAGGGAAAATATCTAAGAGAAATATTGAAAAGGTTTCAATTGGAAGATTCTAAACCTATGAGCACACCTATGGTCACTGGATGCAAGCTAAGCAAGGATGATGACTCACCTAATGTTGATCAAAGTTCATATAGGTCTATGATAGGCAACCTGTTGTACATCACAACATCTCGTCCAGACATAATGCATGATGTTGGAATGGTAGGAAGGTATCAGTCTGCACCTAAACATAGTCATTTGCTAGCTGTCAAAAGAATATTCAAATATTTGAAAGAAACAATGAACTATGGCCTATGGTATCCTAGGAATCAGAATTTTCAATTATCAGTCTATTCAAATGCTAATTGGGCTAACTGCATGGATGAAAAGAAAATCACGAGTGAAGGTGCATTATTTTTAGGAGATTCTCTTGTAGCATGGTTGAGCAAGAAGCAAGGTTCAATTTCCTTATCGACTACTAAAGCTGAATACATAGCAGCTGCCACTTGTTGTACCCAAGTACTGTGGATGATTCAGACACTTGCAGAGTTGGAGGTAAAGTATACTGCACCGATCCCATTTCATTGTGATAATACTAGTGCAATTAGCATGCCAAAGAATCCTGTATTCCACTCCAAGACCAAGCACATCCCCATAAAATACCATTTTATGAGAGAGCAGGTCACCAATCAGATTATTCAGGTTCATTACATTCCAACCATAGAACAAATTGCATACATCTTTACTAAACCCCTAGCCAAGACACCATTTGAATATCTCAGTCAGAAGCTGGGTGTCATCCCTTTTCTCACCTAAGAGAGTCCATCCTGTAAGGGGGAGTATGTGTTGGTTGAATATCCGATACCTCCAAAAAGTATCACAACAACTCAGGAGGAGCATGTTTTCTTTGACATTGATGTCAAAGGGGGAGAAAAGTTCTGATTTGGATGCTACAATTGGAGGTCTAAGCAGAATAGTGCATCCTTTCAAGGTTTCCATCAATGCCAAAGGGGGAGATTGTTGGCATATTTTATAGGAAGAGTGTGCTTGTCATTGATGGCAAGAACAACAACGACGATGGAAAACAGGAAAATCATAAGCTCAGAGGAGGAGCGAACAGTACGCAGAGATCAAAGCTCGGAAGGAAAAGCGTAAGCTCAGGGTGAGAAGCCTCAGCAGCCGTCCGATCAAGAAATCAACCGTGTTGATCGTCTCATTTTACGGATGTCAATCATATGAGTGACCATGGGCTTAAGGATCGTTGGAGGATCGTGACCATCGGATCTGCAAGCCAGATCAATGGTAAGGATGAATTACGGGGAGTGAAAGGAGAATTAAACAACTCGCTCGTTCTAATCCTGCAATCGGTCTAGATCATCAGATCTCATAGACTCGAATATCAACGACTGTGGTTGATCCAACAAACGATCAGTTTAAGTCATATCAAGTCGTGACCGTCGAATGCCCAATCACCAGATCAACGGAAGGGATAGATTGCAGAGATCAGAAGGAGAATTAAATGACTCGCTAGTTCCAATCTCGTAATTGGTCTAGCTCGTCAGATCTTGTAGACTTGGATATCGACGACTGTGGTTGATCCAACAAGCGATCATATTAAGTTGGATTGAGTTGTGACCGTCGGATGCGGAATTGCCAGATCAACGACATGGATAGATTGCGGAGAACGAAAGGAGAATTAAAGATCGTGCTATTTCCAATCCCGCAATTACTCAGGACCGTCAGATATTATAGCCTCGAAGATCGACGATTGTGGTTGACTCACCAACGACGCACAACTTCAAATTGCGGAGTTTTGGTGATGAGTTAAATCACTCGCAAGTTATGGTTCCACAATCATCCTTGATCGTTGATCTGCTTCGAGTGTCTTCATAACCGTTGGATCACATTTTAGTGGAAGGACAGGATAAGATAAAAGGGCTGAGAGTTTGATTATCCGAATACCCGTCAGCCGTCAGATCAAACCCGAATTCCCGTCAATCGTCGGATCATTTCAAGTGGAAGGATAGGATAAGCAGGGTAAAATATCTGAGATCTCACTTATACGAATAGCCGTCATTCGTCCGATCAATTCAAGTGGAAGGACATGATAAGATAGAAAAGATGCACCGTAGATAGATCGAGCCATCGATTTAAGAACATGATCGAAGAACATCATTCACTTCGGATATAAAGAGGTGAGGAGGTTACGCTCTGGAAAATTTGAGATTTGAAAAACCTGAAGCCCGGAGAGCCGGAAATCCAAAATGAATAAGGACCATCGGATCTGGAGAACATACGATGATCGTTAGATCAGGGAGATCTACGTCAGCAAATTACGTCAGCAAACCTCGTCTACAAGGACATGTGGCAGACCACGTCGGAAAAGGACATGTGGCGGACCACATCATAAAAGAACATATATGGCAGACCACGTCAATAAAGGACATATGTGGCAGACCACGTCAACAAGAACACGAGTTGTCCGATCTGAAAGATCATTTCGGGTGTATTCTCATCCGTCGATCTACTCCAGTGGAAGGATAGCGTAAGTTGAAATCTCCGAAGTTCGGAGACCTGAAGGAGATCTTGACCGTCGATCTGATGTCAGGTGCACTCTCAACCATTGATCAAGATATAGTGGAAGGATAGTGTAAGTATAATAGCCAAAGAACCGGAGTAAAAGGTGTCCATCCATCTCAACAGTTGATTAAGTCCTGGCCGTCAGATTAAGCCTTGTAAGAATCAAATCCGAAGATTGATCCATTTCCGCGAAATAAATGTAAACCATCCCATCTCTTTGAGAAATATGATTCAAAAGTTTTGAAAGGTTTCAAACCCAAAAGTTCTGAAGGGAGAAATGTCGAAGTTACGACAATTGTTCATTTCAGGATGTTGAATCGTGACCGTTGAATTGATAAGCGCTCAAGTGCTCGTTAAGCCTAGCATCTGGTCACCGCCATTGGTCATGTGAGATAATATATTTAAATAAGATATAATCCGATGGTGCTGATCAAACCAAATCTGATCGAAGGGTTACTGTTTCATCTTGTGATTTCTTGATCAGTTAGGATTCAGTTACACTAACTGAATCATCGTTCCTGAGCGGCTGAATCATTCGTTCCTGAGCATTGGAATCATGGCTCTTGAGCGTTCTGAGTTTCCCGAAATGAGTGTTCTGAGATTCTCGAAATGAGTGTTCTGAGATTCCTGAAATGAGTGTTCTGAGATGGTTGACTTGAGCGTTGGAGATGGGAGTGTAACGGTGGATGAGAGCATGAATAAAAGGATAATGTCGTGACAGAGAGAGGTTGTTGTTTCTATGAAAAACAAGTTGAACTGTATGTAATGGAGAATATAACATGAACAGAAAGAGATAAAATAATGAAGCATGATCTGAGAGAGGAAGAAAAAGCTGAGGTGCATAAGTAGAGACAGAGCAAAAGAACAGAAAGTGTAAGAAGATGCTAGAAGGAAGACACTGATGCAGGAAGAGCAGAGCAAGGTAGCAGAACAGTGATAAGAATGGTAAGCCATTGATTAATACTATATCACTGTAATGAATTTCAGTAACAAAGATTTATATCTAAGGGTGGTAGGGAGGTGCTAGGGAGGAGTGTTGTCCTTAGAGTTTCAAGTGGGTGCTTAAACACAGGGAGTTGTAGCTTCCATCTGGTGGCAGGGTGGTGCAAGGGAGAACAATTATTCTCTGTTACATAGGTTGGTTCCTATGTGACTGGAAGTTGGTGCTTCCATCCAGTTGGTACTGGAACACTCAGGGAGTTGTTGCTTCCTTCTAGTGGGTGCTAGAGAAACCAGAGAGTTGGTGCTCCCAACAAGTTGCAGCTTGTAAAATAGAGGTGGTAGCCTCACAAAGAGTGGGTGCTCATAAGAATGATAATGTATAGAATATAAAGAGTACTTATCATATTAAGAAGATGAGGTTTTCTCCCTTTATGGGTTTCCTCAGGAATATCTATCTCTGTATACTTCATGTGTGTGATTGATGCTGAATACTCCATTTCTTACTTCCCTGAATTATTCTGATCATCATTAAGTGTTCTGTAATGCGTTTAAAATGGGTATAATTGTTTAAGCACAATAACAACTGATTCACCCCCCCCCTCAGTTGATTAACACTAGATATCCAGGAATCCAGGTTTTTCTTTAAGGCTTACGAAAAAGTAGAGCTAGATATGGATGTCAGATCGGTCAAAGCGTTGATGCACGTGTCATGCCACATCATCACCATGTGTCATGCCACATTGGCCCATAAGCCACGTCAAATTCCACATGTCATGACATGTCAAGGTACACATGTCTTTCCATGTCAGCAATCATCAGATCATCGACGAAAGATAGGGCATAATTCTTAAGGAAAAATGAACAGTCTATAATCTAGGGAATTCATTGATGAACGATCAAGATCTAATCTTTACCATGTGCATGTTGGATGAAACCTTGACGCAGAACCCATAAATTCGAGTTAGCAGTTAGTAGAGGTCTGTGGGAGTACAACTTTAACGAAAAGTTGAATGATGAATAGGGATTGGAACCTGGTTGACAAAACCACGACCATCCAAACATCCAAGAACCTTGGTAACACGTTCAACCCTTTAAAAAGAAAGGTCGGATTCAGATATGTTGGACCGATCTCCCTCCCAGACGAAACTGCACAAATGGAACCCTGTCCATCTGGATATTCGAGAATCTAGATATTACTTTAAAGACTCACAAAAGGATGGACCAGATTTGGATGTTGGTTGACTAGCTAGAAACAAAACCATACCCGATAGAACCTTGAACATCTGGGCATCTGGGAATCTAGGATTTTCTTTGCTACTGAATTATTTAAAAATTTGGATTCTGAATAACCTAGACATAGAGAGCTTCAAAGGCATCCACTCCCTGATCCGAATGGATTTCTAAGCCGCTTTATTCTCAAGTCCATAATGGACTCCATCTTCATTGACTTTACTAAGTCAATTTGTCGAATTCACATAAATTTAAATATTTTTGACCCTTAAGACGTTCATATGACTGAAGTGAAAGGCTCCCAAGGAGTATAATCCTAGATTTCATGCTATTTAGAATTACCATCCTAACACCCTTTAAAATCAAGAGATACTGACAATGGGGCTTACAACCCTCAAAATCAAAGCATAACCATGTTGTAACTTAAAAACAAGGAACTTTGATTCGAAGGAAATAAATAATTTATGAGTGCATAAAAAATCAACACACACACATCTCTTTAGTTCCATAGCAAAAAAACTATGATTCCACATTCATTCCATATGTAATCCATGCAATCCTCTTAGAGAGTGGGCTCTCATCCAGTGGGTATATTTGCAATATACTTTCAAGAGGAAAAAAAAACTAGAAAGTAGACGTCTGAGCATACAGGGAATACAGAGCACAAATTCTTTCCATTCATCACAGATTTTCAAGAGATAATTACCAGTAACGAAAAATTTAGTGCATTTAGAGAACACCAAGCATACGTACCTTCCATCTCTCTTGGATTTTTTCTCATAACCCATACAGTTTCATAAATTACACAAACATAGAAATATTATAGCTTGAATAGACATCAAATTCAACTAAGAATAAATATGCACTTATCTGTTCATAAGTTGTTGGCCAAAAAAACAGACTAAGGGTGAGCACTTTTCCACCCAACCATAGGCTCAGTTGCACTAGTCCTTTCTACAACTAGGCACACCCTTTCTAGGTCATGATACTATCAGGGAAACTTAGACCTCTTAGGGAAGTTGATGGATGTAAAGGCCACTCTCCCTCACAAACAATTAACAATATAAACCCCTTTCTACCCACCAAGTCAGGGCTTCCACGAACTTCCCAGATGCCTTCCCAAAAGGATTACCTTGGCCCAAGGGAGTCTCTTCACTGCCTCTGCAGTTCCCCAATGACCTCCCCTCTCAGTGCCATTTTCCTTTATAGAAATAATCAATTCACAAACCTCTTGCTTAGGTCGGGTTCAGGGTTCTCTGCCTGAATTTTCGTAGTCCAAGATTTGTGCTTCAAAAAGTCTATTCACCAGGACATTCCCCTAGACCATAACTTGCTCTCTATCTGCTCTATTTGCTTGTGGGTTCTCCCCACACAACTCTTGTTTTTCCAGATCTATCTCCCTTTTGTAGCTTGCTCCGCTCTCCTCCACTGCTCTCTCTGCTACCACCCACTTCGCCCTCATGGGTTTTCTCTCATTTTTCCCTTCCTCCAAAAGGTTCCCAATTTCCATACATTTGTGGGTAAATATTGGAGATTGCAGTGGGTACCTGTTGTACCCTGGCTCACATTCTTCATATTTTTCCCAACCATTTCTCTATACTCCCATTATCATGGGTGGTTGCCTACTCAACTACCAACCCCTATTCATTAATTGTTTTTTTTCGGGGGTGGGGGAATGGAAAGAGAGAATTCATACATAATTTTTTTGGCAATTTGGGAAAATGGCTTATTTGGTGAAGGTCATCTTCTTGGTAGGCAAGATAATCCCCTAATCCCCTCACTAGTTTCCACTTGTGGTATCATGACTAGTTCTAACGCTCCACCCTTAAGTCAACTTGTTGGGAAAGTTTTTACATTAATTAAACAAAATACATTCCCACTATTTGTGTGTTCCAATATTTAAGTCATAATTATAATTACAGACTTGGGGAAAATGGGATGTTACAATCCCCTCCCCATTAAAGGAACATCATCCTCAATGTTCTATCATTTGCATTATCATGTTTATACAACAAACAAAAATGGGTACACCACTTTCATGGCATCCTCTAGTTCTCATGTAGCCTCATCTACTCCAAAGTGTTTCCACTGCACCTTGACTTATGCGATGGCTCGACTATGGAGACACGTCTCCTTCCTATCTAGTATGCACTGAGGCTTGGGCTGGAATTCACCTTTGGGTTCCACTTGGGTCACAGTCCAATCAATAATGTGATTAGAATCATGAACATATTTCTTAAGTAAGGAGACATGAAATACATTATGTGATTTTAATGGGTATGTGTTATATTCTTCACATGACTGTAGGTCCCCCTATTAGGGGTTTATTTGCCAATTGTTTGGACAGTTTTTTTCCTTTAGCAAGGGAAACTTTTTGTGTTTGGTGATTTAGTGGTGCATGGTATTTCATCCCATGGTTTGTTAATTTTGATTAAGAAATTAGGGTTGTAGTCTAATCCGAGTCAATGGATTAGGGGTTTTGGATGCCATGAGATCCTATATATATTGTATTGTAAACAATGAAGTCATATGATGATGAATAAGAATTACAGGTGCGACTCTAAACAAGTTGCTATTTTTCCCAGTTTGGGTTTCTAGGGTAAATCTTTGTGTATATGTGTGATTGCAATGGTTCTCTTTTTTGTTTTAAGAATCTGTGTATGCATTGCATTATTGTAAAAGGTTTAAAAAATTACAGTTGGTATCATAGCAGTTATTGGCATCAAGGGGATTCCTTTGTGGCTAAGGGTTTTCCTCGAGTCTATTATAAACCTTGTTACAATGGGAGTTCTGTAGTATTGACTCTTGTGGTGAAAGGAAATGATGAACAATTAAAAAATAGAGATCGGAAAATTTAATGGGAAAATGTTTGAGCTATGGAATCTCAATATGGAAGATATTTTGGTAGACAAAGATTAATGGATCACTATAGATCCAGGCACTGCACCTACGAGAATGTCAACAAAAGAATGGAAAATTTGGATTGGAAGGAAAATATCACAATACGATTGTGTCTCTCAGATTCAATATTAATGAATGTGTTAGAGGTAGCTACAACTAAGGCATTATGGGATAATTTAGGGGCTTTATATTAGTCTAAGTCCCTGGTTAACAAACCGTTCTTGCGGAAGAAGTTGTACAACATGAGGATGAAAGACAAAGACTCGGTGACAGAGCATCTAAATTCCTTCAATATTGTGGTAATTCAATTATTCTTTGTTGATATTAAGATTTATGATGAAGACAAGTGTATCCGTTTATTTTTCTCTTTACTAGACTCATGGGAAAGTTTGGTTGTAGCCATAGGAAATAATGCAACTACTTTAAGCTCGTATGATGTGGTCTCAATATCCTTGGGGAGATGCTGCAAAAAAACATGAAAGGACAAACTACATATGCCTTATTTGTAAGAGGACGCTCCCAGGAAAGAAATAAAAAAAAGTCCTCAAGTGGGAGATCCAAATCTATAGGAAGATCTAAATCTCCTGGAAAATTCATAAAGGTATGTTGGAGATGTGGAAAAGAAGAGAATTACAAGAAAAATTATAGATCCAAAAGTTTTTAGAGAGGGAAGGGATTTGGTGATGCTCCTTATACAGAAGCAAAAACCTCCATAGATGAAGGAGGGGATGTGTAATTGGCTTCTTCAATCACACACGTAGATCATGAGGCATGGTTGGTTGGCTTAGGTGCATCCTTTCATATGACTCCTCACAGGGAGTTGCTTTGCAAGTACGAAAGGTATGATGGGGGTGATGTTTTTCTAGGATATGACTTAACATCCAAAATTGTAGGACGAGGAAAAGTCAAGTTGAAGCTCATGGATGGTAGGATGATAACACTCCCTAGTGTTCTACACATCCCAAGATTGGCCAAAAATTTGATTTATGTAAGTAAGATGGATGATGTAGGTGTAAAAACAATGTTTGAAAAATAAACTTGCAGGATGGTTTGAGGAGCAATGGTGTTGTTGATGGGATTTCAGATTGGAACTCTATATAATCTCTTGGGAGTCACTTTTAGTGACGGGTGCAACAATTCCATTATTCATGAGATTGGAGTTTAAGAAGGAAAAAATCTTACAATCTTTGGAGAAAATACCATGTTGTGGCATCAAACACTGGGACATATTAGAGAGAAGGGCCTTTGAGTACTATACAGTAAGGGTATAGTTGAAGGTATGTCCATTTTCTCTCTAGATTTTGATTTATGTGAACATTTCTTATATGGGAATTAGAATAGAGTAAGATTCTCCTCTAGTGCTATGAGGACTGGGAGAATATTATAGTTGGTGCATAGTGATGTGTTTGGACATGTGTCAGTTCCATCACTGGGTAAATCTGTGTACTATGTCTCATTCATAGATGACTTCTCGAGGAATACATGGATTTATTTCCTTAGGAATAAATTTGAAGTTTTTGAAAAATTTAAAGAATTTAAATCTCTTGTGGAAAATGAGACGGAGAAAAAAAATAAAGGTGTTGAGGATGGATAATGGTGGAGAATTGTGTAGGAATGAATTCAAGGAATTATGTAAAAAGTGCGGTATAACAAGGTAGATGACTACTCCATATACACCTCATCAGAATGGAGTTGTAGAGAGGATGAATATGATGTTGATGGATAAATCAAGGAGCATGCTCAGTGATGTCAGGTTAGGACAAGAATTCTAGGAAGAGCTTAGGACAAGAATTATAGGCAGAGGCAACAAACACTGCTTATTACTTGGTAAATCTACCACCTTCAACAACATTGGATGACAAGACTCCACATGAGGTATGAAATGGAAATAAACCCTCTAGTCTTACACATCTCAGGTTTTTTGATTGTGATGCTTATGTACATGTTCCAAAGGAAGATAGGAGAAAAATGGATAAAAAGGTTGAAAAGTGTATCTTTATTGGTTATAAATATGGTCTAAAAGGTTACAAGCCCTGGAACCTAGAAACTAAGAAGGTAGTGTATACTCGAGATGTGGTATTTAGAGAAATCAAAGATATATTCAAAAATGAATTCCTACCAAGGGAGGTAGAACCAGAGAAAATAGAGTTTGAATTGAAGGATAATGAATCAGACTCTATAGAAGAACATGAATTAGAAGAAGAAGAGCCTCATACTTCAGTATTGAGAAGATTGGTTCATGAAATAAGGCAATTGGAAAGGTATATTCCACCTTATTTCTGTTCAATTTTTTTTGTTGTTTATTATTGATGGTGGTCCTAGAACTATTAGGGAGGCAGTGGATTCAGAGGATGTGAAACTTTGGGAAAAGGCCATGGTTGAAGAAATGACAACCTTGCACAAAAACGAGGCTTGGGATCTAGTGGAGTTATCAACTAGAATAAATCCCATTGGAAACAAATGGGTGTTTAAGAAGAAGTTTATTGCAGAAGGAAAAGTGGAGAAATACAAAGCTCATCTAGTAGCAAAATGTTATGCCCATGTAGAGGGAATTGACTTTGGTGAATTTTTTTCTTTTGTTGCCAATTTAACCTCTATTACATTTCTTCTATTTGTTGTTGCTACTTTTGATTTTGAAGTAGAACAGATGGATGTGAAGACAACATTCCTACATGGGGATCTCGAAGAAGAAATCTACATGAAACAACTAGAAGGCTTTGCAGTGAAGGGGAATAAAGAGATGGTATGCAGGTTGAAAAAGTCCCTATATGGCTTAAAACAATCACCAAGGATGTGGTATAAAAAAATTGAGAATTTTATATTGGGACATGGATTCACAAGGAGCAAAGCCAATTACTATTTGTTTCAAATTAGTAGGTGATCATCTTATTTAGTTGGTCTTGTATGTGGGTGATATGTTGTTGATAGGAAATGACAAGAAAATTATCAAGATGTGAAACTTTAGTTGCCCTCTAAATTTTACATGAAATATCTTGGTGTTGCAAACTTTATTTTCGGCATGGAAATTAAAAGAGACCGGGAAAACATGAAACTCTGGTTGAATTAGAGAAAATGTGTTGAGTTAATATTGCACATGTTTAAGATGCAAGAATGTAGACCAGTCAAGGTCCCTATTTTTATAGGTGTAAATTTATTTGCAGATCAGTTTCCCAAGACACGGGAAGAGGAAGAGGACATGTCTCGTGTTCTGTATGCTAGTGTGGTTAGCAGTTTGATGTACACAATGGTTTGTAATAGACTGGACATTGCACATTCGGTGGGAGTTTTGAGCAGGTATATATCAAAACCAGGAGGGAGCATTAGACAATAATAAAGAGGGTTTTCAGGTATTTGTGTGGCACTACTAGTTGTGGATTGTGCTACCAAGGAAGACCAGGATTGGACAGAGTGTTGGACATACATGGATTTGTTGATGCAGAGTAGGCTGGAGATTTGGATCGTAGAAGATGTATAAGTGGGTATGTGTTTAACCTATTTGGATGAAGTCAAAGTGTGATTAGATTTCGAGGGTTTCATTCTGTAAGGCGAGCGAGGTTTGAAACTCGTGGTAGTCGGGAGGAGATACCTGAAAAATACATCCATGTTAAGGGTTGGTGTGGCCAAGACTGGGTGCAATCCCTGAGTGATTTTGAGGGTTTAGATTCCCTTGGGTTGTTGTTTCTTATACCACAGGAAAGTCCCACAGGTGACAGACAGGCTAGCAAACAAAAACAAAACCTGTTTGGAGGAACAACCTGTTGGATGAGAAAAATATAGTCTTTAGTGGCACTCTCAACTACTGAAGTTGAATACATGGCAACGACTCATGCAAGCAAGGAAACAATATGGTTATAGAGATTGTGTTCAGGTATTGGGTTGGTACAACAAGTTGTAAGGAAGATTGTGATGGCCAGAGTGGAATCTTCCTGGCAAGGAACCCAACTTATCATTCTTTGATAAAGCATATCGATGTTCAGTATAATTTTGTCAGAGATATGGTTGAAGAGAAGAAGGTGCTACTGGTGAAGGTGGAAACTTTGGAGAATTTTTCAGATTCATTAACAAAATCTGTGAGCACTAAGAATTTCTCTCGGTGTAGAGAATCAATGGGCATTTATGCCTTGGATTATTGATCATGAAAGCTTGTGCCCCCCCTGTATGCAAAGAAAACAAGAAGTGAGAGAATGTTGGGTATGTGTTATATTCTTTGCATGACTGTACGTCCACTCTCGAGAATTTTTTTGTTTGTGAGTATATTTTCCAATTATTTGGGCAATTTTTCACCTTTTGCACAGACTATTTTTCGACTTTGGCAGTTTATTGGTGCATGGTATTTCATCCCATGCTTTTCTAATTCTGGTTAAGGAATTAGGGGTATAGTCTAATATGGGTCAATTGATTAGGGGTTTTCGATTCCATGAGATCCTATATATTTTGTATTGTAAAGAATGAAGTCGTATGATGATGAATAAGAATTAGAGGTGCAACTTTAATAAGGTTGTTGGTTTTCCTAGTTTGGGTTTCTAGTGTAAATATCTGTGTATATGTGTGATTGCAATTGTTTTCTTTTCTATTTTAAGAATAGGTGTGTGCATTTCATTATTGTAAAAGGTTTAAAAACTTACAAATTTAATAGTAGGAGGTAAGGTAAAATTGTATGCCATTGCTCCCACTCTCTCTAGGATCTCAAATGGTCCATAATAGCAGGGTGCTAACTTAGCCCAAGTTCCCATTCTTAGAGAATTTCTCTTGGGCTTAACCCTGATCTAGACATGGTCTCCCACTTTGAACTCTCTATGAGTTTGATTTCTGTCAGCATAACTCTTTTGTGTATCACGTGCCACCTTCAAGTTCTACTTGATTTTGGCCACTTCATGTTTCATTTCTTTCATCATATCTAGTTCAAGTGTAATTCAATCCACTGGGTTATCCCAATTAATTGGAATATTACATATTTATTCCATATAAGGCCTCAAAGGGACTCATTTTTAGTACTCCTCGTAGCCATTATTATAGGCAAACTCCACCATGAATAAGTAATCTTCCCACTTATTGGGCTAGTGCATAACATACTTTCTTAACATGGCTTCTAGCACTTGGTTAACTCTTTTTGTTTACCCATATGTTTGAGGATGGTAGGAAGTGTTGAAAGCCAACTATGTCCCTAAGCATGTAAATAAACCCTTCCAAAAATTTGAAGTAAACTTGGCATCTCGATCTGATATGATTGTCTTGGGCATGCCATATAACCTAAAAATTTATTTTATGAAGATATTTGCAATGTCAACAATTTTATAGGTGGATTTTACCGGAATAAAGTGAGCTACCTTGCTCAACTTATCCACCACTACCATAATTGCACTGTGTTGCTTGGCTGTTCTTCGAAAACCAGTGATGAAGTCCATAGATATGACTTCCCACTTCCATTATGGAATCGATAATGGTTGCAACAATCCTATTGGATGCCTATGCTCAATCTTAACATGTTGGCATTCTAGGCATTTAACAATGTATTATGCAATATACTTCTTCATTTTGGGCCAATAGTATATCCTTAATACAATTGTTTTCATTTTTTGATAGCCTGGGTGACCTACATAAGGCCTCTTGTGGAACTCATCTATTATGAGACCTTTCAACTCAAAATAATTTGGTATGTGCAACATGTTTTTGTATATCTACAACCCATTCTCCATTGGCTAATATCCTTCACACTTCTGCCCTCTTAGCTCTTGCTCCAAGATTTCCCTTATGATCTTGAAGTGTTCATCACCTTGTAGGGAATTTATGATTTTGTGTTGTATGTTTGACTCACATATACTAGTTGTCGCTAGTTTTTTTTGCATACTTCAGCCGAGTGCATCTACCACTTGATTTTCCTTTCCTTTAGAATGTTGGATTTCAAAATCAAATTCACTAATGAGAGCCATCCACCTAGCCTATCTGGCATTTAAACGAGGCTGATCAAACAAGTATTTCAGCCTGGTGTGATCAATCATCAACAAAAACCTTCTTCCAAGCAAGTAGTGCCTCTACATCTTCAAGGCATGCATAATAGATGCAAGCTCTATATCATGAGTAAAATAATGTTTGTCATGCTCATTTGGTTTCCTGGATTCATAATTGATTACACGCCTTTCTTGCACGAGGACTCCACCGAGCCTCTCCTTGCAGGCATCTTTACAAACCAAAAAATCCTTGTCTGGATCTACAATCTTTAGGACGAGTGCATTAGTCAGAAGATGTTTTATTGGTTGGAAACTTGCTTCACATTCTATTGACCATACAAATTTCACTCCCTTTCTTTGTAATGAAGTGATTGGTTGGATGATCCTTGAAAATCTTTGGATGAATCATCTATAGTATCCGACCAATCCCATAAATGATCTTACTTATGATACATTCCAAGGAGAAAGCCAATCCATGATTTCCTTAATCTTATCAGGGTCTACTACAACTCCTTCCTCTTAGATTACACGACCCAAGTAATGAATCTACCTCTGAAAGAAGTCACACTCATTTCAGTTAGAATACAATTGGTGCTCTCAATATTTGCAACACTAGCTTGAGGTACACCTCATGATCTTCATTGGTCTTATATTGAATCAAGATATCATCAATAAAAACCAAAACAAAATTGTCCAAGTACCTACTGAGGATATTATTCATCAGGCACATAAACGTAGTTGGTGCATTGGTAAGTCCAAACGACACCACCACAAACTCATATTGGCCATACCTTGTCCTAAATGCAATTTTATAGATGTCACCATCCTTGATTATGACCTAATGATATCTCGATCTCAAATCCATCTTAGAAAATGTTGTGGTCCCTCTCAGCTGATAAAAGAGGTCATCAATCTCAGGTAATGGGTATTTTTTCTTGATGGTCATCTTGTTTAACTGTTTATAATCACTGCATATCTTGAGAGTACCATCCTTTTTCTTGACAAACAATGCTAGTGATCCCCACAGGGACACACTAGGTATGACATATCCCTTGTCTAACATTTCTTATAATTGCATTTTCATCTCTACCAATTTAGGTGTGCTCATCATGTAAGGTACCTTAGACACAGGTACTGCTCCTAGCATAAGTTCTATGGAAAAATCAATATCTCTTTTGGGAGGCAGTCCTGTTATTTCTTTTGGAAATATATATCCATACTCATATAGCACTGGATGGCCTTCAATTTTTAGCTTGTTATCTTCTGTTGAATTTAACACATGTATGGCATACAATGGACATCCCTTTCTACAATATTTCCTTAGCTACAACAATGAAATTTTCTTTATTGACACGGGTTTTTGGATGCTTGTAAGATCCTTTTGTTTCCTTTATATATTCACATTCCATGGTCTTGTTAAAACAATCCAATTTAACTTTATGTGCTACCAACCATTCCATATTGATCAACATATCATATGACCCCAAGGGTAGTATATTCAAGGTTTCTTGTGTGTGCAATCCATTCATCTCAAATTGGCATGCTTCTATTACTTCAATCACTTTTTTCTTGGTTCCTGTAGCTAGTTGAATCAACCATTACTTTGTATGCCTCACACATGCCTCAACAACTTGTGGTGAAATATACCTGATCTTAGAACTAGGGTCAATCAAAATTGAAATAGATAGGTTGACAAGTATACCTTTCATCTCCACGACGGATGCCTGATGATCTCCCTGTCGTTTCTCGACAACTACATATATCTGTGGTACATTTTTGGCTACATCATCAATAGTGGTAACCTCCTATACATTGTATATTCTCCTATTATCATTCTTCATGTGAATATCTTGACAGATGTTATTCTCCACAACCCTATCATTTCAGTGGTATTTTCTTTCGTTCTTCTATTTTTTCTTTTGTGGGTTCTACTGGCCTATTCCCACTTCGAGAGGGATTATTTTGTTGATGCGTGCTTTTAGTTGGATAATTGGATTGGGCACTCTTTCCCGGATCTCTATATTGAGGTGATCTAAATCCTCTCTTTTTAAATCTAGTCTTATCCTTCCTTTTCCATTCCTTATGAGGCTCACACTTATGCTTTGATTTCTCATAGCATACTTATATTTTCGAATGGTTCCATCAAGTGTCTTGGGTTTATCGGATTCAATTCTATCCTGAAAGGACTGTGGTAATCCACTGGGAAAGCAGTGTATCCTATAGAGTAGAGTTCACGTTTCCATTTCCATTCCCATGTTGTACGAGCTTCTAATTTCTTATCTTTACCTTCTCATATTTAATGTATGGGACACACCTCAATAGTTCTATGAATTTTTGACATATTCATCCATGGTGAGCTGCCCCAATTTATTTTCATGGAATTCCTTGATATTTTAATCATAGTATCCTTCCGACAGATATGCCTTCCTGAAATACTTCTCAAACTACTTATAGGTCAGCTTCATCTCAATGACCCCTTTGAAATTTCTAAGGTCTTCACACCATATGGAAGCCCTTCCATTTAAGTTAAATATGGCTCTCTTGCTTTCATATTCCCGGAGTAGTTATGCACTCATAAATATTTCTTCAATCCTAGTAACCACGCTAGTAACCACGCTTCTGCTTCCTCACCCTTCTTGATTTTTCCATCAAATATGGGTGGCTTAGCCTTCTTAAATTCCTCAAATAGGGAACTCATGGAGTGTCTCTTCCTCCTTTTCTTACAAGTACCTGAACCAATCTCATTGCTGGATAGTCTTTCAAAAGTGTAGTCCTCTCACTGGAGGAATATGTTGAAGAGTCTTCACTAGATGTGTCCCTTTTGGTATTTTTGTGCCTTTTTCTTGTATTGTTGAGTGTTGGCCCATGCTTTTGTATTTATGATGGGCTTTGCAGCTTCCCGAAGTGATTCCTTTTTGCATTGTTGGAAATTGGCCCTTGTTGCAACTTCCTTTGTATTTTAGACAAGCTTTGTATCAATACTACATTCAATTATGTTTGTTTCTCTCGTGCTCTAATGAGCTTCTCATTATAAGCCCGATAGATCTGAAGTTCAACCTTCAAACTTCTCAATGTCTCTTCCAATTCTAGAGGAGATTTTATAACCGTCCTCTCATATGATTCTTCATCTCTGATGCATGAGGTTTCCTCCATGTCATGTTGTACCATTTTTTTGTCATTTCTTTCACTTCACTTCACTGTGTCTTCTTAGTGTTGAAATAAAAGGCCATTGTTAGTTAATTACATAATTAAAATGCATACAAATACTTGGCCTTGATAAGGTTTTCATGGGTCTACAAGAGCCCAAAATGAAGACTTTGTTCTTTCTTCCATTCACACTCATAATTTGTTGTTAGTGCACATCACTATAAATAATTTTTTGTAGGAACCATTCTAGTTCAAAACAAGACAAAAGGCGTAAAAATTCTGAATATAAAATATGTTGTCCTTCTTTTTAACAATTACAATTTCACATTTCACTATCTCAAGAAAAACTTGTGCAACTTGTATGAGGTAGTTAATGGAATTTTTTTTCATCATGCTCTTCATAGCCTTGGCATATAGATCTTCGTGGTCAATCTCTATCCCATTTGGGTCTAGTATTTGAACCACTACTCTGACACCACTTTGTGATACACTCGAGCACCTAAACTTCATTAGGTTGCTGGGGCATACAAAATCCTGTTGAATTCCCTCTAACTTACCTTCTTAAACTTACCTTAATCAATTATTTTGAGCTCATAGGACAAATCTACTCCTCAAGAGCTTTTGAACGACTGTCACTATGCTTGATTATGAGCTATTGAGAGAAAGATACAATCTCTCGAAGTTATTTTACTTCAAGGTGATGAAATCGAGTCCACATGGACCACACCACACATATCAAATGACATGGATGCTTCCTTTGAAAAATGGGTGATGGGACCTCAAATCCAGGATTACTTAAAGGCTATATTAATAGGCTCAACTGCATCCAGACGATCTAGGTTTCCTTTTTATCCTGAAAGTTGGATGTTTGCTATCCAAAAATAACACTCAATGCTTAATGAAACCGTGCCTGGGAACCGTGATGCTCTCAATACCCGGGAATATGGGTTTTTCTTTAAGCCTTACGAAAAAGTAGAGCCAGATCTGGATGTTAGATCGATCAAAATGTCGATGCACATATCATGCCACATCATCACCACGTCAGCCCATAAGCCACATCAACTTCCACGTGTCCTACCACGTCAACATACATGTTTCCTACCACATCAACAAAGTGGACACATTAGCAATTGTTAGATCATCGATGAAAGATAGGGAATAAATATCGAGGAAAAATGAATGGTCTATAATGCATGGAATTCGTCGATAAACAATCAAGATCTAATCTCGACCATGTGCTCGATAGACAGAACCTTGACACAAAACCCATAAATCCGGGTGAGCGACTAGTGGATGTCTTTAGGACTACACATTTAATGGAAAGTTGAATGTTGGATAGGGATTAGAACTTGGACGACAGGACCATGACCATCCAAACATTCAGGAATCTGGGTAACACATTCAATTCCTTTAAAAAGAAAAGTCAAATCCAGATTTTCCAAACTGGCATCCCTCCTAGATGGAAATGTGCATATGGAACCTTTTCCATCATTCTCGTATATCACTTTAAAGACTCACAAAAGGATGGACAGGATTCAGATGCTAGTTGACTAACCTGAAACAAAACCATACCCGTTGGAACCTTGACCATTGGGTGTTAGAAAAAAAAAGGATTGTAGAACAATAATATAAAAAAGATGCAGAAATAAAACACAGAAGATACAAAATACAATAGAGACATAGATATACATGGTTCACCCAATATGGGCTATGCCCACTAGAGAAATTTCTAGTCCTTCCTTATTATCCAACAAATGAAGGGATACAACCTACAACACACCCACTGTAACTTCCTCTTCTTTTTCTCATAGTCTCCTCTCTCAGAATACAATATTCCCTCACACACATCGTCGCAATACAATTCCCTCATACATAAAAGAGGGTTTCTTTCTAGGGAAAAAAACCCTAACATAACTTCCACTTTCATATCTACAACCTAATGATGAACGATTCAGATTGATTATGAAATTACAATATTTTACAAGGTAATTATCCCAAAATTTTCTCTTTGGGGGTGCTGCCCCCAAACCTCTGTCGGGGGGGATCCAAAATATTGTCATCGCCCCCCCTCGACCCCCTCAATGATATATGTTGGGGGAAGAGGCCCCCCACACCCCTCTCTAGGAAATGGGATCCAAACATGGCTGAAACAAGACCTCTGAATCATGAAGATAATCAAGCTACACAACTAACAATCTCCCACTTAATGGAGATTGATCACAACAACTCCACTGTTGTTGTACCTGCTAGACTATGATCCACCTTGGACCTGGAAATTTTCTCATCTTCACTTTCATGCTCGAAATCCGACTAAAACTGATCAGAAAATCAATTTCTCCCTAGTTACTATCTTTGTTAACATGTCTGCAGGATTTTGGCTAGTATGTATCTTTTTTAACTTCAATTGTCCATATTCCAAAACAGATCGTATGAAGTGGTACCTGATCTGTATATGTTTAGTCTCAGATTGGAAGGTTGAGTTCTTTGCAAGATTAATGGCACTCTGGTTGTCACAGTACAACCTGCTATTCTCTTGTTGCTTTCCCAATTCCCCCATAAACCTTTGTAACCAAATTACCTCTTTACTAGCCTCTGTAGCAACAACATACTCTGCTTCCGTTGTTGAAAGTGAAACAACCTTTTGTAGTTTTGAAATCCAACTCACTGCTATTCCACCTATAGTAAAAACATACCATGTGGTGCTCCTCCTACTATCTTTATCACCTGTCATATCTGAATCAACATATCCTTGTAGAACAATGTTTGAATCTCCAAAACATAATGCATGAGTAGTAGTACCTCTCAAATACCCGAGAATCCACTTTATTGCCTCACAATATTCTTTACCTGGATTGCTCATCTACCTACTCACAACTCCCACTGCATGTGCAATATTTTCTCTTGTGCACACCATCACATACATGAAGCTGCTAATTAATGATGAATAAGGGACCGTGGACATGTATTCTATCTACTCCTGTGTTGTGGGACGCATTTCCTTGGTTAATTTTAAATGATTGGTCAAAGGTGTACTAACTGGTTTTTCATTTTGCATTCTAAACCTCTCCAACACCTTCTCTTTGTACTCTCCCCGAGACAATGTCAATTTGCAATTTTTCCTATCTCTTGTTATTCTCATACCAAGGATTTTCTTTGCAGCACCCAAATCCTTCATCGCAAATGATTTTTCTAATTTTCTTTTGAGAACATTTATATCTTGCATGTTAGACCCTGCAACAAGCATGTCATCTACATACAATAGTAAGATAATATAGTTTCCATTTTCTATCCTCTTAAAATACACAGAGTGATCAGAATGACATCTGCTATAACCTTGTTCTGTGATAAAGCTGTCAAATTTCAAATACCACTGCCTTGGAGCTTTATGTAGGCCGTACAATCTCTTCTTCAACCTGCATAGCGAATTCTCCTTCCCTTTGACCTCATACCCCTATGGCTGCTACATATAAATATTTTCCTCCAAATCCCCATGGAGAAAAACCATTTTTACATCTAACTGTTTAAGATGGAAATATTCTACTACCACAAGACTTAAAATAGTCTTAATTGAAGTCATTTTAACAACATGAGAAAATATTTCATCAAAATCTATACCTTTCTTATGTGCAAATCCCTTTACAACAAGTATGGTCTTGTACCACTTTTTGCCTCCATATTCTTCCTTCAACCTGTAAACCCATTTATTTTGCAATGCTCTTTCTCTTGCAGGAAACTGAACCAAGTCCCAAGTCTGGTTATTTACCAAGGATTCCATTTCCTCTTTCATGCCTTGCTTTCACTTCTTTTTAGTGTCTACTTCATAATTTTCTGGTTCACTAGAATCACTCAACAATAAATAGTACAATGAAGGATAGTATTGTTCAGGGGGTCTACTTAACCTGGTAGTTCTTCTAACAACACTTACATGAGTTCGAGGTACCTGTTTCTCCCGTTGTTGTACATTATACTTTGGAACCTTTGGAATTTCATTTTCTTTGATTTCATCAAGCACTGTGTATTATGTGTTTTCGTTTTCCTATTTATTTCCTTGCAACTAATTTTTGTAAATGACCTTTTCTTTGAATACCACATCTCTACTCCTAATGATTTTGTGGTTTTCATAATCCCATAAGCGATAACCAAAATCATTAACACTGTATCCAATAAAGGTACACTTCTTGGATTATGCCTCAAGCTTTGTTCTATTTTCTTTATTAATATGGACAAATGCTTCATAACCAAAAGACTTAAAAAATGATTAGTTTACCTTTTTACATGTTCATGATTCCTTTGGAATACCACTATCCAAGGAGCTTGAAGGCCCTTTGTTTATTAAGTAAAAAACAATATCTACAACATCTACCCTAAATTGTAAGGGCAACCCTGCATGCAATCTCATACTCCTTGCAGGTTCCATGATTGTCCTGTTCATCCTTTCTGACATACCATTTTCTTGTGGTGTTTCTGGAACTGTCTTCTCTCTACGAATCCCATGATATGAACAATAATTATCAAAGTCCTTGCTACATTATTCACCTCCATTATATTATCTGAGACACTTCAACATTTTTCCTATCTCATTCTCAACCAAAGCTTTCCATTTCTTAAAAGTGTAAAAAACGTTAGATTTTTGTTCAATGCAATAAATCCAAGTTTACCTGGTTGCATCATCAATAAAAGTAACATAATAACGAGAGCCACCAAGAGATGATACCTAAGCTAGTCCCCATACATCTATATGCACAAGCTCTAACTTATGCACAAGCTCTAACTTTTCACTCTTCTTTTCCTTTCCGACTCTGAGAAATGTGACTCTCTTCTGTTTTCCATAAGCACAATGCTCACAGAAATCCAAATCAACTTGTTTAGGATCTGGCAACAAATTCATTTTGTGGATTACCGACATCCCCTTCTCACTCATGTGTACAAGCCTATGATGCCACAATGCTATATCCACTCTTGTAGAAGCTAAATATATAGAAGAGTCAACATTACCAGTAAATAAATACAATGTATGTACCTTATCTCCTTTTTCTATTACTAGTGATCCTTTAGTGACCTTCCATGCCTTTTCTGTAAATGTAGATATGCAATGTTCACTTCCCAACTTCCCTGTTGAAACTAGATTTCTTCTCAAATCTGGAACATGTCTCACCTCTTTCTATAACCATTAGCTTCCATTCTTTAACTTTATTTGTACCTTACGCATTCCAACAATTTTGCATGGTTCATCATCACCCAAATAAGCTTGTCCAAAATCACCTCGAACATAGTGTTGAAAATATTTCCTATGGTGTGTGGCATGAAATGAAGCCCCTAAATCTAACACCCAAGAATCAATAATATTATCTAAAGAAAGAATCAAAGCATCTTGTAACACATCACCTGCTACATTTGCTTCCTTATTTTTCTCCTACTGTCCATCTCCTTGTTTCTTTGGAGATATGGAGTCTTTCTTCATATGTCCTTTCTTCCCACAATTCCATCACTCAATCTTTGCTAGTTTGGATTTGGATCTTCCCTTCCTATACTTCCCACGGTTTCCCGGAATCTTTCCTCTCTCCCTTTGTCTTCCCCTATTCTCCACGGTCAACGCATTACCTAATGTTTCACCCGTGATTTTCTGTCGCATTTCATCTCTAAGGATAACACTAACAACATCATCAAATTTCAGAGTGTTTGAACTGGATACGAATTTACTTACATCCATGACCAAGTCGTTCCAAATTTCTGGCAATGAGCACAATGTTAGAAGATCCCTAACCTCATCATCAAATTTCACTCCTATAGAACTTAGCTAATTAGTAACCATATTAAATTCATTTAAATGATCAACATCTTCGTATTAAATAATCGCTTCATCATAAATACTTTGTTGAAGGTCGAGGGTCATACAGTTTAGCTAATTCCTTCATCAAATCCTCTGTCATATTTTCTTTTGAAATATTGAAGTCCACTGACGCTTCCAGGCACAACCGTATTGTTTCTAGTGCCTTTATGTCAAGAACCTCCCATTCTTCATCTTCGTAATCACCGACTGCTTTGATTTTTCACCCAATGGTAGGAAAATATCCTTCTGATATAGATAGTCTTCCATTTTCATCTTCCATAATTGGTAGTTTTGGATGTTAAATTTCTCGATCCTAAACTTTCCATCTTCCGCCATTGCTCCCACTCAAACCAGGAACCCTCTTTTCCTACGAGTTACCTTTCACTCTGATACCAATTATTAGAAAAAAAAGGATCGTAGAGCAATAATATAAAACATATGTGGAAATAAAACATAGAAGATACACAATACAATAGAGACACAAATATACGTGGTTCACCCAATATGTTCTACGTCCACCAGAGAAATTGCTAGTCCTTTCTTTATTATTATCCAACAAATGAAGGGATACAACTTATAACACACTTGTTGTAACTTCCTCTTCTTTTTCTCATAGTCTCCTCTCTCAGAATACAATATTCACTCACATACATCGCCACAATATAATTCGCTCATACATAAAAGAGGGTTTCCTTATAGGGAAAAAAACCCTAACATAACTTATACCGTTAGATCTGCAACCTAATGATGAATGGTTCATATTGACTACAAAATTACAATATTTTACAAGGCAATTTTCCCAAAAATTTCTTTTCAGGGGAACTGTCCCTAAACCCACACCAGGGGGGGCCTCAAAAATATTGTCACCCCCCCCCCTTTCCCAAAAATTTCTCTTTTCGTGGGAACTGCCCTCGAACTCCACACTGTGGGCCTCTGCATTGTCACTCCCCACCTCCTAAACCCCCCTGGAAATAGATGTGGGGGAGCAAGCCCCCCTACAACCCCCCGTCAAGAAACAGATTCCAAACATGACTTAAACAAGGCCTCTAAATCAAGAAGATAATCAAGCTCCACAACCAACACTAGGCATATGAGAATCTAGGATTTTCTTTGCTATTGAATTATTTAAAAATCCGAATTCTAAATAACCCAGACACAATGAGATTCAAAGGCATCCGCTCCTTGATCTAATTGGAGTTCTAAGTTGCTTTCTTCTCAAGTCCACAATGGACTCCATATTCCTTGAATTTACTAAGTCAATTTGTCGAATTCACACAGATTTACAGGGTTTTGACCCTTAAGACATTCAAACAACTGAGGTGAAAATATTCCAAGGAGTATGATCCTATATTTATGTTGGAAAATTGGTTTTCATTGATGTCAATCCTAGAAGAAGTCCATAAGTCTCTAGAAGAAATGAGTGTATTTGAAGTAGTCTCCAAAGTGGTCCCCTTATTGCGTAGCTTTAATCATGGTCCTCATGGGAAGACGCTTTAAATAAGTATACAAGAATCCCTTGAAGTATGGTTAAGTGGTTAAGAATCCCCGAAGGTGTGGTCATGAATCCTGTAGTTGTTTGAGAAAAAATAGGGTGAAGGACATTGCAAATACATGTAAAAATCTCATAGATGGATAGTCCTTGTCACGTTGTTTCCAATGGTAGGTGGTGCACCATGTGGTTCGTCATGGTTGAGAATTTATACCCTCTTAAATATGAAGCCTCAAAGTATGGTTAAAAATCCCCCAAATGGTTGCAACAATAAGTTACAAATCGGCCCCAAAATTAATTAAAGGAGAAAAGTTGTTGCAAACAAGAATTTACAGGTCGGCTCAAATTCAAGTAAAGGAGGTACTTGAAAAAATATAAATACACATCAAAGAGCCTCTCATAATGACCAAGCAAGTATGTGATCTCTTAGCGAAGGTGAAGTATTGGAGGAGTGTGAAGGAGGAAAGTCTTAAAGCTGCAGATTGGAGAAGGGTTTCTGGTAACCCTAATTGAGCACACCCCTACGAGTCAAGCATAAGGTGTCCCGCGAGGCCCTTGTTGGTTATCCTGGTATTGTCACGCGAGGCCCCGCTTGTTGCTCGGTCTAGTGCTGCAAGGCTGAGGAAATTTTTGAGGAAGGTATTCTTTTGATGATGAAGTTGAGGAAGGTCTGAATATCTGATCTCTCATGCACGAGGTTGTTCACATGATGAAAGGTATGTTATTATACATATTTCGAGGCTTGTATCTTGGAGGTTATGGCATATGATTGAGTCATATCTTGGAGATATTGGCACATGGTTGAGGTACATCTTGGATATCTTGGAACATGTTTAAGGCACAATTTGGCTATATTCTTTGAGGCATGGTATATTCTTTGAGACACATCTTGGATGTCTTGGCACATGGTTTGATGTATGTTATGGTGATTTTGAGCACATGATTTGGAGGATATTCTTGGAGATCCTGGCATGGATTTTGTGTCGTTGTATTATATTTTATGATGATGATGTATCAATATCGGTGACAACAATAGTGATAGATCAATTCTCTTATTTATACTCAAGGGAGGAAGAAAGGGTCAAAGAAAGGGAGTTCTAGCTTCCTTTAGGTTGGAGCCTCCTTCCATTTGGAGCTGGAGAACTTAGGGAGTTGTAGCTTCCTTCAGGTTGGAGCCTATAAATGAGGGGTTAGTGTTGGAGAATTTTGGAATTTGGTGCTTCCTATGAATGTAATATTTTGATATATATAAGAAAGCATTATGTGGTTTTCTCCCATTTGGGTTCCGCGTAAAATTCTTGTGTAATGTGTATTTATGGTTATATGTTTATGGTATCTTGAATGCAATAATAAGTGATAAATTGTTGATATCTTAAATGCTTGAATATTGTGAGCGATTCACCCCCCCCTCTCAGTATTAGTGAATATTCCAACAATTGGTATTAGAGTCGGTCCTTCAGAAACAATCTAATCACTGGAAGGTAGATCATGGAGTGCTTCAAGAATGGAATGCCATTGTTTGATGGTCATAACTATGCCTTCTAGAGAAAAAAGATGAAAACGTTTGTGCAAGCTTATGGATTTGATGTCTAGCAAGTGGTAGTAGACAGATACAAGGCAACTGCCACTCCCCCAATAGATAAAGATGGAAAAAAGCTTAGTGAAAACAATTTGAAGGCTAAAAATGATATTCTGAATGGCCTAGTTGATTCAGTGTATGTCAAGGTTATGAATTGTGATTCTGCAAAGGATATTTAGGACTAACTTCAAAATGTTTACGAAGGAGATGCCAAAGTCAAAGGGGCCAAGCTTCAAACTTATAGAGGTCAATTTGAACAGCTAAAAATGAAGGAAGATGAAGATATTGTATCTTATTTTCTACGAGTTGATGAAATAGTGAACTCTATTAAATCTTGGGAGAATAAATTAAAGAATCAATAATTGTTCAAAATGTATTAAGGTCTCTTCCAATGAGATTTGACCCGAAGATTTCATCCCTAGAAGAAAGACTAGATCTTTTTACGTTGAGCTTGGGCGAGCTACATGGAATACTTACAACTTATGAAATGAGAACATAACAGGATAATCCATCCATGAAGGAAGCAACTTTCAAAGCATCCAAGAAGACAAGAAAGAATAAGCAAATGTCAAAGTCAAACTACAGTTGTATCGATGATTCCGATGAACATGAAGAAATAGCCAACTTCGTAAGGAAGTTGAAGAGAGGAATTGACAAGTAAAAAGGTAAGCTTCCTTTAATTATATGCTTTAATTGTGGTAAAGTTGGTCATTTTATTACTAAATGTCGTTATGCTAAGAATTCATAAAGTGAAGAAGAAGAAGTTCCCAAGAAAGAAAAGAAATACCAAAAGGGAAATAAAAGTAAACCTTCAAGAAAAACCTCTACTCAAGAGAAGATAGTTCCTCATTTGATGAAGATGATGATAATGACAGTGACTCAGAAAGAGTGCTCTTTATGGCATTGGAAAATCAACAAAATTATAAAGAAGATTATGAAGAAGAAGGTGAAGTAGATCTTGAAGCAGAACTAATCAATGCCTTAAGTGAGCTAAAAAAAGAAAGGAAGAAAAACAAGTCACTCAAGGAAGAATTGATCAAGCTAAAGAAAAGTTCTCAAAATCCCAACAAAGACTCTAAATAAGTCCAACAGATGATTACAAATCTAAAGGTCCAAGTGGAAGAAGCCAAAAGGATTGAAGAAACACTCAAAAACCTGTTGAAAGAAAATGAGAAAATGAAGGAGAGCTTGGAAGCATAAATAGTCTCACTAAGGAAGGAACTCCAAAAGAAGGATATGCAACAAAACAACACCAAAATATTGGATGAAATCATCAGCATTCAAAGGCGATACTATGACAAGTCTGGACTAGAATACAAACAAATTCATACCAAGAAGGGTTCGAGCTCCATGACGACAGAAAAGGAAGCAAAACAAAAGAGTTATTCATAAGTCATCATAGGTCCCTCTTTAAAGGACAACATTCGGGCAATGGAAGAAGATTACAAAAGAGTTGCACCACCTAGAAGATCTAGAACACAGAATCAACAACCAACAATGGAGAGAACTCAAGAAGAAGATTACAGAAGGTATGCACGAACTAGAAGATCCCCCATAGTCAGGTACCAAACTATTTTTCTTGGTTTATCTTATTCCTGTAACAATTTCGGGCACAAGGCTATAAATAGTAGAGCTTATGCTAAGAAAAAAAGCAACTATGAAGGCTAGTCTAGAAAAATTATCTCAAAAAGCCTCATGAAGCGTACAACATAAACTATAATAGTTTTGGCTCATTAAATAATGAAGTAGAATGCTACAAATGCAACAATTTTGGATGCATGGCCAAAGATTGCAGATTGATTGTTCCTCCAAAGGAACCAAAGTCGGATTTCAATAGTCATGTAAAAGAACAATCAAGGACATGGAGAAGGAAGCAAGATAAACTAAACATTAAAGAATGTTCGATTGATCTACAAGCCCAAAGCAAAAAAAGTGATTGGTACATTGATAGTGGTTGCTCAAAGCACATGACAGGTGACAAGGATAGGTTTGTAACTCTAAAGAAAAAAAGAGATGTATCACTTTCGTTTAGGAATGATAACTCAACCAAAATTATTGGAAAAGACACAGTCATGTTTGGAAGCAAAGATGCCATGGCAGAAAATGTCTTACTTGTTGAAAATATGAAGCATAATCTGCTAAGTGTGATTCAAATGTGTGACCAACGACAAACACTTCTATTTGACTCAAAGAAACATGAGATAAGGAAAGAAGGATCAAGCAAGTTGGTGGCGACAACAATAAGGAATCTAAACAACATATACATCTTAAATGAGATCGGAAAGAAAAGATGTTGCTTGGGAAAATAAAATGAAAGGTGGCTTTGGAACAGAAGAATGGGTCATATGAACTTTGACAATCCTGTCAAAATCAGTAGAAAGGAAGTGGTAAGAGAAATGCCTGAAATTTCAAAGCCATCTAATACTATGTGCAAGCACTGCCTACAAGGAAAGCAAACAAGAACTGAAGTCATAAAAAATGAATACTCTACAACAAAAACATTGGAGATTGTACACATTGATCTATGTGGACCGATGAGAACAAAAGGGCTGAATGGTGAACAATACTTCATTCTACTTATTGATGATTACACAAGAATGTCTGGAGTTTATTTTCTCAAGAAAAACTCAGAGGCATTTGAATGTTTCAGGATATTCAAAGAGATGGTTGAAAATGAGACTGATTTGGAAATCAAGTGCTTAAGGTCAGACAATGGAGGTGAATTCACATCAAAAGAATTCATGGACTTTTGTGAAGAACATGGAATAAAAAGACATTTCTCATTAGCGAGGACACCTCAAGAAAATGGAGTTGTTGAAAGGAAGAACATAATTGTACAGGAAATGGCCAGAACCATGTTGAAAGATTCTAAGTTGGGTGATATCTTTTGGGTACAAGCAATACATACAACCGTTCATATCTTGAACAGAGGAATGCTTAGAAGTAACAATGACAAAACTTGATATGAGCCATGGAAGGCAAGACCGACGGACATCAAGCACTTTAAAGTGTTTGGAAGAAAATGTTACATAAAAAGAGAAGATAACAAGATTGGAAAATTTGACTCAAGCAAAAGCAAGACATATAAATGCTACAACCTAAGGCTCAACAAAATTGTGGAAATTATCAATGTAAAAATTGATGAAACAAATGTGCCGAAGACTAGAGAAGAAATAAGAAATTCAAAAGAGCGGGAAGCAGAAGAAGAACTAAAGGAAGAAGATGTAGAGGAAGAACCAAAAGAACTAGAAGAGAAGTAACTAGAAGTAGAGAAAGAAGAAACATAAGACAATCGACAAGATTTCCAGACATCTATTAAAATACTTGACCATCGGGTTCAAAATAATCACCCAATAGAACAAATTGTTGGAGATAAAAATGCATGAATAGAAACCAGGGGAAGTAGACGAGAACGTACACTAGAACAAAGACATCTAGCACTATTATCCACAGTTGAACCAAGCAACTTTGAGGAAGCCAACAATGATGAACATTGGATCAAGGCCATGGAAGAAGAACTGAATCAAATAGAGAAGAATGAGACATGGGAACTGGTTCCAAGACCTAAGGACAAAAATGTGATTGATACAAAATGGGTATTCATAAACAAACTAAACGAAGATGGACATTTAACCAGAAACAAAGAAAGGCTAGTATGCAAAGAATATGCTCAAGTGTAAGTAATAGATTTTGAAGAAACTTTTGCTCTTGTTTCCATAATGGAAGCAATCATAATGATCTTGGCCTATGCATGTTCCAAAAGAATCATAGTCTAGCAGATGGACATAAAATCAATATTTCTAAATGGAGAATTAGAAGAAGAGGTCTACATAGAACAACTAGAAGGCCTCTTACTGTTAGAAAAGGAAAATTGTGTTTGGAGATTGAAGAAAGATATGTATGGACTCAAGCAATCCCCTAGAGATTGGTATTTAAGATTGGACAAGTACTTGCAACAACAAGGATTCAGAAAGGGAAATGCATATATAAATCTCTACTTAAAAGTGGATTGGGACAACATACTTATCATTGAAGTATATGTGTATGACATCATATTTGGAAGTGATGATCACATGTTGAGTAATAAGTTTTCCAAAGACATGCAGAGTGAGTTTGAAATGTCCCTACTTGGTGAGTTGGCCTTCTTTTTGGGACTCTAGATGTCTCAACTAGATGCAAGAATTTTCATTTCCCAGACCAAGTACATCAAAAAAATGCTAAAGAAGTTTGGAATGGGATATTTCAAACCCATAAGTACTCCCATGATAACTGGTTGGAAGTTGAGAAAAGATGATGAGTCTAAGGAAGTAGATCAGAGACTCTACAGATCGATGATTGGCAACCTACTATATGTGAGAGCCTCAAGACTAGATGTGATGCAAGCAGTTGGACAAGTTGTAAGATTTCAAGCAACACCAAAGGAAATTTACATTATGGTAGTAAAGAGGATCTTCAGATATCTCAAAGGAACAACAAAATTTGGATTATGTTATTCGAAAGGGAATGCGATGACTATGGTTTCCTACAGAGGTGCAGATTGGGCAAGAAGCATTGATGATAGAAGAAGTATAGTGGATAAGCCTTCTACTTGGGTGATTTTCTGGTGTCCTGGTTCAGTAAGAAGCAATCCTTAGTATCCTTGTCTATGACATAAGCAAAATATATTCAACAACATGTTGTACTCAGATCCTCTGGATGAAGCAAACACTACAAGACATACGAGTAAAATATGATGATCCTATTTCAATATTCTGTGACAATACTAGTGCTATAAGTATCTCCAAGAATCTAGTGATGCATTCCAAGACCAAACATAATACGATTAAGTTCCACTTTCTGCGAGAACAAGTCACAAAAAAAACATCAAGTTGGAGTAGACAGGGAAAAAAGAAAATATTGCATATATTTTCACTAAACCTCTCCCAAGGGAGACTTTTGAGTATCTTCGTTAGAAACTGGGAGAAGTTTCTTCCCCACAGTGATCTACACAACTTTTTTCAAAGAATATAGGGGGAGAGAAATCGTCAAGGGGAGTTACCCTTTGCCATTGATGTCAAAGGGGGAGAGAAAGAAGAAAAGCATGAAAGAAATATCAAAAGCATGCAAACAAAGGGAGAAATGGTCATAGGGGGAGTATGAGTGTTGCCATCAATGCCAAAGGGGGAGATTGTTGGAAAATTGGTTGTCATTAATGTCAATCCTAGAAGAAGTCTAGAAGACTCTAGAAGAAATGGGTGTATTTGAAGAAGTCTCCAAAGTAGTCCCCTTATGGCGTAGATTTAAGCATGGCCCTCACAGGAATATGCTTTGAAGAAATCTACAATAATTCCTTGAAGTATGGTTAAGTCATTAAGTATTTAAGAAGCCCTGAAGGTGTGGTCATGAAGCCCAATTTTTTTTGAGGAAAAAGAGGGTGAAGGACATTACAAATACATGCAAAAATCTCATTGATGGCTATTCCTCATCATGCAGTTTCCAATGGTAGGTGGTACACCACGTGGTTCATCATGGTTGAGAAGTTATAACCTCTTAAAGATGAAGCCCCGAAGTATGGTTAAAAATCACCCAAACAGTTGCAACAAGAAGTTACAAGTCGACCCCAAAAATTAATTAAAGGATAAAATTTGTTGCAAAGAAGAAGCTATAGGTCGACTCAAAGTCAAGTAAAGGAGGTACTTGAAAAAGTATAAATACCCATCAAAGAGCCTCTCATAATGACCAATAAAGTTTCACGAAGCAAGTATGTGATCTCTTAGCGAAGGTGAAGTAGTGAAGGAGTGTGAAGGAAGAAAGTCTCTTTGTCGTAGAATGGAGAAGGGTTTCTGGTAACCATAATTGAGCAGACCCCCATGGTTCAAGCATAATAAGTCTCATGAGGCTCCGGCTGGTTTTCCTAGTATTGTCATGTGAGGCCCCGCCTATCGCTCAATCTAGTTCCGCGAGGCTGGGGAAAGTTTTTAGGAAGGTATTCTTTTGATGCTAAAGTTGAGGAAGGTATGAATATTTGATATCTCATGCACCAAGTTGTTAACATGATGAAAGGTATATTATTATATATCTTTTGAGGCTTGTATATTGGAGGTTATGGAATATGCTTGAGGCATATCTTGGAGCTATTAGCACATGGTTGAGCTACATCTTGGATATTTTGGCACATGTTTAAGCCACATTTTTGGCATATGCTTTGAGGCATGGTATATTCTTTGAGACACATCTTGGATGTCCTGGCACATGCTTTGATGTATATCATGGTGATTTTGAGCACATGATTTGGAGGATATTCTTGAAGATCCTGGCATGAATTTTGTGTGGTTGTATCAATTTTGATGATGACGATGTATCGATATTAGTGAAAACAACAGTAACGGGTTGATTCTCTTATTTATACTCAAGGGAGGAAGGAAGGGGCAAGGAAATGGAGTCGTGCTTCCTTCAGGTTGGAGCCTGTAAATTAGGAGGTCAGAGCCTCCTTCCAGTTGGAGCTGGAGAATTTAGGGAGTTGTAGCTTCCTTCAGGTTGGAGCTTGTAAACAGAGGGTTGGTGTCTCCTTCCAGTTGGTGCTGGAGAATTTTGGAAGTTGGTACTCCTATGAATATAATCTTTTGATATATATAAGAAAACATTCTATGTTTTTATCCCATTTTGTTTCCACGTAAAATTCTTGTGTACTTTGTATTTATGGTTATATGTTTATGGTATCTTGAATGCAATCATAAGTGATAAATGGTTGATATCTTAAATTATTGCATATTGTGATCGGAAGTGATAAAAAGTGCCTGATGCTAATTCCAACAATTTCATGCTATTTATGTTTACGAACGTAAAACCCTTAAAAATCAAGAGATACCAACAAAGGGGCCTACAACCCTCAAAAGCAAAGCATAACGATGATGTAACATGAAAACAAGGAAATCTGAGATACGAAGGAAATCAATAATTCATGACCGCATAAAAAATCAACACACATAGATCTCTTCAATTCCTTAGCCAATAAACTATGCTCCCACATGAATTCCATATGCAATCCATGCAATCCCCTCAGAGAGTGGGCTCTCAACCATAGGGTATATTTGAAATATACTTTCAAGAGAAAAAAGAACCCAAAAAGTAGACTTTTGAGCATACAGAGAATACATAACACAAATTTTCTGCCATTCATCACATAATTCCAAGAGACAATCACTAGTAATGGAAAATTTAATGCATGCAAAGGACACTGAGCATACATACCTTCCATGTCTCTTGGATTTTTTCTCATAAACTGTATAATTTCATATATTACAGAAGCATAAAAATCTTACAACTTGAACAAACATCAAATTCAACTGAGAATAAATATGCACTTATATGTTCATATGTTGCTCGCCAAACCAACTGACTAAGGGTGAGTACTTTTCCACCCAGCCATAGTCTTAGTTGCATCAGTCCTTTCTATAACTGGCCACCGCTATGTCGAGGCATGATACCACGAGAGAAACTTAGAACTCTCAGGGAAGTTGATGGATGTAAAGGCCACTCTCCCTCATAAACAATTAACAATAGAAACCCCTTCATACCCACCAAGCTAAGGCTTCCACGAACTTCCCAATGGGATTACCTCAGCACACGAGAGTCCCTTCACCACCTCTATAGTCTCTCAATTCCCTCCCCTCTCAATGCCATTTTCCTTTCCAACAAGCATCAATTTGTGACCCTCTTGCTTAGGTCAGGTTCAGGGTTCTCTGCCTAAATTTTCACAGTCCAATATATGTGCTTCAAAGAGTCTATTTTCTAAAAAAATTCATCTGCCCATGACTTAATATCTGTCTTATTTGTTTGCTCGTGGGTTATCCCCACACACCTATTCTTTTTCCATAGTTGTCTCCCTTCTACAGCTTGATCCGCTATGCTCTAATGGTCTCTTTGCTACCATCCACTGCTCCCTTGTGTATTCTCTCTCATTTTCCCCTTCCCACCGAAGGTTCCCTATTTCCAAACATTCATGGGTAAATCCTGGAGATTGCAGTGGGTACCTATTGTACCTTGACTGAAATTCTTTAGCTTTTCCCCATCCATTTCTCCATACTCCCATTATCATGGGTTAATGGATGCTCAACTACCAACCTCCTTTCATTAACTTTTTTTTTTTTTT
>SNQJ01S0004231.1:523974-538229 GCA_010110895.2 Picea sitchensis
TTGGAAATTGGGAAAAATGGCTCTTTTGGTGAAGATAATCTTCTTGGTGGGAAAGTTAATCCCCCAATCCCCTCACCAGTTTCCACTTATGGTTTCATCGCTAGTTCTAATGATCCACCCTTCAATTAGCTTGTTATGTGATTTTTTTACATTAATTAAAAAAATTAAATTCCCACTGTTTGTGTGTTCCAGTCTTTAAGTCATAATTATAATTATAGTCAGGGGGAAAACGAGGTGTCATAAATATTCAAGGGTAGATGGAAGCCTAGAGTTACTTCCTATTGGACGAAGAGTTAATTAATGAGTGCCATCATTCAATGAACCTATAATCCTTTAGATACTACTAGCTCACTCAATCCTTACAACATTAGCAACCATATTGGATTCAATGGATGTACTTCAAAGTGGTGAACATTGTAAAGTAAAAGTATTGAAAAGAATACCCGAAAATGAGGAAATGAAAGTGCTTCTCAAAGAAGTACAACAAATGATCAACTTTGATAGTTCATCCCCTTGACTATTCATCCCATTGAGTTCATGGTCTTCACTCTTAACTCCCTTGACAATATGCAAGGGTAGAGAGAGCTTTCAGATGACTATAGTTGGGTGAAGAGTCTAGGTGAATGGATCAATGAAACTAAGATCTTAAGGCTACTACTAAATCCATCTATCCTTATAACCTTAGTAATCATATTAGTATCCATTAAGAATACATCAAAGTATTGAACATCATAAAGTAAAAGTAGTAAAGGACATACATGTAAGCAAAGGAATGCTATAAACAAAAGTAGAAAAATAAAGGAGAAAAAATAACAAGTAAAAGAATGGGAATGCAAAAGGAAAATTATAGCCATTAAAAGAAAACAATACAACAACCATCCAATCTATATGTAGAGGGGATTTAGCCTCCATTGTAGCTTCGGAGTGGGCCCAATCCCTGAAGCAAGCAATGGCGTGAATCCCTTAAGATAAAAATACTATTTACAACAAGAAATTTCAGCCACACGTATACATTACTTCCTAATTCGAATTTACATTTTGACTCAATATAAAAACACTATTTACAACAAGAAAATTGAAAAAAAAAATCTACATTACTTCCAAATTCGAATTTACATTTTGACAATAGCAAATAGATGAATGACAATACTAAAAGGTAGACTAGCCTAACTTATCAACTATGCTTCTTCTTATACTTGAAAATACGTCATATCTAAGCCTTCTAATCAATCCCTTGATTGATGGAGGCTGCCCAAAAATCTCCTACAATTATGCAACCTATTTTGTGGGATTGGTTTTCCTCTTAGACAATTTGAATTGACTCAATAAGTTGAGATTCTAATTGCTTGGGCCATTTAATATTGCCTCTAAGTGCCGACAACTTCTAAAGAAAGCGAAGGGATAAGATCCCTTAAAAATCACAACAACCATCAAGTTTGTATGGATCCATGAATGAGAGCTTGGATCAATCTTGTCTCGATGATTCGATTTCTTGCACTTAGCCTTTGGGGATCACATTAGTCTTCATATATCACATATGCAACAATCATTAAAATAATCAAAATCACTCTAAGATCAAGCATATGTCACATTTCAACTTGAATTAAGTAAATCATATATAATTAGATAAACACAAGTATATTGGTCATAAAAAAACATGAATGTTTCTCAAGAATATCTTGGCTTAGGGGAAAAATGTATAAATGTAGTTGAAAATGGGCCATAAAATAGAAAAACTAGAGGCCCATCAACAATCAAGCGTACCTTGTGCTACAATTTACACACCTTATTCTTAGTTCTTTTTTCTTTTCTTCTCTGAATAGCGTGAATTAAATTTTGAGCAAGCCCCTCTATAATGAATTGAAAATGAGAAATCATGAAATTTATGGTATGAATAGAAATGGGGACTACAATTAGAAATCAGATCAAAGGAATGAGAGATATGTGTGATCCTTCGGAGATCCCTATCCATGCAAATTTAAATTTCTAGTAAAATTGAATGTGCTCTATAAGCATTCAATGTGTATCTTTGGATTATTTATGAGTTGCACAAGTCTCGTCCCTATTGTATAGCTCTTAGCTTTTCCAGTCAAGAAAATTGTTCTTTATATTAGTAATATAAAATATACATCTCTGATCACCTTCTTACATAAATGATTTTCTGAGTATCATTCCGAGAGATAGCCAAAATAAATTGGTTTGACCTCCATCTAGCATACGGAAAAACTGAATGACGACAACATCAAGAAAGAAGTATCTTGATGAAAGATCCCAAAAGAAATAAGACTACAAAAATCTCTAAATAAAAGACCAGGATCCACAAAAGAGTCAAAAAATATGGATGGTTCTAGTAAGGCCTGGTTTGTTGTCTACCCACGGGGTGTAAAGCATCTTTCCGATATGTACGCGATCCTAGAGCCCCCTTTTGGAGAGCACATCTACAGCCTTATTGAAGTCCCGATAAGTATGGAGAAAAGATAAACTAATGAAATGGCACCAGAGCTCCTGGATACGAGTCTTCCATCCCTCCAGTGCTAGATTATGGAGACTTCCCTTGCCATTGCACCATTCGATGACCAACTTCGAATCCCCAATAAGTAGAAGAGTCTGAAGATTAAATTTTTTTGACAAATAGAGAGTGGTCCAAAGGCCCATCAACTCCACCCTATTGTTGGTTCCTGTACCTGTATTAAAAGACCAATTTATGAAGTGATTATGATCAAGACAAATGACTCCACCTTCTCCGCTATTTTTCCCATCCCCAGCGGCCGCGCCATCAAACCAACTCATAAACTTCTGAAGGTGAGGCATAATCATGATCTTTGTTAATGGTTTTGTCACCTGATGCTCCATTCTTGCGTTGAAATTCAGCATCACCTTTGATGCTACCACTTGCAGAAAAGTCGATCCAAAGTCAAAGAGGAGGTTGTTCCTTTCTAACGAGATGCACCAACACACCACTGCTGGCAGAGTAATAATGGAATGATGTTGCTCATCGAAAGAGGTGAGACACTCATCAACCGAGTGACCTATCCAGGTTAGCTTTGTCTTCATGAAACCTTCTAAAATCAACCAGAATTAACGGGTAAATGAACATGATACAAACAAATGCAATATCGACTCCTGATTACATCTACACAATATGAAAAATCTCGGGCCTTCCTAGCCACGGGCTAACAAAACATCCCAGGTAAGAACTTTGTTTTTTAGGAGCAAACAACAAAATAATTTGACTTTGAGCATCAAATTCCATGACCACAACTTATAATCCCATCCTCGAGACGCTGGAGTCCATAGAACTTCAACCAACGCCCTATATAAATTTTTGGTCGATGGGAAACTAGATCCATGACCGCCCTCCCACCTTAACTCATCCTCTGATGTTGATAGGAGAATACCCGCGCTAGATAACGCCCATCTGTACAGATCCCATTCTATAGAAAGGTCGCCATTTAAAACAAGCTTAGTCACATCTTTCCAGTATGAGAGAGGAGGAATAACCATGGAAGAATTCCTTGCTTGATAGAGGAATATGATCCCCCTATTCTTTAAGGCAGTCAATAATGCTGGAGACAGAGTAGAACGCGATCCTAAACCCATCAGGTGATCCCTGCCAACCTGTATAGAGACCCCGCTACCCACCTTCCAACAAAGCTAATGATCTAGAAGTGGCTTGTCTTTTAAAAGGTTTTTCCAAACCGGAGATGAAATCCCCTGAGCTCTACTCTCCATTCTAAACCACCTAGAAACATAAATAGAAGTAAATTTTTTTTCTTTTATGACTTTCTGCCAGATCCCATCAGTATTTAACCCCCGCCACAACGTTTTTTCCATCAATTATTTATTGAAACAAACCAAATTCTTAATCCCCCAACCTCCTGCTTTCTTTGGCCTGGCTAAGCTTTCCCAATTGCAAAGGTGTAAACGATTCTTCTCCTTACTCCCCGACCACAGAAAGGAATAGATGATCTGCATCAATTTCCCAAGGACTGAAATAGGGATCGCAGTCAATGAAAACCAGTAGACCGATTGACTCATCAGGACGACTTTTATCAGAACTAAGCGTCCTCCGAGTGTAAGCCACCGATTGCACCAGTGGTCTACTCTCTTTTCAAATTTTTTTAATAACCACCATCAGTCTTCTACTTTGTAGCGATTTAGATTTAGATAAAAGCCCAAATACTTGAAACCCATGTCAATGGGCTCAAATCGATATGGAAAAATCGCTTTGAATGACAACAATTTTGGCTCAGCCAGTCCCGCCGAGTGGAAGTTTGATTTCCCATCATTGATTTGAAGACCCGTTGCCTTTTGGAATACTTTCAGAATGTGAGCTATCACTACCCATTCATCAACACTGGATTTTGACATGATCAAAACGTCATCTACAAAGAGGAGATGAAGGATCTTGGTGATTCTCGATACTTTTATCCTTGTAGAGTACCGACTTATTTTTCTTTGCTGATGAGTAAACTTAAACTTTCCATTACCAAGATAAAGAGAAGCAAGGATAGAGGGCATCCCTGCCTGAGGCTGTTACCCCTTTGAAAGAAAGCAGAAGGTTCACCATTAATTAGGACAACATATGATACCGAAGTGACACAACTCATAATCCATCTTGTAGTAGCTAGGATGAAACCTGATTTGATGAGAATCATCCTTGGAAAATCCCAATTAATAAGGTCATAAGCTTTCCTTAAATCAATCTTTAGAATTAAAGCCAGTTGATTTTTTCATTTGATACTGTGGATGCATTCCCGTGCCGTCCCCACTGCCTCTAGGATTTGCCTTCCTTGAAGAAATCCCAATTGTTCTTCCGCCATACCTTTTGACAGAATATGCCTCAATCTATTTTCCAATAGTTTAGCAATGATTTTGTAACATAAGTTACAAAGGGAGATTGGTCGGAAGTCGCCAAAAGTAGAAGGCTTATTTGATTTTGGGATTAAAACTAAGAAAGTGGTGTTTAAAGCTTTTACGACTTCATCCTTTTGTCTCGACTCCTCCACCATGCCAAGAAGATCCTCTCCCACCAAGTCAAAAAAATACGGAAGAACTCCACTGTCCAGCCATCCGGGCCCGAAATTTTATCTCTAGAAAAAGCCTTTAAAATATTTAGAAGGTCTTCTAGCTTGCATAGTTTTTGCATCGAAAGAGCGTCCGCCTCCGATACAAACGATAGGTGAAGATTTGTTACTGAAGTCTGATATTCGTTAAGGAAATCTACTGTCATGCCCAATTGTTTTAAAAAATTGACTGCTTCCTCTTTTAACTCATGTTGATCGGATAGTTTTAATCCCATATCTATATGTAAATCCGAAACCTGTTTGTGTTTTTTTCGATCACTTGCATAGTGATGAAAAAACTTGGTATTGCAGTCCCTAGACTTTAACCACACAACTCAACTTTTTTGTTTCCAAGCGTCTTCCTTTGCCTTGAGAATATTCAGCCTCTCACTTTCCTTTTGTTTAATCAAATCGGATATCCCCACATTCTTCAAATCCATCAGAGTAGCTTGATACAAGATCTGTAGTTCCTCCTCTAGAGCATCCAATTTATGAGACATTTTTTTTTAAGATTTCTGCTCCAATGCTTTATTTCCAATTATAAAAAATTAAGCTTCAAAACCAGACGTCTTTGGCGGCTTGTCTTCTATAGATACTTTGGGTCCTTCCAGATATCCAAAACAATACGAGAAAAATTAGCCTCGCTCAGCCAGCCAAGATTTAGTTTAAAGGGATAGCTTTTCCGCTGATAGTTGCCATCAAGTTGCAGAATGATGGGTGCATGGTCAGATACAAATGGCTGCGCCACCCAGGCCCGATACCTTGTCAATTTTCCAAGCAAATCAGTCGAGACAAAATGTCCATCCAAGCGCTTTAGAATGTTATCCTCTCCCTTTCGTCCGTTCTGCCAAGTAGGTACCAGGACATCCGGAAAAATGTCCGCTAACCCACCCTTTGTGAAAATAGTCTTTGAGAAGGAAGCCAAAGGGTCTGAGTGAGTAGTAGAGCCCCGACTCTCTCCTTCCGATAAGGTGAAATTGAAGTCACCTGCCACAATTAAGTTCTGCTAGATAAAATATCTCTATCTTTTACCTTTTTCCAGAATGATTTCCTGTCAGTACACAGACCGCAAACATTTAGAAATTATAGCTACACCTTTAGCTCGAAACTGAAACCTGTCAATAAAATCCCACCACAATAGATATAAGGGCTCAAATCAATTTTTTTGGGGTCCCAAGCAACTAAAAGGCCCCCCGACCTACCAGCTGAACTCATAGCAGCCGAGTGCCAGTCAGGCTTGAGATGTGAGAGGAAAGAACGATCTCTAACCCCGTATACAAGGGTCTCTTGAAAGAAAAGAATATTCAGTTGATGTTGAAGAAGAAGACGATAGACCGAGGTGAGTTTATGGGAACCTCCCACTCCCCTAATGTTAAGGGAAAATAATATCATGACTTAAGGCATGCTAGGGATTTAATGCCTCTAAGCGCCCCAAGTTCAGAATCAGAAGAAGTGATAGGTACCTGCTCCTTACTACAAACCTTCACATGTTTGCGAGCACTTCGGGTTTTGATTGGTGATATTTTTCATCCTAAACCCTTTGACTAGACAAAACCCTTTGCACCCCCAGAAGAAGGGTTTGCCTTTGAACACTGAAGTGAACAAGATGCCCCGGGGAGTACAGACCTTATGAATTATTTCCCTTTGTAAGTTAACAATGCTTGCGGCTCCGGAAGCTCATGTAACACCAGAATCAGAGTGTCAAGAACCACAATGAGGCTACTGTCATCCCTAGCTATCTCTCGTAAACTCGCAGGGAGACTAAGGTCCTAACCAGCTGAGTTAGGGGACTCTTCAATATCTTTGTGCAATAGGGTTGTAGGATCCCCCGAAAGTGAAACCGAACCAAGAGCCAAATCCATATAAACTGGAGCAAAAAAACACCCAGCCCGACCTCGCTCACTAGTCAAAGTGTTAGGCCTCACGACAGATGGTAAACTCGAAGTCATCATAATGAGCCCCATAACTTCCGTGATCGGAGGTGGAGGAGGCTCAGAGGGAGTAAGAACAGAAAGAGGCATAGACTAAACCCGCCCAGAACTAAAAACTTGCCCGGGAAAAAATCTGGTAAAGAATCCATCTCTGAAGAGTCAGCTGGGGTAACTGCTGGTGATTCAGAAGGTAAAAGGGGAGTATTCCAGCCGGGATAGTGGTCCAAAGAAGAGAGTTCCCACAAAGTAAGAGAATATTAAAGGGATGGACATAGATATTTGAGCTTACCGGTGAGACTGTTGTCAGTCTTGTCTGCCTCGGCTGAATCAAAACCTTGAAAACGAGCATTCCAAACACTCGAAGAAACTTCTGGTGGATCAGATCTAGCAGGTTCCCGCAACAACGAGGAATCTGAAGAAGAGTCGTCTGGTAATATTCCAGGACAGTCTCACCGAAGGTGACTCGTCTATCTACAACTTGTGCATCTGAATGACACACCCAGAAAATTGAGAGTCTGAGAGCGGATCATCCCCTTCCACTCCAATTCGATCGCTTCCGGGAGACTCGCATGAATATATATTTGCATTAACACCCAACACAACCGCTTATCCATTGCAAGGAAAGCCTCCTCATCCACCACAAGAAAACGACCTAATCCATTGGCTATCTCCATTAAAGCCCTCTTGTTCCACCACTGAAGCGGTAAACCAGACAATAAGACCCACAGATGATGGAGTTGGAAATACTCCTTTGATGGGTCGAATGAGACTCACCAATGCTTCAACATGATACTTCCAACACCCACCACCCATCTAGATTCCAGAATAAGAGAAGCTTCCTCCGAAGAATGAAATTGGAAGCCAAACCAACCCCGTGTGAGATAAATACTCTCAGGTTAGTAACCTAAAAGGGGCTTCCAAGTAACATCAACCCAATCTGCCAGTGAAACCTTCACCAACTTTCGGTATTAAAATCTGCCTACAAGGGTAAAACAAGCCATCACACAGGCTTCCCCAAGCCCAGTGTCTGAGCTGAGGATAAAACAATGCTTAAATTTATTAGATTTCCAAGGTTTGAAGAAGCGAGGGCTCGGTCTGAGAGTAGGGGGAGGGCACAAGGAGACCCGAGGGGCAGGGGCCGAGAGTGGAGTGTGCCTCTTCTGGCTAGTAACAGGAGGCTTATGACCACTTACACAACATCCAACATCCTGAAACTTTAGGCAAGGCAAAGAGTGATGCATAAACTCGGAGTTGGAAGAAGGAGAAGTAGGTGAAATGACAGAGGGGTGGGGCCTTGTAAAAGGTAGTTGATGTTCCGATGCCTYGATAATCAGGCCCGCTTGATTCCAAAAATCCTCATCCATCGAGCTCAATAAGGCATTTACTTCAGCTTCCGTCATCATAAAAATGGGTCTGACACCTCAGACACCTTCGAAGATGGAAACAAGGCTAGACCRGTTAAGAGAGGTAGCAAAAGTCACCTGTACCTGGGACTAAACTAAAGAGAAAAGATAGGGGAAAACGAAAGAGGACAAAGAGGAGTTAAAGGCCTCAAAYTCCAATAAAACTTGACTAGTAAAGAGTGAGGTGTATCTCTAAGAGTAGCCAACACACCATGCAAGATAAAGCCCTTCCAAAACTTCTTAAGAGATCTAAAGACCTTCCAGAAAGAAGGACGACAAAGATAAACTCCAAAGAATATCTTTACATGTGAAGTGGCTTTGTCAAAGAAAGCTCGGGAAACCACAAAAATTAGGCAACCGAAAAATAACAAGAGGAAAAAACTGGCAGGTCCGGCTAAAAGACGAGCCCAAAAAGAACTCCAACAAAAAACCTTTCGGAGAATGCTTCACAACAGTAAGCAACCCGGCCTCCAAAGTAAGAAATCACATCGGGTTAAGACTGTAAAATCATCTGTCCTCCATTGTTGATTCTGGTCACCTTCATTCCATAATGACAAGGGACGCTTTTTTATTAAAACAAGGAAAAGCAAAGCCACTTGCCTAGTCATTGGTTGAACTTGTCAAGCACTCCTATTGCATATAAAGAGTAGATAAGCTTAGAGATAGGGTTGTTGCTCATTCTACTATCTTGGGTTTACTCTTGGCCAAGCTCTATTAAAGAACTATAATATTGGATTTGTTGTACTGAGTTAAGTACTATATTTTTAGAGTGGGGTTTTCTCTCCTATTAGAGGTTTTTTTCCCACTATAAACAATGTCTTATTTCTCCTGGCATGCTTTCTTTGAAAACTTAACTGATACCTACATTGAATATTAGTGATGGAATGTTTTATTAGGTGTTTGATTCATACTTATTTTTATTATATTATGAAGGTATTTGTGTTGTCATTGAGTAGGTTGCTCTGAAAATTATTTTGTTACTTGTGAATATATTATGATACTAGTAATGCAATATGTTTACTATTAATAATAGAATGTTGATAGAATTAATAAATGTTGATATATATCTATACTTTCCATGATAGATACTTTACTCTTGGAAAGCATTGTTGAAGGACTATACTATTGGATTTTCTACTGATATGAGAACTATATTTTTAGGGTGGGTTTTCCCCTCCTATCAAAGGCTTTTTCCATGATAAACCTTGTGTCTTATTTCTTGTGGAGTGCTTTCTTTGATAACTTAATTTATACCTTGGTTTAGGTGGATACTGGTGGCTACCTACCTATTCCATTGACCTATAATGGTACCATATCTTGCTAGTTGTACTATAGTTTTTCAGGTCCTAAACTTCTAGTGCGTTCGACTTTGGAAATTTCCCTTGCATTTTTGGCAATTGACATAGGCCGCACAATCAAAGATTACAAGGCCTACCGGATACATAGATCATGGATTAAACTTTGTAATAATCCAAGAAATTCCCTAAATAGAGTTTGTATGCAAAATTTTCACACTTAGGAAGTTGACGTATAAACAAGCCTCCTTAGGGCTTGCACTCCATTTTTGACATCATTTCCTAGGGTTAGGGTTTTGAATATTTAGTGTTTTTGCATCTTAAGGCATCATACTTTATGTTAAAAGGTAGTTTTGGCCCCTTGCATTGTATTTTTGTGAATGAACATAATTGACACTTCTCTTCTCATAGATAAACTACCACAATTATAGCTAGTTTGCATTGCTTTGCAGTTTATAATGGTTTTTTTCCATTTCATTCATGGATAGAATTTTAGTTTTCATTGTATTACTGTGCTCTCTACATTGTTTCTGTGTATGTTTCCATTTGTATTAATGCCTTCATTTTGTACTCTATGGAATCCATATTTGTGGTATTAGAGCAATATGCTTTTTGTTGTTTCTTTGTGCATGTTCTCGATGAGGTTGGGGTGTAGGGAGTCAAGTCTTGAACTAGATGAGCTTCGGGAAGACCACTCTTGCTAGCTTAAGTGGCCTCCCATGGTGAAAGGAAAGAGAGATGATGGAATAGGATATCCTATCAATTTGTTGCTTAAGCAAGCCTTTACGTGACAGAGGAATTAGATGATGGATAATTTCACCTAGATCCTTCGACGACTGCCAAAGATGGTAGAGACAACTTCAACAAGCAATCATTTCAGAGGTGTGAAACCCTTCAAGGTACATGCTAACTTTGACATTCCTTCATTTGAAGGCCAAATAGATGTAGATTCTTTGGAGAAATTGTTCAATTTGTTAGAGGGTTATTACTTTGCTCAAACAAAATTTGACATTGAAATTATCACCTTCATACTCCTTAAGTACCTTTCGCATCTCAAAGGTTCATGGGACAATTATTAGGAGAGACATGCTAGAGACAAGCCTAAAACATTTATGATAGAACCTACTTGGGTGGATTTTTTTCATGCTCTCAAGGAGGAGCTCTATCCTATTGGAAACTATGATGGATGGTACATGAGATGGAGAACTTTGTGCCTAGAAAATTACGAAATGGTTCCAGAGTACACTAATATCTTCCATACCTTGCACTTAAAGTTGGGTATTAGAGAATCTGAATGACATTTGGTTATGAAGTATCATGGTGGCTTTCATAGGTACATCCAAACCTAGATGGAGTTCTTGGTGATATCCTCACTAGGAGCCACTTACTGATGTGTTGTCAAAATTAAGCAAACATCTAAGCAAAAGAAAAAATAGGGGTTTGGGTTTATGAATCCGCCACAATAGAGGTATGGTAAAGGTAGCCCTAATTCATAGAATAAAGGATAGAGAAAGGATAACCAAGCTTGGGACAACCAGTCCAAGCCACATGCGACGAAGGATAATGGGAAGTTGAAGAGGGACATTAGAAAGTGGTGTGAGTTCCAAAATATCCATTGACACAACACTAACAAATTTCACTTGAATCCGTCATCGATGGTTAAAATGAAAGATTTAAAGTCGAACCCTAGCTTGGAATCTGATTGAGATCTAAATAAGGGAAAGTAGATCATTGAAATAGAACCTGGTTCTACCATTGCAACCTTAAAAATCCAACTAGAAGAGCTAGAGGAGCATAAGGAAGGTTAATGCCTCTTCCATTCACAGATGTGGGTGAAGGGGCCCCTGCTACATTTTATTGTTGACAAAAATAGCTAGAAAAACTTGATCTTAGTTGAGATCACCAATAGATTGAAGTTGTCAACAAAACCAGACCTCCATCCATACAACATCAATGATCTAAGCTAGGTATGAGGTATCTTATTTAGTTAGCAATGTTGACTACCCTATGATATCAAGCCCTTCAAAGATGAGGTATTGTGTGATGTAGCCCCACTTGAAAATTATGGTGTTCTTTTAGGACAATTCTATATGTGGAAATTCCATGTTGTTTACGAGTCCAAGCCATGTATTATCATTGTTACTTTGGGAGGTTAACTCTATAAGATACCAAAGGTAGTTCTAACTACCATAGTTTCCTTGATCTCAAAAAAGTAGTGTAGGAAGGTAATGTATCATAACAAGATATTTATCCTCTTCATGATTTAGATGGAAGGTGAATGAAATATCACTACGATCTCCATGTCCTTTGCATGCCATATCTCTACACAACAAATGAAGATGGACAAGATAGTGGAAGAATACAAAGATAATGTTGTTTCACTTATAATGGTACCTTTACACTGTCTAGTCAAGTATTTGATTGATTTGATACTTGGTTCTCATTTACCTAATGGATAAATATATAGATTCTCTCTTCTAGAGAATGAATAAATCAAATAGTATGTTCAAGAGTTAATCCAAAAGGGCCACATTCACCCGAGCTCGTCACCTTGTAGGAGCCCAATTGTGTTGGTGTAGAAGAAAGATGGGACATGGTGATTCTATATAGATTACAAACCTCTAAAAAAATCATAGTCAAGAATCGATATTCAATCCTCTGGATTCATGATCTTCTTGATCAACTCATGGGTGAAAAGTTTTTTAGTAACATTTATTTGAAGTTGGGATACCACCAGGTACCATTTGAGAAAATTGATGTATGGAAGATCACCTATAAGTAGGAAGAAGGCCTTTTTGAGTGGTTGGTCATGCATTTTGGCTTGACGAATGCTCTGGAAAAGTTCATGAAGATGGGAGAAAATATCTTGTGCCCACCCACAAATTCTTTTGCAATCATATATTTGGATAATATCCTCATCTTCAACAAAACTTAGGCAGAACATTTGCAGCACATTAAACAAATATCGAGCACCTTGTGATAGCACAAGTTATATGCCAATCTATAAAAATACTCACTCGACATACAAAGAATTCAATATTTTGGATACATCATGGATGACCATGGTGTGCATGTGGATCTAGCCAAGATCCAAGCCATTCATGATTTCCTAGACCCGACAACTCTAACAAAGCTCTATAGTTTCTTGTGCACCGCCAAATTCTATTGAAGGTTCATGTTGGGATTCTATCATATCACTTAGCCCTTAGGAAAATTGACTAAGAATGGGGCCAAATCCAAGTTCATTTGGGTTGAGTCATAATAGAAATAATTTGAGGATCTAAAACACCACTTTTGTTTGGCGCCGATACTCACTCTACCAGGTCTGCAACAATCCTTCTAGATTGAGATATATGATTTAGATTATGTTGTTAGTGTTGTCCTCACTTAGCATGGATGATTCCCTATCATAGTGAGGCACTCTCTAATGTGATTTGCAGGTAACCCACCTATGACAAGGAGATGCACTCCATTTTGCAGGCTTGCAGCCATTAGAAGCATTACATTTTGGGGAAGGAGATGATCATACACACTAATCAAAACCTCATATAGTTCATCTAGATATAGAGAAATTTACATAATTACCATCATCATAAGTGGTCCAAGTAGCTACAATATTTCCACTTAAACATCGAGTATAATAAGGGTGACTCAAATCATGCTACAGATTGTCTCAAGCAACCTCTATTTGTGGCACTGACCATAATGCTCAACTCTTGTGGGAACGAGGTCTACGGGTTGCCATAGTTGTATGCTGGTGACCCATAATTCAATGTTACCTATCAAACACTAGGCATAGGTAAACCAATCACATATTTTCATCTCTAGGATGAACTCATCTAGGCCATCTTTATGTTCATCCAAGCAAGCACGATAAGTCAATTTGAGAGGCACATTACAATCAAGTGGTAGGGTTCTTTGTTGTGAAGAAGATAATGGCAGTGTTTCAAAATCACTTATACTAGCCAAAGCTTCAACATGAAATTAGCAGGTATGTTGGAACGTGCATTATCTATGCCTTTGACCAACCTACCATTAAGAAGCAAGGGTTGTGCACTCCTTTTACTACCTCAAACAAACCATAGGTGTCTATCTCCATGGACTACATGTTGAACCTACTTTCAACCAAGCATGGAAATGAATATGTATTTGTGATTGTTGATTTATTCTCTAAGATTTTCATTTTGACATCCTACAAGGATAGTATCACAATGGAGGCCAGTACTAAGATATTCTTTGAGCATGTTTGAGTTCATTTCAGGCTCCCATGGACAATATTTTTAGATACTGGTAGTAGGTTACTGAGTACTTTCTAGTCTAGTCGGTGGTCAATGATGGACACTGTTAGCGTCAAAAGTCACTCCTGGATTGCAGCAGGAGTAGAGCCTGACGCCCATCATTTTTTATGTCACGATTTAATAAATGGGGGTGGTCGAATGGAAAGAGACCCAGGAAAGCAGCATTGACACAGGAACCGGGGTTTGCTATGTATAATGCAAGGGAGGTCTTGATCCAACTTCCGTCAGTAAGTTGATTAAAGGGTGGTAGATGGAAGACTTG
>SNQJ01S0004231.1:546430-565178 GCA_010110895.2 Picea sitchensis
GCCAGAGTCCAAGTGAAAGAGTTATTTTTAAGGAGAGCAGTGAGAGGTGCCACAATATTTCCATAATTCTTAACAAACTTGTGATAGTAACCTGTTAAACCAAGAAATCCACACAAGATTTTGAGAGTCTTTGGGTGAGGCCAATCTTGCATAGCTGCAATCTTTTTAATCCACCCTGACACCGGCCTTGCCAACAATGTGACCCAAGTACTCGACTTCCGAGGTACCAAAAGAACATTTAGATTGTCTGAGGAAAATTTGTTGTTGCGAGAGTAGATGGAGAATTTTATCCACATGTGAAAGATGAGATTGCCAAGTTTTACTATAGATGAGAATATCATCAAAGAAAACTAAGACAAAATGATGGATAAAAGGATGGAAGACATGATCCATGAAGCTTTGGAAGGTGGATAGGGCATTACACAGGCCAAAGGGCATGACCAAAAACTCATAGTGACCCACGTGAGTTCAAAAGGCAATCTTGGGTATGTCAACTTCTTGCATATGTATCTGGTGGTAGCTAGAACATAGATCAAGTTTAGTGAAGTACTGAGCACCACTCAACTCATCCAAGAGATCATCAATGACAGAAATGGGGAACTTGTCCTTGATGGTGAGATTATTGAGGGAACGAAAGTTGGGACACATGTGCCAAGTAACTTCTTTCTTAAGTACCATGACCACAGGGGAATAATAAGGGCTGGTACTGGGGCAGATAACACTCGCTTGGAGTAATTCTTGCACTATTTTCTCAATTTCATTCTTTTGGGCAAAGGGGTGGCGATAAGGGAGAACATTGGGATGAATAATTCTAGGAACAAGGGGAATGGAATGATCATGAACACCACGAGAAGGAGGAAGGCCCTGAGGGTGTCTCAACGGATTGAATAGAATGGAGTTGATCAACGATATCAGAGTGGCCTTTCTTGAGGAGATTTTCCATATGATGGGAACTAATGATCTCAGGGGAACCAACTGTGAGACCTTGGAATTGATACTTTTGTCCTTCCTATTATAATTGCATGGTTAATTCCTTAAAATCCATAAGAATGGGACCCAAAGTGCGTAACCATTCAACACCTAACACAACGTCACAACCTCCCATGTCAATGGAAAACATATGAGATTTCAGTTGGTAATGTCCAATTTGAAGACAAACATTTTCACACCACCCACCACATTTCATGGACCCACCATTGGCTATCATGATTTGAAAATTATTGACAACACGAATATAACAATTGGTTTCCTAGGAAACGTGACGATGAATAAAATTGTGGGTGCTACCGCTGTCAACAAGGATGATGACCTTCCTATGCTTAATGTAGCCAATGAGCTTGATAATTTGGGGGGCGAGAAGCCAGTGAGGGCATGCAAGGAAATAAGTGGGTCAACTTCAGGTGGGTCAGCAGGCTCTTGGGTGGCATTGGGAATGGAGGGTTCTTCAACAAGGGGAACTATCACATCCTCTTTAGGAACATCTTATGAGATGGCCATAAATAGTTTTTGTTCCTTACACTTGTTCCCCGGAAGATATTTTTCATCACAGTTATAGAAAAGACCCTTCAGTTGGCGTTCAACCATTTTAGAACTAGTTAGTTTATGGACCTTGAGGGGAGTAGCAGGGGGGTTAGGATTAGCGGGTCGAGGGTGAGGAACAAAAGGGGGTTTTTCTTCTGGGAAAAAACAACTTGTTCGACCTATTTAGCACATTGAGTAGCTTCCAACCAAGTGGGAGGGTGGGTCATGAGAACTTGGGATCAAATTTCATCCTTGAGACCACTGATAAATCATTCACTGAAGAACACATCTGACATGCCCTCTATTCGAAAGGCCAAATGCTCAAAAGCAGTGATGAAGTCGTCCACTGTGCTTGACTGTTTCAACTTGGTCAAACAACCTAGATAGTGGGTATCAGTATCAAAACGCGCATAGACCTCAACAACAAACATGGTCCAGGCAATATATCCCTGGTGTGAATTTTTGCGCCATTGCCAACGTTCTGGATCTAGATAGAGGACATCATAGTGAAGTTTGGCCAACACGTCAGTAATACCATGCAGAGAAAAATAATGCTCCATTTGAGTGACCCAACCTGTAGGATCAGATCCATCAAATTTATTGACCTCTACACGGGGAAGACGGGGTTCACGATGAAAGGAGTTGGAGTGAAAATGTGGAGACTGAGAGGAATCAACAACATCGGGTTGTGCTGATGAAGAAGGACTCGTAGGTCGGTTCAAGAATTGATTGAAAACAGACTGGAAGGAGGTCAATTAGGTTGTGAGGTTGGTTTCCAAGGTGTCAATGCGGGAATTGGTGGAATCCAGCTGAGATGTGAGATGTTCGATGGAGACATGGGCTTGATTGACAGAATTTTGGAGATCTTGGTTGCGAGTGGTGGCCATTTGGAGAGGGGAAGTGTGGATAAGGAAAAAATGGTTGGGTGGGACCCAAAAAAAATACTTAGAAGTGATAGGTACCACGAAGATCAGTGCTTGCAGGGAAATATAATGGGATAGGCGACAAAATAGGGAAACTGGGAAGGAGTTGGGTCCACTGAAACAAAAAGGATTAAAAATGAAGGGTATGAATGTGATCAGGGAGAAAAGGGGAATCTGATGGAATAGGTCCCAAATAAGTGTGTCGGCGGGACCAGTAGTTTTTTTTTTTTTAACTCTTGCGGAGTTATACTCCGATTTGAAGAATACTGCAATGATGAAATGCCCAAATGGTTAACAGGAAGAAATGTGTAGAAATTTCGCAACTCGAATGGAAGAGACATAATTGCACCGCAATAGATCTTGTCTGTTCTGTTTTTGTTTCCATCCCAAGGGTTAGGTATTCAAGGATCTACAGAAAAGGGTTTTCCCTGTGCTATAGCTCTCTGATATACGTGCGAGGTCCAACAATAGTACTCGACCCAATATCTCAGGGCACCAACTAAGGAGGTTAGACCGTGCCCTCAGCTGTATTACCTGACTACCCAGGTACTAGAGAGTATCTTCCCAAGTGTTGTTTTTGGTGACACTATAACAGTTAGGCGGCTGATCGGTTTTTCTATCGAGGGCTTCAGGAGATCTAGGCCGATCCATATACAGGTGTTTTCTGATGCGCTACCACTCAAAGGGGTACCAACAAGGGTTACAAGGGTGGCCAATAGATGTGCGCTTAAGTACCACTTATATTTCCTGCGTGTCTGAATCCCTGACTACAGGTTTATGTGCATAACAACATATCTCTATAGCTTAAAGATGCCGGAATACGTCTCTACCTTGAAAAAAATTAACCCACAATTTTTTGTCGAGGAAGGTGGTCTGATACCACTTGTAATATTCCAGATATAAAAATTATGTAGAACATAAATAAATAGCTAGAAATGGCAAATGAACAACAATATAATCAGAACAACACCACAATAATACCAAAATGATACCATAAGAACACAAGAAAGAGAACTTCGATTACTGAGAGAAATGTTCACTTGCCTCTTCGAGGGGGAAACCTCCAGCAGAGAAGAGCTCTGTTACAATAATATCCAAGACAAAACTTCTCATACCCTCTACTCTTATTTATACTAAATATGTCTATCAAAAGAACAATCTAGAGGAAGATGATTCTAGAAGCGAAAGCTTCTATTAGGTCTTCTTACATTGGACTTATTCTTCCTTATTGCTAGGCCTTATTAATATTGACCTTTATTACATGGAAATATATTATTCTACCTACGTGAGGGGTTAGGTCCCTAATAGGTCAACTTTATAGGGTATTAGATGTAGATCTAACTATTGCAATTTCCTTAACCTCAACGAAGTAGTGCAAGCAGGTAATTTCTCAGATTGGGAGATTTTTCCTCTTCATGATTCAATCATAAGATGAATGGAATATCACTATGACCTTCACAGCCTCTACACAGTAGAAGTAGGTGGATAAGAGAGTGGAATAATACATATATATCTTTGCTTTGCTTATAGTGGTGCTTTCACTGCTAGGTAAATAATTTGATTGATTTGATACCTGGTGCTCCTTTACCTAGTGACCCACTATATATATTCTCTCTTCTGGAGAATGAAGAAATAAAATGTCAAATTCAAGAGCTCGTCTAAAAGGGCCACATTCAATCGAGCTCCTTACCTTGTGGGACACCATTTGTGTTGGTGTAGAATAAGGATGGTGTTAGCGCCGTCATTTCTACTTTTTTTTAGTAATGGTCGGTCTTAGTCGAGTCAGGGTCTGTGTGTCAAAGCATGTGAAGCCAGGTACTAAAAAATAGAGGGGTCTAGGTCACCAAGTGGCCAGTTGGCCCTTGGATTCGGGAAGGGATGTCAGAGTAAAAAACATGTGTAAATAGTATGAGTCTGTTCCCAAAGAGTCGGGTCCTATAAGAAAGGAATTTTTATGTGCTGAGGGTCAAGGCAAGTTGTTAAATAGAAGTCACATTGGCAAGTGCAATGACCATCATTATCTCATTAGGAGGGCTGAGAGAATGAAAAATGACGACGCTCCTATCACGTATGCACTGCAACCCTTATCAACTGTACTTCACATGCCCTGAAGTGCGCTCGTCGCATGAATGGACTACGAAAAATATTCAATTTGCTTTGAAGCCTCCAGTCACCATGAATTCAGTGTTCCCCGACACGATTCCACCTCTCACCCGCTTCGCTATAAATTCTGGTGGATCTGCATACATTTGGTTACCGACCAGGCTTATGCACTGTGGAATGTTTCTTGCAATCCAGGGTTGATTGACATTCCTACCTCGGGCCTGTATCGAATCCACCATGCGTAGAACAAGTACAAGTTGCGCCATGGTAGCCTCCCAAAGCATAAGGAAAGGCGCGTGAAGTGGAAGAAGCGCTGAGCTCGAGCCCCAAAGTTTAACATTGATAAACAAAGATCCGGAGGTCAGAGCATCCTTTTAGTAGTTCAGATGCATGGCCTTTTGCAGAAAAATCCAAGGATTTAATGTGAGACTGGCCAAGAAGTTCACACTCAGTTTAGACAGCTTCCGCGCAGTGATTGCAGGTGTCACTATCCATGTAACAAAATAAACTTTGTCAACCGCGACAAATATCCTTCTGCGCGACGAAAGGTGGTTCAAAGGCATGTCCTTGGACACGCGGTGCTATGAAGACTTCATCAAATGAGAATATTTAGATGGGAAGGTAGAGGTGGGCGTTCCGAGTAAACATTTGCAGGAAACTTTTAAGAAACTCCTTGGAGTAATTAGGAAATATTTCACTTGTGAGAGGAGGCTCGATATAGTACATTCGCATCACATTATATTATTGATTCACTTCACAGGAAGGAGACCATTAAACCTACCCTTTTTCTTACACCAGAACCTCTAAGAGATGGAAAACAATGCCCAGGCTGAAGCAGATCAATCAAAAAGGAAACTCTCTCATGTATTGCTAATTAAATTGATGGTATTTGAAGAATTAATATGGTTTGGAAGAAACTAGGATTCATTCTTGCTCACAACGGGCATCCCCAAATATCCAAAAGGAGATTTCCCTCTACTCGCGGAAAGGGTAATATCACACCGCACATAGGTTGAAGTGGGAGAGGCCACATAGGAAGGAAAGATGTTGGAATCCCTGTCCCCCCAACAACAACTTCCTTGGAGAAGGGGCAGGCGAAAGAATAACAAGGAAGCCTGGGAAACTCGAGTCCCAAGCGAATCGCGTGCAAAGTTTGTCACTGAATAATTACTTATGCGCGCCATTCGGCTGGAACCTGTCGTAGGTACAAGTCGACAAAGCCAGAGTAGAATGAGGAGGACATATGCTAAAGGCACAGATGTTCGTGAGCCGTCCCAACAACTGAAACAAGCGCAACTCGCTATCGCCGAGCTTTACCAGGAAAACAGGGAACTAAGACAACAATTAGCAGTAAAGACCCTTGAGGTTTCAACATCACAAGGACGCGAGGGAAATGTGACGTGGCTCAAGAGACAACTTAGGGAAGCACATGATACAATCGTACAACTAGGCGAAGCACAAAGGATGTCGGAAGAAAGGAATGCGAAGCACTTCAGAGAATATGAAGTGGTCCGGGAGAAAGTCCACGCAGCTTTTCCAGTGCGCAGAAGAAATGTGATTAAGTAGGTCTTTTCTTGTATTCTCTAACGTGGCACAGATTTCGACAGTTTTGAAGAAGGAGTCACCCTGAGACAATTTTTTAATTTTGGTAACGACAACGACAGTCAACAGTCACTCACCACGCACACACCCAAGTAGATGAGAACATGATAGAAAATCAGGGCCATTATAGTGGATGGCAGGAGTTTGATAGAGCACTTGATCATTCAGATACCCTGTCAAAGGAAGGCATCGACACATCACTCTCCCCATAACAAGACCTTGCTGATAACCGTACCCCTGTGGAAAATACAAGTGGTTATGATGCGACCAAATACATTAGGTTTCTATTCATGGAAGGGCGGCATACAAAAGGACATTTAATAGAAAACAGACAGTTTCCTAAATACTAGGGGTGGTAGCTAGAGAGCAGGGAAGACCAAGCGACGCCCTAGCCTATATATATTTTTCTTTCGATGTAAGTCGGGTTGGTTGGCAAACTAGTGTAGACATTGACTATTGAATGTAGTTTGATCTCGATCAAAATTTAATGCAAAAGTCCTGAAGCTTAGATGAAAATATTCTAATTGTAGTAGTTGGATGTATTGTTTCCTTTCTTTGCGTACGTACTTCCTGTATTATTTATTCATATCTATTTCTGTCTGAATAGGAACGTAATTTCGAACCTGGGATTCGCTGCATAGTGGCCTGGGATTCACGCCATTTAGACAAATTGTATTTCCTCTAAGTTAACTCCGAATTCATCCTCAACGGTGCTCCGAGTTGATTCATGTGTTTTTCCCCTCGCTACACACAACGATTTTAAACAGAAAACTGTTGCTTACTTAGCCTTTATCCTCTCAAGTTTAGTTACTGAGTCATTTGTTTCTATTGTTTTCTTAAATCAAATCCATAGCCTGAGGTCTTACTCTCTTTCGCCAATAGAACAATAAATTATTGTTCAAAGGTGTTAAATCTAGCTGACAGTTTAAAGCCATATCCTATACCGAGACAACGTCTCTTGAGAGAGCCCTTTCTAGGTCTGAAAGGCTAGTTTTAGGTCTCAAAGTTGGTTTGTACGTTGTCTCTATCATTCGTTTCTCAGACGAACGAAGTTTACAGAGAGCTAACATTCTGGCGTCGTTGCTGGGGACAGAATTGAATAAATTTTCCCTGGGAGAACGACTAAAGTTATAGTTTTGACCTTTGAGGGTAACAGAGGGACAAGCATCTATATTGGTTGAAAAATTTACCCTGGAGACTCTACTCAAAAGACCAGTAGTACAAAGTAGCGTGATTCAAGAACCCTGGCTCCGAAGACGATCTATACCAGAGCAAATCCTGACCCAAACCCTATAGAGCCTGTGTGTGATCCCGAGAAGATTTTGCTCAGGACTAGGGAGCAAGCGCTGGACCCATTCTATTACCTGGACAAAAGGCTGTCCTTACCCAAAGACAATGTGCAAAGCATTGGCGACCTTGATTTTGATTCCTTGTTTGAGAAAACCCTGTTCAAGTCCAAGTCGGAAACCAATTTGGATGATATAGTTTTCGACTAGAAGAGGTTTCAAGCTCTGATACCCAAGAACATACCCCAAAACCCTAACCCCCCTAGAGTTATGGCCACTAAATTATCTCCCCTCGTTCTACCAACCCAACTACATGATTTGCCCCAGAATTACAACCAGAGGATCAAGCTCTACGATGCTGAAGGGAACATTTCATCCCAAAAGCATCTGGATTCGTTCAATGATTTCATCGACCTATAGGAGGTAGAATATGCAGAAGCGAAAATGAGGTTGTTCACGCAGAGTCTTTCGGGGGAGGTTAGGAAGTGGTTCAAATCCCTCCCAGATGAAAGCATTCAAGACTTCACCACATTCGAAACATCTTTCATTACTAGATGGGGAGACAAGAAGAACCCCTTGCAGTTGTTGACGCAGTACAATATCATGAAGAGGGTGCCGGAGGAGATGGTGCAAGAATTATTAGCATGTTTCATGAGGGTTTATAACTCAATTCCCACAGAAGTCCAACCACCTCCCAGGATCGCGCAACTGCGATATGCTGATTCCTTTGACAATGATTTCACCTTGATGTTGAGAGAAAGAAAGCCATCAAATCTAGACACCATGATGAGCGATGCAATCGAAGTTGAGGTAAACCTGATGGCGTCAGGGAAGATCAAACAAAGATTCAACAGAGGCGATAAGAAAACCCAAGGGGACGCACGACCATCGATATCTTAGTCCTCGAACGACAAAATCAACTTGATGATGAAGACGGTGGAGAAAATGATGGAAATAATGTCCATGGGAAACAAACCCGTTGCCCGGGAACAACATGACCCCCAGCCCAAGAATCAAAATTTTAGAAGAGGCCCGGTCCTGCAGATCAAGCAGAGAGAACAAAGAGACCAGGGCGACTAACCAATAAGGCCCCCATTCCAAAATAATTACGCAGATAGATATTTTTATCAAATGTTCGAAGATCAAATGCACTGCTGCGACGACAAATACACATGCGTGTTTTGGACAAAGAGGGAACACGATTGATATATGAGAGAAAACAACGATTTTATGCTGGAGACGAATGATGCGCTGTCTTGGGAAACAAAAGAATTCATCAAAGGTTATCACAACAGAGCTGTCGGTTTCGACAGAGCCATCAACAAGGAAGAATATATGGAACATGAGTTTCGACAGAGCCGTCAACAAGGAAAGAGCAGGGGCCGGTGTGTGGATATGTCCTCCTAAGGTAGGTTACAAACTATGCTCATACAATCTTTCTTTCGACTGTACAAATAACATGGCTGAGTATGAGGCACTGATTCTTGGTCTGAAAGTATTGAAAGGATTAGGTGCGAAGATGATATCGGTGCATGGGGACTCCGAGCTAGTTATAAACCAAGTAAAGGGCATATATCAATCCAAGCAGCATAGGCTGAGAGCATACATGAACTTGGTGGTGGACCTACTCGAAGAATTATCGGAGTATAATCTATCATCTATCTCGAGGGGGCGAAATCAGATCGCCGATGTATATGCCACCTTGGCCTTGGTTTTTAAAATTTCCATATTTCCCAATAGAAAATACGAGATCGAATTCAAACACATGTCGACAGTGCCCGATAATATTACATATTGGTAGTTGTTTGAGGACGACAAACAGGTGGAGAGATTTCTCCAAATGAGCGACGAGTTCGCTAACATGAACATTGATGATGAGTGCTGCTATGATGAAGATGGGAGCGCATATGTGCGCTGTAACGACGACCCTCTATAGAACCAGATAGTTGGGAGGGACATAATATAGCTAAAGAATAATGTCATCCCAAAAGGGTTGGTTCTGTTGGAAAAGATGTTTGATGAAAACGATGTGGCCAGGTACCCCAAGATCACTGCAAACGAAGAAGATGTTGAGGATTGCAACATTGGGACCGATGAGAACCCAAAAATAATAAAATTGTCAAAAATGATGAGTCTAGAGGTCAAAAAAGATTACATCAAGCTCATGAAGGATATCCCCGACGTTTTCGCTTGGAGTTATGACGACTTAAAGGTTTACGACACCAAAGTGATTCAACACGTCATTCCTCTCAAATAAGACCAGAGGCCCTTCAAACAAAAGCTGAGACAAATAAATCCCATGCTACTACCACTGATAAAAAAGAGGTAATGAAACTCTTTGAAGATAAAATTATCGTTTCTTTAAGGTTTTCTTAGTGGGTGGACAACTTGGTGCTTGTAAGAAAAAAAGCGGCGAAATAGGATTGTGTGTGGATTTTCGAAGCCTGAACAAAGTGTCCCTCAAGGACCAATACTTGCTCCCTAAAATGGACTATATTATGAAAAAGGTGGTGGGGTCCCAGAAGATGTCCATGCTGGACGGTTTTTTTGGTTACAAACATATCCTGGTACACCCGGATGATAGAGAAAAGATGACTTTTACGACACCATGGGGGACATTCATGTATGCCAATATGCCTTTCGGCTTGATGAACGTTGTAGCTACATTCCAGAGGGAAATGCACATAGCATTTGTTGACAAAAAGGACAAGTTTATCGTGATATATCTGGATGACATCATGGTGTACTCTGAATCTGACAAACAACACCTCGAGCATCTGAAGAAGGTTTTCCAGAAATGCAAGAAATTCAACATATCATTGAATCCAAAAAAGTCACATTTTGGGATGCAAGAAGGAAAGCTGTTGGGGCACATCATCTTGAAGGAGGGTATTAAGATAGACCCAAAAAAGGTTGAAGGAATCCTGAAAATCGACACTTCGCACAGTAAGAAGGAGGTGAAATCCTTCTCGGGAAAAGTAAAATTCTTGAGAAGATTCATCCCAAACCTAGCGGAAATTATAAAACATATCACCTGCATGCTCATATAGGGGAATGAGATTAAGTGGAACCTTGAAGCTAGGAAATCATTTGAAGATATCAAGGTAGCGTTGACTAAATATCCCATGCTGTCCATCCTAGACTTCACGAAAGACTTCATCTTGTTTTCATTCACCTCACAGCATATCATTGTCGGTGTGCTGTTACAGAAAGATGATCAAAACTTTGAGAATCCTATAGCCTATTTCAGTAGGAAGCTGAGGGACTCTCCACTAAGGTACGACATCATGGAGAAACAAGCATACGCCTTAGTAAAATCCCCGAAGGAGTTCAGAATGTACATATTACACTCCTAGGTTATCGCTTACGTGCCCAACAACTCAGTCAAGGATATCCTGACTCAGCCTGACCCTGAGGGAAGAAGAGGTAAGTGGATAGCGACCATGCTGGAATACGACTTGGAAATCAAGCCCACGAAGCTGATCAAATGTTAGGGCCTTGCAAAGCTGATGGTGCAGTCGGAATGCGACGTCGTGGGAATAAACTTCATCGCTGATCTGTCAGAGAACCCTCAGGAAGAAACAACTGCGCAGGTGTCTCAAGAGTTCATTGATTCACCGTGGTATATAAACATCATCTATGTGTTGAGAAATCTGCAAGTCCCTTTGGGTTTAAGTAAGAGCAAGGCCAGATTCTTAAAACTCAAAGCTGTTAAGTACTACATCTTGGATAACTCATTGTACTGGAAAGATCCCGGAGAAATATTGCTGAGTTGTTTGCTAGAAAACGATGCGAAACGAGCTATCAGAGAATTCCACAAAGGTGACTGCGGAGGACATCATTACTGGAAAACCACTATGCATAAAATCCTAAGAGCAGGCTACTATTGTCCTAGCATCTTCGCAGACGTTTACAAAGAAGTTTCTAGTTGCCACGAGTGTTATATTTTCGATGGAAGGAGAAAGCTACATCCCCTGCCCTTGAAACTGATCTCGGTCGAAGTGCCTTTCATGCAATGGGGATTGGATTTTATAGGGGAGATCCATCTGCCATCCTCGGTGCAACACAGATGGATACTCACGGTCACAGATTACTTCACGAAAATGGATAGAAGCAATTCCAACGAAGCAGGCTACTGACACAGTCATCATTCAATTTCTAGAGACAAACATCCCGTCGAGATTTGGATGCCCTATCAAGATCATAACAGATAACACGGCCGCATTCAAGTCCAAGAAGATGGAGAAGTTTTGTCAAGATTATAACATAACCCTGGGACATTCTACAACGTATTACCCACAGGGAAACGAGTTAGCAGAATCGTCGAATAAGAGCTTGACCAAGATCATCAAAAGACTCCTACAAGACAACAAGAAGGCCCGTCATAAAAATATCATTTACGTGTTGTGGGTGGACATGGTCACTACCAAGAAATCCATCTCGACCTCTCCGTTCCAGATCATATACGATGCAGATGTGGTTTTCCCCACCTCACTGGGATTACCCGTCAGGAAGTTGTTGTAGGAGTAGGAAGCCGAGCCAGATGACGCCTAGAGGAGGATAAATCAGCTGATTCACACACAACAGATGAGGGAGCATGTGTACAATCAATCACAACTCCACCAGGAAAGGATAAAGAAAACCTTCGATAAACATTCTAAGCAGGAGGATTTTCAGATGGGGGACCTGGTGCTAAACTGGTATGCGAGGAACGAAGACAAAGGAATGCACAGAAGATTTGATCATCTCTGGATGGGTCCATTCATAATCAGTGCATATCGTGACAACAACGCTTATTTTCTAGAATATCTTGATGGATAATGCGTTCGTCGGGGTCCCTGTAAACTGCAGGTTCCTCAAACACTATCTGGTGAAATAAATTCCATTTAAGTCACATGTCATTGTAAATAGTCATTTTATTTTGTTTTCAAGTTAGGCATTCTCAATGTCAATAGAAAATTGAATCCAGAAGTGAAGGCCCTGAGTTTATGCTGAGTTTGTTAGAAGTTGTGTCTATAAGTTTAGGTTGCGTTTTGTTTTTCATGTTTCAGTCTCTGAAAGTCGAATAAAGCCCAATGGTCAGGAACCTGGTCTACTGTTCTTTTCTACCTCACTGGGAGGATAACATCCCCGCTAGAGCCAAATGTTAGCGTCGCCATTTCTCCTTTTTTTAGTAAATGTCGGTCTTAGTCGAGTCAGGGTCCGTGTGTCAAATCATGTGAATCCAGGTACTGGAAAACAGAGGGGTCTAGGTCAGCAAGTGGCCGGTTGGCCCTTGGAGTCGGGAAGGGATGTCAGAGTAAAAAACTTATGTAAATGGTACGAGTCTGTTCCCAAAGAGTCGGGTCCTATCAGAAAGGAAGTTTTACGTGATGAGGGTCAAGGCAAGTTGTTAAATAGAAGTCACGTCAGCAAGTGAAATGACCATCATTATCTCATTATGAGGGCTGAGAGAACGAAAAATCATGGCACTCGTATCATGTATGTGCTAAAACCATTATCACTGTACTTCACATGCCCTGAAGTGAACTCGTCGCACGAATGGACTAAAGAAAATATTCAGTTTGATTCAGAGCCTCCATTCACCATGAATTCAGTGTTCCCTAACACGATTCCGACACGATTCCACCTCTCTCCCGCTTCGCTATAAATTCCGGTGGCTCTGTATACATTTGGTTACCAGCTAGGCTTATGCACTATGGAATATTTCTCGCAAGCCCGAGTTGATCGAGATTCTTGCCTCGGGCCCGTATCGAATCCACCGCGCACAGAACAAGTACAAGTTGCGCCATGGTAGCTTCCAAGAGCATAAGGAAAGGCGCGCAAAGTGGCATAAGCGTTGGGCTCAAGCCCCAGAGTTTAACATTGATAAACGAAGATCCGGAGGCCAAAGTGTCCTTTGAGCAGTTCAAATGCATGGCCTTTTGTAGAAAAATCCAAGAATTTAATGTGAGACTGGTCGAGTAGTTCACACTCAGTTTCGACAGCTTCCACGCGGTGATTGCGGGTGTCACTATCCATGTAACATAAGAAAATTTGTCGACCACGACAGAGATCCCTCAGTGCAGAAAAATGTGGTTCAAAGGCATGTCCTTGGACACGCGGTGCTATGAAGACTTTATCAAATGAGAATATTTAGATGGGAAGATCGAGGCAGGCATTTTGAGTAAACATTTGCAGGAACCTTTTCAGAAACTCCTTGGAGTAATTAGGAAATATTTCACTTGTGAGAGGAGGTTCAACAGAGTACATTCGCATCACATTATATTATTTATACACTTCACAGGAAGGAGACCATTAAACCTACCATTTTTCTTACACGAGAACCTCCGAGAGATGGCAGACAACGCCCAGGCTGAAGCAGATCAATCGAAAAGGAAAATATCTCATGTATCGCTAATTAAATTGCTATTAGTTGAGGAATTAAGATGGTTGGGAAGCAATTGGGATTCATTCTTGCTCACAACGGTTATCCCCAAAGATCAAAAATGAGATTTCCCTCTACTCGCGGAAAGGGTAATATAACACCACGCGGAGGTTGAAGTGGGAGAGGCTGCGCATGAAGGAAAGACGTTGGAAGTCCTGTCCTCCTAACAACAACTTCCTCGGAGAAGGGGCAGGCTAAAGAAGAACAAGCAAGCTAGGGAAACCCGAGGCCCAAGTGAACCGCGCACAAAGTAAGTCGCCAAAGAATTACTTATGTGCACCATTCGACCGAAACCTGTCGAAGGTACAAGTCGAGAAAGCCAAAGTAGAACGAGGAGGACAGATGTTCGTGAGCCTTCTCAACAGCTGAACTATCGTCAAACTTTACTAGGAAAACAAGGAACTAAGACAACAACTATCAACAAAGACCCTTGAGGTGTCAACATCACAAGGCCATGAGGGAAATGTGACGTGGCTCAAGAGACATCTCACGGAAGTAGATGATACAATTGTATAGCTGCATGAAGCACAAAGGATGTTAGAAGAAAGGAATGCGAATCACTTCAGAGAATATGAAGCGGTCGGGGAGAAATTACGCGCAGCTTTTTCCAGCGCGCAGAATAAACGTGATTAACTGGGTCCGTTCTTGTATTCTCAAACGTGGCGTAGATTTCGACAATTTTGAAGAAGGAGTCACCCTTAGATGGTTTTGTCATTTTGGTAACGACAACGACAATCAATAGTCACTCGCCACGCATGCACCCCAACAGATGAGAACACGACATAAAATCAAGGCCGTTACAGTGGATGGCAGGAGTTTGACAGAGCACTTGATCATTCGGATACCCTATCAAAGGAAGGCATCAACACATCACTCTCCCCATAATGAGACCTTGTTGATAACTGAACCCCCATGGCAAAGACAAGCGATTATGATGTAACCAAATACAATTGGTTTCTTTTGATGGAAAAGCGACATACAAAAGGACATTTAACAAAAAACAAGCAGTTTCCTAAATACTAGGTGTAGTAGCTAGAGAGTAGGGAAGCCCAAGCAGTGCCCTAGCATATATATATTTTTCTTTCGATGTAAGCCGGGTTGGTTGGCAAACTAGTGTATACAGTGACTATTGAATGTAGTTTGAGCTTGATCGAAATTTAATGCAAAAGTCCTGGAGCTTTGATGAAGAGATTTTAATTGTAGCAGTTGGATGTATTGTTTCCTTTCTTTGCTTACATACTTCTTGTATTCTTTATTCATATATATTTTTGTCTGAATAGGAACGTAATTTCAAACCCGGGATTCGCTGCGCAACGCCCTGGGATTCACGCCATTTAGAAAAAATGTCTTTCATCTAAGTTAACTCCGAATTCATCCTCAATGGTGCTCTGAGTTGCTTCATGTGTTTTTCCCCTCGCCACACAGAACGATTTTAAACTGAAAAATTGTTGCTTACTTAGCCTTTATCCTCTCAAGTTCAGTTACCGAGTCATTTTTTTCTATCGTTTTCTTAAATCGACTCCATAGCCCAAGGTATTACTTTCTTTCGCCAATAGAACCAAAACTTATTGTTCAAAGGTGTTAAATCTAGACGACAGTTTAAAGCCATATCCTATACCAAGACCGTCTCCCGAGAGAGCCCTCTACAAGTCCGAAAGGCTAGTTTTGGGTCTCAAAGTTGGTTTGTAGGTTGCCTCTATCATTCGTTTCTCAGCCAAACAAAGTTTACAAAGAGCTAATAGATGGGACATGGTGACTACATATTATTATAGAGTTGTAAAAAAATAAAAATCAAGAACTGATATCCAATCCCCCCAAATTGGTGATATTCTTGATTAGCTCAAGGGTTGAATTTTTTTAGTAAGATTGATATGAATTCAGACTAACATAGGTAATTAGCAAATTGATGTATTGAAGACCACCTTCATGTCTAAAGAATTCCATTTTGAGTGGTTGGTCATGCCTTTTGTCTTGATTAATTCTCCAACAACGTTCATCAGGATGATTGACAATATCTTTCCATTGTTCACAAATTCTTTTGTGATCATATATTTGGATAATATCCTCATATTCAACAAAACTTAGGTAGAATATTTCTAGCACATTCAATAGATATTAAGCATGTCATGTTAGCATAATTTATATGCCAATATGGAGAAATGCCCATTCAACATGTAGAGCATTTAGTATTTGGGATACATCATAGATAAACATGGTGTGCATGTTGATGTAGCCAAGATATAATTCATTCGTGATTGGTTGGCCCTGATAAATTTAATAAAGCTTTGTAATTTCTTGGGCCTTACCAACTTTTATTGCAGGTTCATGTTGGGATTCTCTCATATTGCTTGGAAACTAAGCTAAGTGACTAGGGGTGGGGCCAAGCCAAGTTCATCTAGCTCGAGTCACAATAGAAATAATTCAAAGATACAAAACACCACCTTTGTTCGATGCCAAAACTCACTCTATCATAGAGCATGGATTAAGCTTTGCAATGACCCAAGAAACACCCTAAATGGAGTTTGTATACAAAAGTTTCAACCCCCATGAAGTTGATGTATCAACTAGCCTCCTCTAGTCTTGCATTCCATTTACCAAATCATTTTCTAAGGTTATGGTTTTGGATATTAAAGATTTTTTCATCTCAGGGAATCATACTTTATGTTAAATAACAGTTTTGGCCTCTTGCAATGTCATCTTGGGAATGAGTGTAGTCAACACATCTCTCTTTAGAGATAAACTACCACCATTCTAGTGAGTTTGTATTGGTTTGCACTTTACATTTTTTTTTTCCCATTTAATTCACTAATAGAATTCAAGTTTTCACTATATCATTGTGTTCTTTGCAATATCTCCATGTATCTTTCTATCTATAGTTATTCCTTTTTTCATTCTCTACATAATATAGATCAATGGAAATTGAGAAATATGCTCTTTGTTGTTTCTCCATGCATGTCCTCGAAAAGGTCAACGTATAGGGGTTGGGTCTCAAACTAACATAGATTGGGGAAGACCACTATCACCGGCCCAAGCAGCCTCCCATGGAAGAATAAAAAGGAGTTGACAGAACAAGAGATCCTGTCAAGTTGTTGCTTGAGGAAGCCCTCATGCATCAGAGGAACAAGATGATTGATAATTTTACTCAGATCCCTTGCAACACCCTTCAAGGTAGAAGTTAACTTTGACATTCCTTTATTTGAAGGCCAGATAGTGCATATGTGTTTTAGAAATGGTTAAATTTGTTACAAGGTTATTACTTTGCTAAAAAAAATTGACAATGAAAATATCGCCTTTGCACTCTTGAAGTGCCTTCCCCGAGTCAAATATTGATTGGAATGTTAGTGGGAGAGACATGTTATATACTATTCTACCACATTTATGATATAACCCACTTTGGTGTATTTTTTTGATGCCCTCATGAAGGAATTCAACCTTGTTGGAAACTATGATGACCACTACACGAGATGGAAAAATTTACACCATGAAAGAGACTAGATGGTACTAGACTACTCCAATATTTTACATACCTTGTGCTTAAAGCTAGGTATTAGAGACTCCAAGATACACTTGGTTCTAAAGTATCACAGTGGCATACACTTGTATATCCAAATAAAGATGGATTTCCTGGACTTATCCTCACTAGGAGTCGTTTATTGATATCCTGTCAAAATTTAGAAAAAAATTAAGTAGAAGAATAAGTGGGAATTTGGATTTGAAAATATAACAAAATAGAAGCATGGTAAAAGTAGATATAACTCACATAGAAGAGGAAAAATAAGGGATAAATGATCTCATGACAACCAATCCAAGCTGTAGGGAAATAAGAGTAATGGGAAGTAGAAGAACTACACTAGAAAGTTGTTGGGTTGTTATATTATTTGTAGTGAAAGTCGAGGTGGATCGACTAATAGTTGAAGTCCAAGGTCGAGGTGGTTCGATAGGGTAAAGATGAAGTCAAGGTGGATCAAAAGAAAGTCGAAGGTCAAGGTTATTCAACCAGGTAAAGTCGAAGAGGTCAACCAACAAGAGGTCCACAGGTGGGTGTGTGGCAACCGACTGAAGACCGAATGAAGGGTGACTTGTAGTTGACGAGTAATACGACTTGGTAGTCGACTGTAATAGAATCCTGAGATTCATGGGATTTGTTGCCAATGATCTGCATGGATCTGTAACTATTTTTGGGCGCCATTTATTTAGAGTTTTTCCTACTGTAAAGCCTATAATGAGGCGTGTTGTAATGCTGTAAAAGCTAATCATAAGATAAAAAATCTTTAGAGAAATCTTTAGATGTAGGTTGTTGGTCATGTAGATGTAAGCCAAATTTGCTACAGGGTTGTTCCTGTGTAAGCAAGAGGGTATGATGTCGATTGTGTCTTAGGTGTGGAACAAGGTTAGACATGTAACTTTTTATTCTGAATGAATAAGACAACAAGGAGCATAATGCTCAAGGAATGTTGGTTTTCCTAGTTTTGGCTTCCAGGGTAAAATCTCTGTGTACTATGTGCTTGCTATGTCATTTACTTTCTTGATTAAATATTTCTTCCTCTCTTTTGTTAGTTTTATCATGGAAGTGTGTCTCATTTCCTAACATGTGGTATCAGAGATTTGGTTGACAGTCTTGCATCTGAGCTAAACCCTAGGTACATTAAGATTCATAAGTTAGAAGTCTTTAAAGACTGTGCTAAATATTGTGTTAAAGAATGGAGAGCAATTCGAGAATAGAGATCGAAAAATTCAATGGCCAGAATTTTGAGCTTTGGAAGCTTAAAATTGAAGATCTCCTTGTAGATTGAGAACAATGGACAAAAATCTATCCAATTACCATGCCGAAAGGTATGTCGATGGAAGAATGGGAGAAACTCGAGAGAAGAGAAAGGAGTATGTTT
>SNQJ01S0004231.1:565188-577147 GCA_010110895.2 Picea sitchensis
CCTTCTTCTGGTTGTAGCCAGAGAATTGGAGAGTTGGAGCTTCCCTTAGGTTGTAGCCTGAGAAACTAGGGGGTTGGAGCCTCCTTCCAGTTGCAGGTGGAAAACAAAGGAAGTTGGTGCTTCCAATGAATGTAATTCTTCAAGATATATAAGAAAAAGAATTCCTTGGTTTTCTCTCGATTTGGGTTTCCATGTAAAACACTGGTGTACTGTGTATTTGTATGATTGTTTATTTCTTACTGCTCATTATTGGATAATAATTCTACATTGATATAACATTTGAAGAAAAATGATCATAATTACGCTATTACTGTTCACCCCCCCTTTCAGTAATCCAACATATTTTTCTAGGAAGACATGGATATATTTCATGAGGAAGAAATCATAGGTTTTTGGGAAATTCAAAGAGTTTAAATCTCTTGTAGAAAACCAAACAGATAAGAAGAATAAGCTATTGATAATTGACAATGGTGGTGAATTCAGTGGAAAAAAATTCAATCAGTTCTGCAAGAAGTGTGGAATAGCACACCAAACTACCACACCATATACCCCAAAACAAAATGGAATTGCAGAGAATGAACATAACGTTAATGGACAAGGCAAGGATCATGCTCAATGGTACTGGGCTCACACACGAATTCTGGGTAGAGGCAGTCGACACTCGAAAGTATCTAGTGAATATGTTTCCTTTGTCGACACTAGTTGACACGACTCCACATGAGGTATGTTCACGTAATAAGCCTTTGGTTTCACATCTCAAAGTATTTTGATGTGATGCATGTTCCCAAGGAAAAGAGGATCAAGCTGAACAAGAAGGAAGTCAAATGTATTTTCATTGGATACAGAGAAGTAATGAAATGATATAAGCTCTGGGATCCTACATCAAGGAAAATAATGTATAGTCGAGATGTGGTCTTCAAAGAAGTTGGAAGTAAGACCGATCCTGAAGAAATTGTTCAAATCGAGAATAATACTGAGACGGTATGGTTTGAACTGAAGAATGAAGAAGATGATTCAAATGAGTCGACTGAATCAAAGGAAGAGGTGGAACAACTAAATCTAGTTGTAAGGAGGCCAGAAAGAGTAAGAAAACTGGTGGAAAGGTATATTCCACCAAAMTTCCATTCTGCATTTGTGTTAACTACCACCGAAKATGAGCCCAAGTTGGTTGGGGAGGAAATTGATTCAACAGAGGGAAAAATCTGGAAGGATTCCATGGTCAAAGAAATGGAATCCTTGCACAATAATGAGACACGAGACTTAGACAAGTTTCCTAGTGGAAGAAAGMTTGTCGGTAAAAATTGGGTATTCAAGAAGAAGATGTATGCAACAGGTCAAGTTGAAAAATTCAAAGCTCGACTGGTAGCGAAAGGTTATTCCCAAGTCGAAGGAGTCATCTTTGCAAAATAATTTTCCATTAGAGTACTAATGTCTTTAGCTACAACAATTGATCTGGAAATATAATAGATGGATGTGAAGACAACGTTCCTACATGGAGACCTGGAAGAGGAAATCTACATGAAACAACTTGAAGGATTTGTAGTAAAGGACAAGAAAGATTTGGTGTGTAAACTAAAAATATCCCTTTATGGTCTAAAGCAATCACCAAGTATGCAATACCAAAAGTTAGACACACACATCCTTAGTTTGGGATTTGTGAGAAGCAAAGTTGATCATTTCATATATTCCAAAGAAGAAGGTGGGCATTTAATTTATGTAGCTTTGTATGTCAATGACATATTTATGATTGGAAACAACATGGACGTAATAAAGGAGGTGAAGAAGCAACTCTCCTCCAAGTTCGACATGAAGGATCTCGATGCAACTAAATTCATTCCGGGAATGGATATTAAGAGAGATCGAGCAATTAGAAAGCTATGATTGAATCAGATGAAGTTTATTGAAACAATTTTGAAACGTTTCAACATGCAGGATTGCAAACCGGTGAAGGTGCCAATTCCCGTGGGAGCAAGGCTAACTGCTGAACAATTTCCAAAGACACAAGAAGAAATAGAGGACATATCACATGTTCCCTATGCAAGTGCTGTTGGTAGTATAATGTATATGATGGTCTGCACTCGAATAGACATTTCCCATAAAATGGGAGTGTTGAGAAGATACATGTCGACACTTGGGAAGGAGCACATGATAACTGTCAAGAGAGTATTCACGTATTTGTGTGGCACAAAATATTATGCTATATGCTACCAAGGAAAAACTGGAGGTGACAGTGAATTAAATGTACATGGCTTTGTCGACGTTGACTAGGTTCGAGATATGGATCGATGGAGGTTGAACAGTGGATATGTGTTCAAAATTTTAGGTGGAGCAATCAACTGGATGAGTAAGCGACAAGCGGTAGTAGCCTTGTCAACAACAAAAGTTGAATACATGCCAGCCACTCATGGAAGCAAAGAAGTAGTATGACTGCAAAGGCTATGTTCAGGAATCGAGCTTTGGCAGAGAGCTATGAAGATACGTTGCGATAGTCAAAGCGCAATATATCTGGCAAATAACCCAACTTATCATTTTAAGACGAAGCACATTGATGTGAAATACCATTTCGCGAGAGACATGGTGGAAAGCAACAATGTGTTGCTGGAGAAAGTAGACATATTGGAAAACATAATAGACTCGTTGACCAAGTCTGTGAATGCTGTGAAGTTCTCTTGGTGCAGAGAGGCAATGGGCATTGCTTCCTTGGGTCTGTGAATGAAATTTCAAAGGACTTCTGATTTCAACAAAGAAGACAACAAGTGGGAGAATGTTGGGTTGTTATATTCTTTGCAGTGAAAGTTGAGGTGGATCGACTAACAGTCGACGTCGAAGGTCAAGGTGGTTCAACCGGGTAAAGATGAAGTCAATGTGGATCGGAAAAATGTTGAATGTCAAGGCTAGTTGACTGGGTAAAATTGAAGAGGTCAACTAAAAAGAGGTCGACATGAAAGCATGTGGAAACCGACCGAAGACCGAATGAAGGCTTACTAGTAGTCAACAGGTAATACAACTTGGTAGTCGACTGTAACATAATCTTGAGATTCACAGGATTTGTAGACAATGATCTACATGGATTTGTAACCATTTTTGGGCGCCATTTCTTTAGGTTTTTGCCTACTGTAAAGCCTATAAACAGGCGTGTTGTAATGTTGTAAAAGCTATTCGTAAGATAACAAATATTTAGAGAAATCTTTAGATGTAGGTTGCTAGTCATGTAGATGTAAGTTGAATTGGCTACAGGGTTGTTCTTGCGTAAGCAAGAGGGTATGTTGTCGATTTTGTCTTAGGTGTGGACCAAGGTTAGACATGTAACCTTTTATTCTGAACGAATAAGACAACAAGGAGCAGAATGCTCATGGAATGATGGTTTTCCTGGTTTGGGTTTCCAGGGTAAAATCGTTGTGTACTGTGTGCTTGTTGTGTCATTTACTTTGTTGATTCAATATTTATTCCTCTCTTATGTTAGCTTTAGTGTGGAAGCGTGTCTCATTTCCTAACAAAAGTGTGTGAGTTCCACAAAATCCCTTGGCACAACATTGACGAATGTTTCTTGAAGCAATCATTGTTAGCCAGGGCGAAGACCTCATGCTAAAACTCTAGCTCATACTTTGATTCAGATCTAGATAAGGGAAAGTGGATCATCAATGCAGAACCTAGTGCTACCATTGCAACCACAAAGATCCAACCAGAATAGACAAAGGAGCTTGCAAAATATGATTGTCTCTTCCATTCACACATGTGGGTGAAGGGAATTTCGTTACATTTCATTGTTGACAATAGTAGACAAAAGAACCCGCTCTCAACTGAGGTCTTCAAGAGGTTGAAATTATCAACAATGAAACACCTCCAACCATGCACCATTAGTTGTTTTATCCAAGGACGAGGCATCCACATCAATCAACAATTCTGATTGCCTTATGACATTAAGCCCTTCAAATTCAAGGTGCTCTATGATGTTGTTGCACTTGAATTTTGTGATGTTATTTTAGGACAACCTTATATGTGGAAATGTCACATTTTTTACGAGTCTAGGACCCATAATTTCATTTTTACTTTGGGATTTCACTTCTACAAGGTACTAGAGGTAGTTCTGACTACTGTAGTTTCCTTGATCTTAGCAGAGTAGTGCAGAAAGGTAATCTCCCAGACCATGAGATTTTTCCTCTTCATGATTCCATCAAAAGGTGAATGGAGGATCATTGTGTTTTCCATGACCTTTGCATAATATCTCTCTACACAAGAAAACATGTAGACAAGATAGTGGAATAATTCAAAGATATATTCAATTCACCTATAGGGGTGCCTCTACACTACCAGGTAAAGAATTCAATTAATTTGATACTTGGTTCTCCTTTTCCCAATGGAACAATACACAAACACGTTCTTATAGAGAATGAATAAATCAAACATTAGATTCATGATCTCATTGAAAAGCGCCACATTTGATTCATCTCCTCACCTTGCGAAAGCCCAATTATGTTTGTGCAAAAGAACGATGGGACATGGAAACTAGTATTGATAATAGGGTTTTGAACAAAATCATAGTTAAGAAATGATATCCAATCCCTTTTATTGATGATATTCTTGATTAACTCAAGGGTGCTAAGTTTTCAAGTAAGATTGGTATGAAATTAAGCTACCACCTTGTACCAATTGAAAAAATAGATTTATGGAATGCTGTCTTCAAGTCTAAAGAAGGCATTTTTGAGTGTTTGGTCATGTCTTTTGGTTTTACTAATGGGCCGACAATGTTCATGAGGATGATGGATAATATCTTACAATATTTTAAAAATCCTTTTGTGGTCGTATATTTGGGTGATTATATCCTCATCTTAAGCCAAAATTCGATAGAACATTTGCAACACATTCAACAGATCCTAAGTACCCTATGATATCACAAGCTATATGCAAATATAGAGAAATGTTCATTTGGAATGTAGAGAATTGAGTATCTAGGATATATCATGGATGCACATGGTGAGGATGTGTCCAACCAAGATCCAAGTCATTCATGATTGGCCAACCCCAATGACTCTAACAAATCTCCATAGCTTCTTGGGCCTCACAAAAATTATGTTGTAGGCCATGTTAGAATTCTCTCATATCTTTTGGCCCCTACTAAGCTAAGTGACCAAGGGTGGGGCCAAAGCCAAGTTCATTTGGGGCAAGTCACAACATAAAGCATCCAAGGTTTTGAAAACCACCTTTGTTCAATGCGAGTATTTAATTTAGTTTATTTGCAATGACCCTTCGAGATTAAAATAAATGCTTTAGATTATACTATCTGTGTAGTCCTCTATCAACATGGACATCTAATGGCCTATCACAATAATATACTATTCGATGCATTTTGCAAGTACCCCACCTACGTCAAGGATATGTACTCCATTATGCAGGCCTATCACCAAGGTCAACATTACATTTTGGGGAAGGAGATGGTCATCCACACTGACCACAAGCCCTTGTAGTTCATGTAGAAATAGGTAAAGTAACATAATGACTATCATCATAAGTGGTCTATGTACCTACATTAGTTCCACTTTAACACGAAGTACAAGAATGGTAGCACAAATTTCATTGTAGATTGTCTCAACCAACCTCTAATTATGGTGCTAACCACAATGCCAAATTCTTGTGGACACAAGACTTCTGTGTGGCCCTAGTTGTATGATACTAAGTCAGACTTCATTGCTACCTATTGGAAATTGGGCACCACTTAACTAGTCTCAAAATTTCATCTCTAGGATGAACGTTTATGACATATAGTCCATCTTCATGTTCCTCCAAGTGAGAGTGGGAAGCTAATTCGGGAGGCACATTACAGTTGGGTGGCATGGAACTTTGGTGTGGAGAAGACAATGGTAGTATTTTAAAAGTACTTATGTTGGACAAAGATTTGACATGACATTTGTAGGTATATTAAATCATGCACTATGCCATTGCCAAACCTGCCATCAAGAAGCATGGGTTGTACATTTCTCTTCCTACCCTAGACAAACCCTAGGAGTTTGTCTCCATGGACTACATGTCCAACCTACCTTCAACCAAGCATGGAAATGACTTGGTATTTGTTGTTGTTGATCGATTCTCTAAGATAGCCATTTTGACACCCTATAAGAAGAGTATCACTACAAAGGCCACTAGTACGATCTTCTTCAAGTGTGTTTGGGTTCATTTCAGGCTCCAACAGACCATCATTTTAGATAGGAATAATAGGTTTAGAGTAATTTATGGTTTATCTTATGGTCATGATGGACACCAAGCTGTCCAAATCAACTTCCTTCCACCCCCAAACTGATGGAAATGTAATAGCATTATCATGCATATCTTGAGAATGTACTACTACAAACATCCATGCACATGGGATGAGAGTCTCCCTTATGTTCAACATAGCTACAATAGAGCATGTCATAGATATATTGGCCCAACCCTTTTTAGTTGTGCCCAAGATTCCAACCAATGACGCTAATTAATATAGCTATGCCCATTGCATCTACATATGAATAATCCCCCCATGTTCAAAATGAGGCCGATAGAGCATACACATTTTTGAATGAACCTAGAACATCCAACATTAATTTCATGAACTCTTACATAAATCTAATGCCAAGTACAAACAATGCCACAATCAATATCATGTTCCACACAAGTTTCAAGTAGGGATAATGTATGGTTGAATTTGCAGAAAGAGTTCCTCATAGGACCCTATTATAAGCTTCATCCACTTTGATACATGCCTTATACCATCATCAAGGCTAAGGGTGACAATGCCTTTGAATCAAGTATCCCCTCTTTCTTTGTCTTGCAGCCTGTATTTAATGTGAAATTGCTTTGACAATATTTTCCACCTCTCTTGGACACCTCAGAGGTGGTTGAGCAATTGTCCCCTACATAACTCTATCCCGACTACAATGAGAAGATGGTAATTGAATAGATCATGGGCACCAAGATGAGGGGCACCTGACAATAGAAAATCCAACTTTATTAGTCGTCAAAGCATGACAACTCCTTCACGAGGGAAAGTGGATCACCATGAGTAAGATTCAATAAAAGTTTCTCCATCTGATGGAGGATCTTGTTTCAATGGTGACCATTGCTTCATAAAGGGGGATTATTGATATAGGTGGGTACTAGTGGCCACCCACCTATTCCATCGACTTAGAATGGTTCCACATCTTAGCAGTTGTATTATAGTTTTTTCGGTCCCAAAATTTTGACAAGTTTTTGTGGGCATTTCCCTAGTGTTTTTAGCTATTGACATAACCAAACACATAGAGCATGGATTAGGCTTTGTAACGATCCAATAAATGGCCTAAATAGAACTTGCATGCAAAATTTGCACCCCTAGGAAGTTGATGTAACAACTAGCCTCCTTAGGGCATGCATTCCTTTTACCACATCATTTCCTAGGGTTAGGGTTTTGTATATTTAGGGTTTTTTCATCTTAGGGAATCATACTTTATGTTAAAAGGTATTTTTATCCTATTGCGATGTCTTCTTGTGAATGAACATAGATAACACCTCTCTTCGTAGATAAACTACCACCATTCTAGCTAGTTTGTATTGTTTTGCATTTATAGCCATTTTCACCATTTATTTCATTAATATAATTTGGGTTTTCTTGCATTGATGTGCTCTCTACAATATCTTTATGTGTGTTTCCATTTATATTTATGTCTTCATTTCATTCTCTACATAATCTAGATCATACCTACATTGAATATTAATGATGTAAAGTTTATTCTATATTAGGTATTTGATTCATATTATGTTCTATTACATTTTGAAAGTATTCTTGTTGTAATTAAGTAGGTTGTTCTAATATTAATGATGTGAAGTTTATTCTATATTAGGTATTTGATTCATATTATGTTCTATTACATTTTGAAAGTATTCTTGTTGTAATTAAGTAGGTTGTTCTAATAACTATTTTGTTACTTGTTAATATATTTTGATACTTTCCATGCATTATGTTTAATTCTAATAACTATTTTGTTACTTGTTAATATATTTTGATACTTTCTATGCATTATGTTTAGTTCTAATAACTATTTTCTTACTTGTTAATATATTTTGATACTTTCCATTCATTTACTATTAATAATAGATGGTTGATAGATAGATTTATTAAATGTTGATATATATTTATGTTTTTATGATACGATAATTAGTTCTCTATGCTTATATATTAACATATATATTGTAAGTGGACGTGCTAAGTTTATTTTAGTTATAAACTCCATTGAGTAAAATAATAACCAATGTTTGGGGGCATTTTGATTAAATTCGTCAATGACATTTTGCAACTAGGAGAGATCGTATCACTTGACATTAGGGATAGATCACCATGATGCTTGAATTTTGAGAGAGTTATTATGGGAAAACTCTTAAGCATAAAAGGAAAACTCCAAAAAAAAAAATGAGCCTAGGAAAAAAATTGGAAGTTATTGGGTGAATATCAACAAAATACCACCAAAAACGACTACAAAATGTCATGATGAAGAAATAAGACATTAAGAAACAAGGTTACCTAATCAATATATATAAACTAGAAACCAAAATAAGAAAACAAGTGAACCTTTGAGATCTAATGATCATGTGTCAGAGTCATCCAAAAACACTAGATTAGAGTCTTTTAATGAGTCATTGGATGAGTCACACATCCATAAAAAAGTCATAATAAGACCATAAAGAGATGAAATGGCAGGAAATACTACAATGACATAAATAGATGTAAATGTTTTCTATGTGGCTTGTGTGGACATACAACACAAAAAAATATCTATACTATACCTAGAGTTTCACGGAGTTCATTATGTGGAGCTAGAGCTCACAAGACACTCAAATGTCTTGGAATGAAGGGATTGTCTTTAAAAAAATTGAAACATAATTAAAGTAGCAATAGAACTTGAATACAAGGAAGCCTTTATTACAACTAGAGTCAGATTCAATGGCTATGGAAAAAGGAAACTCGATGAAGAAAAGTTAGAAAGAAATGATGACCTCGTATATTTAGTACAAAATGATATTTTTGATAAAGCATACGAATAAATCAATAAGATATTATTTTTAAAATTATTGGTCAGTTGTGATTAATAATCATGGATATGAGTCATAGATTAATGACTTAATCTACACAGTTAATCCTAAAAATGGGATCTAATATGTTGCACTACGGAGGCCCCTCTATGCTTGAATAATAAGAGTGAAGGGAGCTCTAACTGGATAGTTCATAAGACACAATACTTGCTAAGGTTTTGCAATGGGGTAGCAAGCTAAGTGGTCTTGATTGTGGGGAAAACTCCATAGTTAAGCGCGCTTGAGCCAGAGGCATCTTGGGATGGGTGACCACTCGGGAAGTCCTGGTTATCGGGTGCAAGCCCCGAAAGTGATGATTGATGCTATGCGATTCATTTGGCTGGTTTCAATCTCACTTCTTCACCCATGTGAGCATCACCCGATGCAATGAGTGCTAAGTGGACTATTCAAATAACGAGAATGATTGGTCAGTTGCAACTAATACTCATGAATATAAATCATAGATTAATGACTTACTCTATGCAGTTAATCCTAAAAATAATATCTAAAATGTTGCACTTCAGAATCCCCTCTATGCTTAAATAAATTAATAACAAAAGGATCCAATGATTTTTTTTTTTAAGAAGAGATCAAAGTAAGTCTAGGTCCAAAATAAAGATAATTGATGGACATGAAAGTAAAAAAAAAAACTCAAAAATCAACTATAAGGGTTGGACAAAGACCATAAATGTCTAAAAAAGGTCTATGAATTCTTATGATGTCTACTAGATGTCTATGAAGAATATGGACTCAATGTAACAAGATATATACAAGTACATTTTTAGTCAATATCTACAAACTCATGCATTAATAGTAGGAAATAAATTTGATGATGTAGTAGTAGACCTTTGAGTTGTGATAGGCCATTGATGAAGAAAAAAACAAAGAATTTGTAGTCATCCTTGGAATGACAACCTATTAGTGGTGGATGGTCCATTTCGTTCCAAAATCTAAGCTAACATGGGATAATATTAAAGAACCATTCCTTTTAACTTTAGAAAATCAAGTAAGAAAAATATTGTGGATACTATGAAGCAGTTATATTAAATCAATTGAGAAGTTGATAGAAAGCAAAGGATTACAAATCTCTAGAAGAGATAATAGTACACATCATTGGTGGACTTACTAGTGGGTTAGCATACAAATGGTTTTGCAATTAAGAAAAGAAGAGAGAAACCAATGATTGGAATCAACTTTTTCAACAATTTATAGAAAGATTGAATGAAAGCCCCATAGATAGTAATACCTATAAAATAAATATTATAGAAGATGTATAGATTTGTTGGAAAACATATAAACAAGGATAGTTAATAAAGGTATTCAAAGTATCAACAAAAGAAAAAGATGAATCCATCATAGAGAATTACACAAAAGAGTAATTTCACAATAGATAAATAAATAATGAAGAACCAATAGACTAGCACAAGACATATGGAACATGGAACAAAGAAAGGAAGATCAACATTTCCAAGGAAGGAGAAGAACCAAAAAACCTTGAAATAGGCAATTGTTGGGATGACAAGTGATTTGTAAATTGTTGTGGATATTCCATAAGGAAACTTCTCATAATAGATTTGAATATACTACTGCAGATTTACTAAGATTATAATCTACTACACATTGATTACTTATGTTCAAGTTATAATATTATAAGCATACTACTTTCTTTATGAAAAATAACTGAGAAAATAAGAGAAAAACCAGATTAGTAAAAAGGAGAACACCATTAACACATTGAACACAAGATGTACCCTAGAGAAATCCATGAGGGTGAAAACTCCAACAAGAAATAAGGATCATGCCTTTCTCTTTTATACTCAAATTTACAACGGAAGTAACAAATACAGATAATCACTCACTATGGAGTAGCTAGACATTATGGCCTAAATAGGTTATTACATGATGACCTACTTCATTTAGTTTTCTCTAATATCCCACTCTATTTCTTTGCTTGGGAATGAAACCACTTTTTCCCCTTATGGTTCTATTGCTATCATTTCTCAGTAGTTTTCAGTGTCAGGTTTTTTTCACCCCCCACATCTCGATTGGGTTTAAAGTTTTGTACCCTCTAGAATATTCTTAAAATACCATATATGGATAGCCCCATATATTTGAGTAATAGGATATGATGTGATTTCCACTTGGTTTTATGGTTATCGATGCTATAGGAGAGAGTGACACCTATGACACATGTGACAACATCTACCCCATTTGGGTTGTATAATGCACCTATTAGTGTATAATTTTTTTTCCAAGAAAAAAATGTATTTCTTATTTAACGAGAATGAAAAATACAATCATCAGGTGTGTTGGGAATTTCCCAACAAAACCCCTTTTATAGGGTATGATTATACAGGGAAAGTAAAACTGAGTTGTCAAATAATCTACAAAACATGTTTTTCATGACCAAAAGAGACCCTTTTATGGGTTACCAAAACACATATCATCAAATGTTCCAGAAAGCATCACTATTGTCGACAGTCTAGAAACTAGCATATTACATAAATAGTCTAACATATAAACACAAAAATTCATTGACCATTGACTATCTATAAGCAATGAGTAGTCCATTTGCAAATTCATACATTGTGAAATGATCCTCCAGAAGTTCCAACCCTTCCTTGGAAAGTTTGTCAGCCACCATGTTGTGTTCTCGGTACACATAAGAAAAGGTAATATGTTTGAAGGTGCTGCAAATCTGCAATCACATTCAACCCAATGTCGTGTACTTGTACCTTTTCATTCATCCAATTCATAACCAACAATGAATCCTCCTAGGCACTTCCCCTCATTCTAAGGATGGTATTTAAGGTAAAACCTAGATTCTTTAGGGAATAAGGCCAAGTCAATAACTCATGAAGATCAACAATCAACTCACCTAGGC
>SNQJ01S0004231.1:577157-590371 GCA_010110895.2 Picea sitchensis
GGGGGGGGGGGGGGGGGGGGGGGGGTGACAATTTTTTATTTTTGAAGGAGATGAGAAAAAATTTCCTCAACTTTCTCCTTGGAGTGTACCACTTTGCATTACTCATAAGTCATCCTTTTAACCCAACTTTCCAAAGTTCTTCATGAATCCTTATGATTGTTATGAAATTATTCTACAAAATTGCATCTTTCGCTAACTCTTACTACCATTGAGTGCTTAGCCATCTATTGAATAGAAGGATTGCTCCTCATTTTCCTCATCAAGCATGGATGGTTAATAGATTTTTAGATTCTTGACATTCATTGCTAAGTAAATGCACATGTATAGTGGTAGATTGAATTTGTAATCATTTGTGGCCTCTCTATTCCAATACTTTGAAAGGATCATATTGCATAGAATTGATTTCTTACTAGGTCTTTGCAACCTTACCTTATTCATATGCAACTAGATTTAGTGCCTTGCCTTGAATGTCTTCTGAATCCTGTGTTGATCATGCCTAACTTTGTACTTTTCCTATGATTTTTGTAGTGTCTCTTATACTTGCAAATATATATTCTATCCCTTATCAATGATCCTTTCAAGCTTTAGTGGTTCTCACGTGGCATCTTTCTTCTCTCCCCCATCTTTCCCACACACAACATCTAGACTACGCGAAGGTGGAAAATATCCAAAACAAGTTTCAAAATGAGGCTTACTGGTGGAAGTATGGGTTGTTTTGTTATAGGAGTGTTGACTATAGATCAAATTCTCATCCCATGCCTTTGAATTCTTATTATTGTAACCCTTATGATATGAACCAATATCATGTTCACTACTTATGTATATCCATCTATAAAGTGTTAGACCTCTTCAATTTTGTGTCCATCATCTCCCATAGTGTATTCCAAAAGGAACTGATAAATCTTGTATATTTGTCATAAATTATGCTCCTTGGTATCCAAAAGGGCACCAAAACCTCTTAAAGAACATGATTGACACATATTATCCTCATATGTTCCTTTTACAAGGCATTGGGATTCACATATTATTAAATATGTCCAATATAATGAAGAGATAGTCATGTCCTTTTCCGGTTCTTGGCAAACTATCCTCAAAGTCCATGGAGATACTCTATCATGGCCTAGTTGGTACAAGTAAGAGGTAGTATAGACCCCACTTCATATTGTTGATTTTGTTGGTACAACAAATAAGTATGCATCCTTTAATGAATTGGGCTACATATTCTTGTATTATGGGCCAATACACATGCCTTTGTAAGTTAGGTACCCTTTTCAACACCAAAATGACCTATAAATTTGGAGGTGTGAGCCTCTGTTATAAATTCATTCTCTCACCTTTAGGCACACAAGGCTTATCCAACTTATAGAGCAACCCAAGTTGGAGATGATAGTTAGCTTTGTTGTCACCTTCTTCTTCATGAAATTAGTTTTGTAGCTATCGATATATCTACTTGAAGTCCTCATCTTTTATGTATTCTTATTTATATGCATCATGGGAGAAAGTATCCATGCCCACAAGAGTACCCATTGACACCTCAACAACTCCCCTTCCATTTTTTCTAAAAAATGAAGCCCCCCCCATTCTATTTTAAAATCAATGCCTATTTTTATTAGATGATCCTACTTACGGTTTACTATCTTACTATTGTCCTCTTCACTCTTTTTGGCTTTGAGTGCTTTAGTGATGGAATCTTTGATCTATGTTTGAAAGCGAGATATCCTTTCCCTTTGATTGACTTGACTGTGATTTGTTTTTGCGTGTGCTTCTTAAACATATCCTCAAGTTGGTTTGATGTTATGATGATTGAACCTATTATCTTTCTATGAGTTGAGTGCCTTCATGATTCAAAGTTTTCTTGGTTTGATTTTCATTTTGATCCTTCTTCCTTGCTTTAATCTTGTGAATATGAAATTGTTTTCACCCCCTTGGTTTCCTTGTATGTTTGTTTTTATCTTATTCTCTATCTCAAGGTAAGGCAAGAGGTGGTGAAGGAAGGTTTGCATTTATGAAAAAATAGATGGTTTATAAGATTTAAGCTAACTATATTTATTCTTGGTAATACCAAGGCTGTGATAAGTTGTTAATAAACAAAGTTTTGCGGAATGGTTTTTCAATATGAAAACTATGAAAACTGTCACATTATGATTGATCACTTTTAGTGTTTTCATGAATGATGGTTGAGTTACTTGAATTTACTCATTCTAGTATCGATTAATTATATTTATAGACTCACTTGGACATATTGAAATTATCTCATACTTTTGACAAATTTATTTGATTTCATTGTATAATTAAGTCATTTGAGCATTTTGGCAAATTAAAATAATTAAAATAAGAATTAATGTTAAGGAAGTTAATATTCGTCTTGAAAGAATACATACTAAAGAGTGGAGATAAACAAATAGATTTCAGTTTGAATAATGCATAATTTTTTACCATCCTTAAACTTTTATTAAAAAGTAATGCATTTTTTCACAATTTTGTACTCTTTGACAAGTTGAAATAATTCAATTAAGGCTTACTCACATGCAATTCAATTTACGTCTTACAAAAATATATGTTAAAGATTAGAAATGAGCTGATGAATTTCAATTTGAGTAAAGCAATTTTTTTTTAAAGGAAACCATACTTTGCATTCTCGGCATGATCTTTCAAATGGATTTTAATTATTTTTATTTTTCTATATATAATTTTCTTTTATTTATTGTGAATAAATGAGATTATATCTTAAGTATTTTGCGTTGGGCAGGAACGGAAAGGAGGCACGAATTCGCTGCCAAAAAATCTGGTCACAGTGCCACAAGATCATTGTAGTGTGCCACGATATCGCTGTGGAGGATCATGAAGGAAAGGATCCTCTGCTCAATTGACTGCAAAAGAATGGAGGTAAAGTGCCACGAGAGCACAGAAATACCAGGGTTCGAGAGACCAGGTGACGAGGATAATGCAGTTTTTGGTGTGAGATAGATTGGGGTTTGAGAGATTTTAGGCTTTTGGATTTTCTTGTATCTCTTTTTAAGAAACTATTGTTCGAAGATTGAATATAAGGAAGATTAAATTCATGACGAATTTATTTAATAGTTCATTATTGTTCAATGTTACATTTGATTGATTTCCTTAAATGTACATTTTTGTTGGTGATGGAAATTAGTTTAATGTCATTCGTTAGTCTTCGTTAGTCGTGGATAAAATTGCAGGGACATGTTCTTTATCACGTGTATGTAGATTCTTTCTGATTCATGTTATTTGAATATGGTAGTGTGGTTTGTGTTGAAGAATTGTGAATTTGTTCTTGTTTTTCAGTAATGAAACTGCATGCTTATGATCAACCTTTTTTTATCAATGTTAGATTAGGAATAGTTAGAAGTTATAATAAGATTGCATATGCATATTAAACTTAAGTTGTATTTAGGATTTACAATAAGTAAGTCTCTCTTCGGAGAGCAATCCATTTAGTTAGTGGCAATCAGACCCATGTACTGGTGGGAATTGTTATACCAAATGAAAGTAGGTCTAATTAGGACCTGCAATCAAGAAATTCTCTCCTTGTTGGCATGGGAATTTTCCCCGTGTCAGCAAAATGGCGCTAGAAGGAGGGACAAATGACATGTTGACCCTATGGAGCCTTTTGCTTTAATCGAATTTAACTACTCATGGCTCCTCTCTAAATTTATGTATTAGAACATGCTCTTAGTTTGTGTCGGCCTACTGGAAGCATTTCTAAGAAGATAGTCGATTCTTTTTCAAAATTAAACTTTGACGGTGAGGGTGTAATATATGCTTTTGATCATATTTCTCAATTTAATAAACATAGTAATTATTTTAGAATATTTATTGAAAATGAATTGTGCAGGTTGTTCACTCTCACATTGCAAGGAAGAATCAAGCACTGGTTCAAAATGTTGCCAACCAAATATATTTACGCATGTAAGCAATTCACAGAGTTGTTTCTCATAATTCATCATAATTGTAATTACGCTGAAATATGTTTAGAGATGGAGAACCTTCGTAGGTATTTAAGGTGAGTCTTTCGAGGAGTTCTTTTCTAGATTTATGTTAATTTTCCACAGATTCTGCGAGGATGATCAACTTTCTGGAGAAGATGCATTAGAATGGTTTTTTTTATTATCTTTATCTCTTTCTAATCCACATAATCAGGTAAATAATGATGAACATGAAGTTGATTTTTCTCATGATGTGCATGTTACTAATGATATTGCTCCATCAATTATTGTTAATTCAAGGTATAATTCTTTTGAGTCCACTAATGACGATGAAATTGTCATACAACATATTCTAGGTTTTTTTGATATATAATTTTAGGAACAAGAGGATCTATTCGAGGATTTAAATGTTTTATCAAACAATGACAGTGAAACTCTTGTTGAAGGAGATATAGTGGAAGAGGACTCAACGCTTATTTATCCAATATGCCTTGAAATTGAAGGTGCAAGTGATGGCTATATTAATGGTGATATCACAAGTTCTTCTTCTAATATTGAGCAAGGTCCCCTCATTTTTACTTAGAACTTATCATTACATCAAAGTTTACATGATAATGTTTCCCTTGAAGTAGTTAATGGAAGTTTTTCTATTAAAAGTGAAGCATTTAACTATTTACACTCTAAAATTTTTTACTCTTTGTATCCATATCTATTTGCTAACCATAGTTTGCATAATGATATTTATGATTTTCATGATAAAACTAATTTATGGTCAGATTTTAGTTTGATGCAAAGTGATGGAAAAGTGACTTACAAGAACAAGAGAAATGTTTCCATTCCATTTAATTCATTTCAAGATTATGAAGAATACAATGATATTTTTATGAACATTGCTTATGAAACACATGCATGCCTATCTAGTTCATCCGATGTCATTGGAAATACTAACCTGGTTTGTAATTTGGAAAGGGATGGAATCATTTTTGGTGCTCTATTAGGATTTGATGACACTGAGGCACTTCACTGCAAGGTGATGGTTAAGTCAGGTTCTCATGTCATCAACTCCAAATATGAACCTAGAATGCAAAATGAAGTACTTCACCGCAAAGTAATCGTTATGTTAGACTCTTATTTTATTTCTCTTCATGACATTTATTTAAAGAAAACATTATCTGCAAAGCATGATTCTAAATTTTCAATTTATGATCATGATGAGGTTTATACTCTTTCCATGTGCTCTTCACAAGCATTAAGAAGTTTCCAATCCAATTTCTATGACCCGATTGAAGTTTGGTTGGAAGAATCATTCTTGAAGAGGGTTCCATCGTATAGTAGATATTATTTTTTGCTTTTTGTGAATAGAAATTTAGATTAAATTCTTTCAATCTTTGAATATGAAGTATTCCATTTCCAAGTACTAATGTTTGTCCCTTATTTGTTTGTAGGATTGGAATTACTTTGATAGCTGCAATGCAATTATGCTTTTACATAGTTTATTTTTTGCTAATGTAGCATAGAATAGAATAGGATTAGAGTAGATTAGATCAGTATAGTGAGTTTTCCTATTGCTTGTTTTAGGTTTTAATTTGTTCTTGTTGTTTATTTTTCAGCGAATTAGCCTAATTATTACTTCCATTTTTCTTATATATTATTAGCATTATGATAGATTCCTTTTTAATAAGTTAGATAGTTAAGACAAGGGGTTTTCTTTATCAAATTGTAACTATTATCTCTAAAGTTGACCCTTGACTGCAGCAGAGCCAATCTAGAGCACCTCAATTATTGCAATAGTTTTGTATTTTGTTTATAGGTAGATCAAGGAGGTTGGATGGGTTGAAGATCTGGAAAGGCTCATTAACTAGATCTCAAAAACGATAATACCTCATATAGTCAAGGTCATTCACTTTGATGGCAAGACAATTGATGGTCAATGTGATAACGAAGAATAAGGAACATAGATGAATACATAAACCAACAAACTACTAAATTCATATATTCACTAAAAACACATTCAAGCTCAAAATCATATTTTGGATCAGAATGAAATACTTGAATATGAACTACCTATTACAAGTAATTAACAACATAATCTCTATTGCGATTAGATATGAACTGACATAACAATTATTGCATTGCAAAAATCATCTTCGTATTCAAATAAGCAGAAATAGGGAAGAGTTACAGTAGATGCATAGTCTAAACTATCAATATGTTTGAATCCTTGGGCATGAGGTACTGTAGACAATCGAATTCCTTCAATACAATTTCTAGATCTCTAATTCTTCCCGTTTGAACCCCTGTTTCTTTTTTTCCATTACAAATAATAAAAAATATATAAAAAAATACATCAACCAACTCTTCCAAACTTTGTGGAACAAATATCTATTAATAAAAGAAGTCTCGAATTAGTTGCAAGAAAATGGAACAACTTTCCTTGAAATCTATCATCGGTCCTTTGACTACCATCCTCTGCTTGATATGTTGGCTTAGAACTCTAAGATCGATTTCTCATTTGTTGCCTTCAAATATGGAAAGCATTTTCTACTTGTTGATCCTTCTCCTCAGGATCTGGATCGAATTGCACAATTTATGCTTTTAAATTTTGGAACAAATTCTAAAGTTAGGCTTATGGATAAGTGATGAGAAGGCTCGATGAATCGGTTGTTCCATTTTCTATAAGTGGAATATTTCTTTAACTATCCATATAACCCGTCTCTAAATGATCTACCACATGTTCACTGCATCAAGGAGGATCGATTATGGTTGATGATAACCTAGAAAAGAATTAAAACAACAACTAAATTGCTATTTCAAAGTGAGAAGATCATCAGAATTAAGATCAGTCATAATAGAGCAAATTGACAATAGTACTTGGAAACGATCAACACAAAGCTCAACTGCTTCTTTAAATTTGATCAAATTTTCATCACAAAATGATAACACCCTTCCAGCTTTAAAATCTACCCATAGTCACCTAGCATAAGCGCAACCACATGTATAGCTGCTCTCAAGCTTTTCCACCTGGTCAAAGAAGGTAGAGTAAGATTTGTGTTGATATTGAGTTTTGATGAATGCTCTGGTGCTTTCATGAACGTTTTAGACACTTGTAAGCTCACTTTCCCACTTGGATGCTCAACATATGGTTTTAAATTCCTAGGCTCTCTCCTTTTGACCATCGATATTGGCATAATAAAATATGCGACACTCTATTAGATGCAATGTATCTCGTTGCAACACTTAGAATTTGATTTATTTTGTGCACTCGATGATTTATTTGATCCAAACACTTTAATTTCATCTGACACTTGGTCCCAGGTTCGAGAGCACTCGATGCTTGGCATCTTCGGGCTTTCATCGATGCTTGTCTGATTACTCACTAGGTCTAGGTGATGACTGCGATATCGATCATGAAATTTTGAGTTGTTCTTTGTCATGTTGATATCCCGATGACACTCACATGAACACGCCCTTGCATGTTCATCCTTGGGCGATCTCCTTTGGACACCTGTTCATTGGGTACTTGGCGTTAACTAGTGACCTTCTAAGTTAGCATTTGAGTGACGATTTACATTATTGTGCAATGGGATATATCCCATATGCAATGCCAAACCATATCAATTTTTTTTTATATTACAAACCCTTTCAATCATTTGCCGACAGATTGAGCACACTATACAGGTCTCTTTCCTTGACGTCCCTGAGAAGTTGATACCCCAAACTACCCAAAACAGGGTCCATAAAATTGTTGGATTTTCATCTTCCAGGGTTAGGGTTTTTTATTTTATTTATGTTAAAAAGGCCTTTGGAGCCTCATTGTAACAACCATCTTCTTGTGAATGAGCATTGCTGTCACATCTCCTCTCAAAGATAAGATGCCCAATTCTAGCGAGTCTTTCACTCTGTATTTCTACGGTTTTTTACATTTCGCTCATTAATAAAAAATGTGTATTACTTAATCTCTGTGTTTATGGTTATATCTCTGATATATCTATGTTATATTATTGAATATATGATATATCTCTCTACATTTCTTTATTATATCTCCACTCTCATTTTGTTTCAGAAAACAATCTAGATCTGTGGTATCAGAGAAGGCTGCTCTTGGTTGTTTTTCAGTGCATATCCCCTACGAGGTCTGAGTATAGCAAGTTGGGTCTCAAGCTTGTCTCTCTTGAGGAAAATCACTCTTGCACGCCTAAGAAACCCTCCATGGCGGAAGAAAATAAAGACGACAGATAMAACTATTCTATTAATATGTTGCGTGAGCAAGCTCTCACGCGACAGAGGGACAAAATGATGGAGAATTTTTCCCACATCCTCCAACACCTGCYRATAACAACAAACACATCTTCATCAAGTGACCACTTTGGAAGAACCTCTCCTTTCAAGGTACAAGTTAATTCTTATAATCTCGTATTTGAAGGTTAGATTGATGCACATGCTCTAGAAAAATGGTTAAACATGCTAGAAGGTTATTTCTTTGTTCACAATTTTTTTGACAGGGAAAAGATCACCTTCACACTCCTTAAGGTTCTCCCCCATGTCAAACATTGGTGGGAAACTTACTGGGAGAAAATTTCCATAGAGGAGTCTGAAATATATGGGGTTGAGCCCACTTGAGATTTTTTTGTGGATGCGGTCAAGGAACAATATTACCCTGTTGGTAACTATGACGACCAGCACATGATATGGACCACACTGCGGAAAGAGAGGGGCCAAACAGTGTCATAGTTCACAAATACTTTCCATGCCTTGCACACCAATATGGGTATCAAAGACTCCGAGCGACATCTGGTTCTTAAATACCACGAGGCTCTGCATAGGTACATCCAAACCGAAATGGATTTCCTAGACATATCATCAATGGGAGCTGCCTATAGATATGTAGTCAAAATAGAGCATAAATTTAGGTTTGAAAATCCACAACAACCAAAGTATGGTAAAGACATTCCTAACAACCAACGTCCAAAAAAACATTCCAAGCCAGGGGAAAAGAAGGGTAACGAAAAGACGAAGAAGGACACTGGAAAGTGGTGCGATTTCCACAAAATCCCTTGGCACAACACTGATGAATGTCGCTCAAAATAATCATTGGTGGCCGAGATCAAATAAAAGGAGATAGAACCTGATTCATAAAATAATGGGAGAAGACATATCATCAACGCAGACGCCACTGCTACTGTCACAACTTCAACAATTCAACCAGAAGAACTAGTAGATCCTGAAGAGGTGGATCACCTTTTTCATTCATAGATGTGGGTGAAGGGGACCCCACTGCGTTTATTGTTGATAGCATAAGCTAGAATAACCTCATCTCAATAGATGTTGTCAAACAGTTGTGATTTTTGACAACACCACACCCACAACCATACAACATCGGGTGGCTTCGCTAGGGACGAGATCTCCATGTCAACCAACAATGTTGATTGTTATACGACATTCAACCCTTCAAGGATGAGGTATTATGTGATGTTTCCCCGCTGGATGTCTATGATGTTCTTTTGGTCCAACCGTATATGTGGAAGCACCATGCTATTTATGAGTCTCGACCCCATAGTGTCATTGTTACTCTGGGGGGTCATCTCTACAAGATACTAGAGGTAGTTCCGACTACTGTCCCACCAAAATAGTGCCACAAGGTAATCTCTCATGCTACAAAATTCAACCTCTTCACAATCTGTTCAAAAGGTGAACATAAGGACACTGCAACCATTGCAACCTTGGCCCAAGACCATTCTTTCGAACATAAGCAAATTGCAGAAGAGAAAGAAGATATTATTTCTTCACCTACAATGATACCTACACACTACCTAGTCAAGAAAATATACAACAGGTTGGTTGAACATATTCAACCCCGCCAACAACAAGTTCGTGACAGTCTTCAACAAGCTAAACAACACAACTTCTCCAACAAGGCAAACAACTCACTACGATTCAGATTCAATAAACACTTTCCCCTCTTCCCCAGGAACTCAACATAATAGAGACCATTGCTTAAGGAGAGAGGATTGATCCAAGTGGACATCGATGGCCAACCAACTATTCCAACGGGCTCAAAACAATTTGTTGGCAACTTACTATTTTTAGCAGTTTTTGGGTCCTAAACTTCCGGGGCCATTTTGAGGGCCTAAACGACGTTTTTCACGATCCAACATCTTAATGATAGTTTTAGATTTTTATTCATCCTATGAAATGAATCTCCTCATCAATACCTTTCCAACGAGTTATCGTGCACCCCAAATAGAGATCATATGCCAAAGTTACTCCCTTGGGAAGTTGATACACCAAACTACCCAAAACAGGGTTCACAAAACTGTTGGCTTTTCATCTTTCGGGGTTAGGGTTTTGGATTTCATTTATGTTAAAAATTTCTTTGGAGCCTCATTGTAACAACCATATTCTTGCAAATGAGCGTAGCCATCACATATCTTCTCAAAGATAAGTTTCCACCATTCTAGCGAGTCTTTCACTATGTATTTCTACAATTTTGTACATTTCGCTCATTAATAGAAATTGTGTATTATTGTATCTCTGTGTTTATGGCTATATCTCATATATATATCTATTATATTATTGGATATTTGATATTCTCTGTACATTTACTTATTATATATCCACTCTCATTTCGATTCAGAAAATAATCTGGATCAACCTAGGAAAATGAGAGTGGATTATTGTAGGTAGTGTAAATTTGCTACTACATGGTTGTAAGAGACATATGGTGAAGGGTAATGCTTGTTGTTGATTCCATACGTTGTTGTTTCATAGTGCCTTCATGGACCTGCGAAGGAGGAGTGTGCAGGTTTACATGGTTCATTATTTGATTGTTTCCCTTATGTTTGTACACACTGCTAGTTCTTTTGCATTGACGATTAAGTAATTTAAAGGTGTGAGAGAGCGTAAATATAATTTCTCTCTTGGAATGCATGTCCCTTGAATATTTGATTTTAAGGAGATTTGTTAGTCTTAAGATCATATCAGAGCAGGTAGTGTGGTTGTGCTACATGTTAAATCTAGCTTGCGAGAAGTTTTGGCTTTCCAAAATCCTCAAGTGTTGAAACTAACATCTTGAGAGTCACTCCCTATTTGTAGTGCGTTGTGAAAGAGTTTCCTTTGTACAATATTTGAGGTTCAAGGCATGCAAGGAGACGTGTTCTAAGCCAAAATAATCTTGAATTTTTAACATGGTGTTGGGGCATCCAATTGTTGACAAGAGGGGTGATGTATTAATGCTTAAGAAACTATGACATATGCTGCCTTGGAAACGATCTATGCTATGTTTCTTAGTTATACAAGTAGTGTTGTTGATGGTTTGTTCGCATCCAAAAATGTGAGAATAGACAATGTGATTCATGGGCAGTGTAGTTGTTGAGATAAACAATGTGTCAGAATGGAAGATACCTAATTTATGTTGTGCAATGGTTTTGCAATCATTACGAGCAGTTGGGTTCTCATAATGAAAATGACAACATGTTACTAAAGACTAAAGTCAGTGGACAATCATGGACCGGTGAGGTTTGGTTGACTTAGAACATTCTATTGTGTTCCAGGGTGAGCAACCATTTGTATTGAGTTCTTGTGGTAGGTTTCTCTGAGAGGATTCGAAGATATTTTCCTGTTCTATGGTGACCAAGAAATCAACCTAGTTTATAATGGTGTAGAGAGGAAATTGAAAACCTTCTAGCTACAGGAGGAGAAGAAACACTTGTATGAGTTTTGGGATAGAGAATTTATTCATAAAAACAACCTCATTTAGACTTTGGTTGTTGTATCCCTGTACATTAATAAAGAAGAATGAATGTGGAAATGACCATGTTTGAATGGAGGCTTCATCATCTACAGGGTTATTAAGAAATATTGTCACAAGGTTTCCACCTTGATCATTATTCGTATCGTGAATAAGAAGTGTGTTTGCAAGGATCATTGCAACAAACTTTAGAAATGCTCTTGTTTTTCTCTTATTTTGTTTCGAGCAAGTTACCATGGAAATGCTTGTTCCATGGAGATGTTCTTGTCCTTGTTCTAGGAAGGTTACCATAGATACCTGGTTAGTATACTGTGGTGCTTCTAGACACATGACAATTTACCGAGATTCTGATACTATGTGACATTCATGGATCTTCTTCATGAAGACCAAGGATGAGGTCTTCAACAGATTCCAGGAGTTTAGGCCTTAGGTAGAGAACCTGACATGGAAGAAGATCAAGATGTTGAGGTCAGATAATGGAGGAGAGTACAATTCTAGGGATTTCTTTGATTTCTGCAAGGAAGTAGGGATCAAGTGGGAGTGTTGATGTTTGGGAAACATCGGGTAGACATCCTCCCAGAGTGGGCATGCTGACTTGGTTGAGGAGGCCAGGCACAGTCTTAGAGACTCGAGGGGCTATCACATGCATGCTCAAGGTTGGAGTGATCTATGTTGATCAAAAGTGAATGTGAGGAGAAGTATACATAAACCGGGTGCATGTAAGAGATGATTACATCAACAAGGCTCATTGAAAAGTATAAGAGGGAGTTGGCCTCAAGATTTTGAAATGAAGGATCCTGACTTGATACATCACTTTTTGTGATTAGAAGTATGGCATAAGCCAAGTGAAATATTCCTTGGTAAAGGGAACTATGTTACCATGATCCTTCAAGGATTTGGGATGATGGACTGTAAGTCCATAACCACTCCCATGGTGACGAACCTGAAGAAACTAAGAGACTCTAAGTCAAATCAATGAATCCAATTTCTCATGAAAAGTCAAAGCATGTAGAGATCAAATATCACTATATACGAAATATGGTGCAGAGAGGAGCTATTAGACTTCGGTACATTTATACTGATGAGAAGACTGTAGACATTCTGACCAAGCCATTGTCGAGAGAAAATTTTGTGTACTTCAGGGACAAGCTTGGTGTGGAAGAGAATGTCTCCCTCGCCGAGAGGGAGTGTTGATGTTTTGAGGAAGCATCGTGATACATTCTCCCCGGAGGTTAATGTGTGGAATAGTAGGGGGAGAATGTGGACTTCATCCTGACGTGCTTCAGATGGTCAGATGAAGGAACCAATACATTGGTTTCACGAGGAAACCTCAATATGTCTTGGGGGACATTGGTTCCATGAGGGAACCTTGATGTGTCCTAGAGAATACATTGGATCCATAAGGGAACCTCGATATGTCTTAGACATGTGTTCCATCAGGGAACCACAAGATGTCTAGTATGGACATAGTTCATGAGTGAGTTGAGACATTAGTTTCTGTTAGGTATCTAGAGAGGTAGAGG